>CALSBV010010813.1:4861674-4886220 GCA_943590825.1 Bovichtus diacanthus
AATCCATATTCGAGAATAAAAATGTAAGTAAAAGAAGATTTTGATGTGGCAATACACTAGAATTATCCTTTGAATCCAGCCTGGAATAGTTTAAAGTTTCAGACCTAAATCACAGTACAATGAATCTAAATGTCTATGAAAGGTTAATGAAATATCGGCTGAGAAACGCAGCACATCCACATGACACCCACACAAGTCGCATCCAGTGACACCCAGGAGATGTTCAATGCCGCTACAGTTTATTGATACTGTTATTTGTCTCTGTATTATTATTTACATAGAAATTTCCATCTGTTTTTCCTTTTTATGTAGACACCTGGGCTGAGGGCAAAGCCTCTACGCCTCCTATGGTTTGCAGAGAAATGCATTGAAGACAGAGCGGTAATAACAACACACACACGCACATACACACACACACACACACACACACACAGGCTAAAGTTTTCAAGGCCATAAATAAGCATAATAATGCAAAAAGTGAAAATTCCAACTGAAATGATATATCTTTGTGTCTATAGGTGGAGGCCTTGGAGCATATGGTGGAGCTGACAGATAAGCTGTTTGATTGCGACAGAGATGAGATGTACAGTTTCCTCCTCCGTCTCTACAGTAAGGCTCTTTCATTAGTCTGCTTTGTCTTCTCTTTTAATTGTTATTTCTCTCAGTTTGCAACCTCCCACTTACCCCAATCTCCTCAGCTGCCATGACCTCCCACCTCTGGGTGTGCTCTGTCTCGTTGGTGCGTGCGTGCGTGCACGTTATGGAGAATGGGATCAGTCAGAAGTAACGGCAGAAGACATGGTGTGATTACTGCCGTGGAGAGCAGAGCAGCTAACAGTTGTGATTGGAGTGTTAAAGCTGATTGTCAGCCCATTACCCCCACTTCCCTACACACACACACACACACACACACACACACACACACACCTTCTAGTTGGTGTGTTTCCCAAATGACAGCATAGTTGAGGGTCAGTCAGTTGATCATATTAGTGCTTTGATTGCCCTCTCTCAGCATGTAGTGCTTTGCCTGAAATTACTCTCTGCTGCAGGCTGAGTGAGGAGCATTATGGACGGACTACACAACCACATGGGTCTGTCCGTCATGATGTTCATAACAAAAATTACGCAACAAACACACCTTTTCTTATTCCCGCCGCTTTGTTTCTCGCTGTGTCCAGAAGAGACAAACGACTGGCAGAAGGCAGAAGCGATGTGGACGAAGATGCAGGAGGAGAACGTCATTCCCAAGGAGAGGACCCTGCGTATGCTGGCCGACATCCTGAAGAATAACGGCCAGAAGGTGCCCTTTGAGGTGCCTGAGGTAAAACCCCAGCTTTATAATATGCACATCCCAGTCACACTCATTAGACAGATCTGTTATTCAGAAGAATAATTGCCAGGAGGTTCCTGAAGGGGAGCGAAGCAGATAAAGCTGAAAGCAAAGGCCAGGAGATTCCCAAGAGCTCTGGAGGACTTTAAAAGTGCCCGAGGTCAAGCATAATACACACACATGCATCGCTGATGGTTAAGCATAAATCACAATGGTGCCCGTGCATACATTTTTGTCCTTGAATCTTGATTGAAGTGGGTTGGCGGTAACCTTGGTTATCTGTTATATCCTCAAATAATCTATTAATATTTTAAGACATTTATCAAGAAAATAAAGTCAAATAATCTGTTTCCAGCTTCTCAAATGGGAGGCTTTTTCGGTTTTTCGTTGTTTTGTGTCATTGTAAATTGAATCTTTTTCATTTTGGAGCTTTTACTGTACGAACAGCCATTTGTAGATGTCCCCTTGGGATCTGGCGACTCGATGGTCGTTTCTCTGTATTTTCTGAGATTTTATAGGCTTTTAATAGATTATAAAGGGACGAAAAATAAATGAGATACTGCAGCTCATTTTCCAAAAGGCCAAATAGAGAAAGTACTTTATTACATCCCAATGGGAAGTTGCATTGTTACAGCAGCCAAATAACATGTGGATCTCAAAACAAATCACATCAGCACACAGAATGAGGTACTACAGACAAGAAATAAAATATTAAAAACATAACACAGGTGTTGTCCATCCTACCATTAGGAAGGATAACTTGCATATTAAAGGCTAAGCATTATATATTTGAGAATATATTGAGGCCATTCATTAATTATGTTAAAGATTTCGATTTAAACAGATGATCAAGTGAAAGACGAATCTCTGTGGACGAAGCAGTTGCTGAGCTTGTAGAATTTGTTTATTTTTCACTCTGTATAAAATGACGTTGCTTAGTGGTACTCTGTACATGTGCAGTGTAGGTCTAGTGTATATACTGTATTTTGTCCTGTATTGACATGGCAAGGAGCAATATCCGAGCTGCATAGATGAGTTTTGAGTATCTCCAAATATAAACTGAAGCTGCTCTCCGTCATTTATAATACAATGGTCTCATTCTGAATTATTTCCATACTGCATAGATTAACCAAAGAGCAAGCTGATCCCAACCTCTCATCATAGGATCTAACCCCAAAAAACCCTCTGAAAACTCGTGTAAACTACTCTCTCCGTACAGCCCCCGCCCTCCTCCTCCCTCCACTTTAAGCCTCTGTTCATTACATGCAGAGGAAACAGGATTGAAGCTCTGATCTGAAGTGTGGTCAATCAGACTGGCTGGCTGGTGAAAGGAATTACAGCTTGATCTGTCTGTAAATCTGTAATGCCAGACTAATTTAGCCAGCAGCTAAATGCCACCATATGGCTGCCGCTGGATTCTTAGTTACATACGTGCTGCAGCTGTGGCCTTGATTCTGACCAAAAGACAAAATGTGTGTTGAACAAATTTGAATACAAGAGGGGAGTTTTGTGTCAAACAATGTAATGTTAGAGTGCTCTGTTGCTGCATGTTTCCTCAGCTTTGGTTTGCATGTGCCCCAATAGCCCGAAGCATGATGAGAGAGAAAGTGATTGCTGTTGCCTGGAGCGCTGAACTTGGTGACCCCTGGGGCTCTTAAGTTGACACCCCTGCCTCCGACACACACATTCTCTAATGCACACGCACTTTCCTTTTTGCCCCTGGGGTGCCAGATCTAATTTGCCCCTAGCCAATACAGCTTAACCCCCTCCCCTCACTGCTACACGGGTGACCGAGCATCAGAGGACCCTGCCCTGCCTGCCCAGCACTATTGCACCGTCATACACACACACACACACACACATACGCCAGATCACTGAACACGTGTGTGTGTGTGTGTGTGTGTGTGTGTGTGTACAGGCTTGGAAGCTGTATGTAGCTGCTATTTTATGGAAACATCAGTTTTATCACTGTTTTATTTGCGTGTGTTAATTACAGACCTGGTTCCAAGACGCTGACACCACAACGCAGGTCAAGAAAGAAACAACCTCCCAAAAAGCCGAAGTTGCTTCTTCATATTGGGCCCGTCTGATTGCCCTATGTAACAGGGCCAAACCCCAAGGTAAGCTGCAGGAGGTCCCGGTGCTGTTGTCCCACATGATGAACTAAACGCATAAGAAGCTGGTTTGAAAAAAACATCTGAGGATTGTAAAGTTTCCCTTTTGAATCTGCAATAACGCCATTTTCTGCACCAAAAACTGCATCAACCTTGATGTGCTTTTTCCTTTAGATTGCATTGATTAGTCGATCGACTGAAAAATATAAATTTTATATTATTTCATGAAATTAATTAATAATTTAAGTAATTTTTCATGCAAAAATAGCAGAAAATGCTGTTTTCAGCCTTTTTAAATATGGAGATGTGATGCTTTTCTCTGTTTTATATCATATGAAAGGGAACATCTTTGGGTTTTGGACTGACAACACAAGACATTTAAAGACACTTCGGACTTCACTGCTTTCTGACATTTTCTAGAACAAACAAACGTTTAATCTAGAAAATAATTAATTAATCAATAATGAAATAATCGTTAGTTGGAGCCCAATTATGCTGATCAATTTTATTTTTTGCAAACAACTGCCTTCTGAAACACACAGCGCAGTAAGTATGTGACACACTCTTGGTGTAAGTGTAACCCTGCCTGCCCTCTCACCTCCGCACACACCGCCAGTTGCTGCATCAATTGTTGGATTGCTAGTTTTGGAAAGTTAAAATAACTGTTGGACACATCCCCTCCCAGTTCCGAGGTTGAAAAGTTGTGGGGGGGGGGCGGCTTCAGAAGCTATTCGACCATCTGACAAGCAGCTCGGTTGAAGAACACTGACGTCTTAAAAGCTGTGTAGAGCTGCAAAAACTGAGTGTTTAATCTTAGCAACACTTTCAGATCACACTGACTTTAAAGCTTCAGTTTTGATATAAAAAATATTGTTTGATGCCTCAAACAGACTTCACACTACTCATCGACTCGACTGCCAGAGGCACCAAAATCCATATGAATTTTAGTGATGTGCAATGATTGTATTTCAACACTGTAGCCATCTGTAAAAACAGATTACATTATTAATCCAATAATATGAAGATAATCTCAAATTTGGCTTTTCATCATCCTGTTCAACCTCTGACTCCTTTTTTTTCTACAGAAGCCTATAAGGTGTTTAAGGAAGCCATTGAAAAGGGTGTGCCATTCGACGGCCCCCCCTTCGATCACCTGATCCGCACCTTGTTGGCTAACGGATACTTTGAGGATGCCATGGCAGTCAAGAAAGTGTAAGTGCCTTATGATCTCGATCTGCAACGACAGATTACACGTTTTGGTAAAGAAAAAACACAACTGTTTATTCCAAGTTATACTGTAATACCAGGCAAAACGCTGTTTATGTATGTTTGAACAGTTTCGACCCAGAATATCAGGTTTGGCTTGATATCTAATTAGGCCTGCAACTAATGATTAATGTCACTATTGGTTAATGTGCTGGTTATTGTCTAGATTAATCAATTCATCTACAAAATAATGAGATTATTTAATATGGGTCTATTAAATATCAGAAAATGGTGAAAAATGTCCGTCCCAGTTTCTTAAAGTCCCAGGTGATGCCTCTAAATGTCTACTTTAAAAGATACTCGTTTTAATATCATATAAAACAGAGAAAAGCAGAAAATGTCCATATTTGAGAAGCTGAAAACATCTTTTCCTGCAATTTTTTTGCATTAAAAATGACTAAAGATTAATCTATTATCAACATAATTGACGATTATTTTTCTGACGAACAATTTCTGATAATCCGACAAATAATTGGAGCTCTATTTGTGTGTTTTATCACATTTTTCATTTTTTTTTTCCTGGTATCTTATTTGCACTAAGCAGCTGTCTGTATCAGTTCTACCTTTTTTTTTAAATAATTAACAGCAGTTGAATAACAAGGACACATCCCTTTTATTAGGGTTTTTTGTTGATTCAGATTATCATGAATCAAAACGGCTAATATATGAGAATATTGTGAAATATTCACCCTTCGGGCAGATGGACTGCACGGCAGTGTATCTTTGTTGTAAACACAAAAAACTCGACCTGTAGTGCGGTTAATGCTCTGCTACGTTCCCCGTCTCCTCAGTCTTTGGCACCAGGTCACCTCAGGCTAAAAACCTCCTCAATAGACATGAGGATTATAAACTGATTGTGTGCTAACACACTCAGCCCTGCTGGATATGAACAGTGGTTCTTACTAAACCCCAAGATACACACACACACACACACACACTCGCTCGGGTGTACAGATTAATTTTGGTTTTCTGGGAAACGGGTGACTTTGCGCAAAAACATCAATCTTCTTCCAATTAGTAATGTATCATGTGTTGTTGTGTTACGGGGCCATATCAGGGCTTGAGCCTGGAGACAAATGGATGGACAGACAGAGGTATTAGAGATCTGAGCTTAGTGCAGCGCTGATCTTCTCCGTTTGTCTTTTTAGGTAATCTCTTCCTTTTTCTTTATCTCCTCTTGTCCCTTTCTTTATATCACTTTCTCGCTGCAGAGGAAATACACAGAAGCAGTGTTACAAAAAATAAAAGAGAGATAATAATATAATGACATGATACACTGAAAGAAGAGATGCAGTTCATAATTTGTAGGGAATGGAAGAAAAAAAAAAAAAAACATGTAAAAACATCCATTACACTATCAGTCTCTTCCCTGTTTTGGGCTCTCTACATGTTTCACTCTTATGTTATGAGAAATAATCGTATCAATTTTAGACCCCTGTTTCAACAAGCGCAAGGCAATACAAGCGATAACCCATCTCCAGTCTCTGTCTTTGAATTGGTTTGTGGCATCCCTGCCTGGATAAAAGCTTCGTTTATCTGCACTCTAAATGAGAAGTGAAATGAGCTGAGAGGAGAGTCGGGGGGGGAGGTGGAAATGGGGAGGAAAGGGAAGAGATAAAAAGAGCTAAACTGGAAAGGGGGAGTGAACGAGGCGAGGAGGGCTAGATTTAATCACGTACGAGGTTAATGAAGACGCTATAGGCATTAATTCTCTGTGTGTGCGTGTTTGTTTTTGGGTAATCTGTACAGAATTGAGCAGCGGGGTGCTTATGGCCAGATTAAGGGATTGGGGGAGAGTGATAATGAGAGAGAGGGAGGAAGGGGAGGATGTTGGATTCATTGGCTAACGCACTATACCCCTCGAAGGAGAAGCCGAGTGTGTGTGTGTGTGTGTTGGGAAAAGGTGAGTGAGAGACTGCCTCTAGAGATTTTCACCCACCCGATGAGAATAATTCTGACCCCACTCCCCCACTGCTTGGTCTCCGGGGCAATCCGTCGGCGACCCTGTTACCGCTCCAATCTCCGCCCTAACCCTGTCACAGCGGCTGCCGGATGCTGCTTGGCCTGGTGTCGCCGTGGTGATAAGGATTGCCGGCCTGATGCTCAATTGAGCGGACGGATTAATCTGGTTGCAGGGCTATAATAACAAATAAAATAAAAAGACGGGAGGCAAGCTTGATTGAGGTTTTAGTGGCAAAGAAATGAAAAGGAGGAGGGCTGAAAAGGACTGCAAATAGCCGAGCAGACGGAGCGAGGGAGGGAAAGTCGGGGAGGAAGACGTGATGAGCGGGGGCCTCAATACTGCAGCGTTGAGCCTGACCCTGCCTCATCCTCTCGCATAATACCACACGCAGATATACAAATGCACACGTGCAGCGGCTCAACAGGAAGTAATCAACTGTTTGATGTCTGTATTATTTTCAGGGTTACAGCAAGCGCTTTACAAGAGGCTCAGACATGCTGTCAATCACATTTGTTCCCATTGTCTTCTATCTCTCAGCTCATGTGTTTATCCGCTCTTTCTCTGGGGAGTTAATGTGTGTCTGTATGTGATGCCTTATAATGGACCAAGTGCAGAAGACTAAGATGCCACAGAGATATTACCTCGGTCATCACAGATTATAAAGATTTGTCTTTAATGGTACAGTATCGGCTCTAAAGTTAGAAATAATGGACTTTCTAATGGCTGTCTACAGTCCACCCTGGTGGGAAGTTGCACCCGACACAGATATGGATTTGCCTTGTTCCATTGAAACGGCTCATGAGATTACATCACTGTAATGTGAGATACAGTGATGGCGTAGTTTTGTACGCCAATCCGGATACTTTTTTGTTCAGATGAACTTCACAAATGGACGCCACTTTTATGATTTTTTTATTTGTTTTTTTTTAAGCGTAAATGCAATTCTCAGAAGGAAAAAAGCTAACGTTTGGCTATAAACAAACTACACCACGGTCGCATGACTTCAGCGCCGCCACCACGAAAAGCTGAAGGCGGACTAGTGTTCGGGCGTGATGGCGTGCGTTGAGCTGAAGGCTAGTGTCAGGATACAGACATGCTCACAGTGACAATGTTGAGATGCTTATGTTGTTCTTGTTTACCGTCTTAGTTTACCGTGATCACAGCCTACGTCTTGCTGATTGGCTCAAAACACAAAGCTGATTTATGTCGACCTCAGTACACACACACACAGCATGGCGAAATCGCTGCCAAATTTCCATCATCTCGCAGTAAATGCCGTTTAATCGGCCAACGCTACACCCTAGTCGTCATTATCAGATGGATAAGATGATGTAATCCTTCATTAGTCATCAACAGGGACATTTTCAGCGTAAATAAAATAAGAGTCAGTAAAAAAAGATCTAATAAACAAGTAAACAAATTAGGTAAAAAGCAAAATATAATAAGTAGACTGAAATGTTGATAGTACAGTTTAGTACAGTATACATTGATATTGCGCATGAGTGAATTGTTTTGGTGTGTGCGCTCCACTGTGAGCAGTGTTGATTGTAGCCGTAGTGCTGAGGTTACTTTCAACAGATTGACTTAAATAAGAAGTGTATAATTGAAAGGTCACACTCTGCGTCTTTCTCAGTGCGATGTCTCGTCTGCCGGGCTTCAAGCTGAGTGAAATCGCCACCAATCTGCTCATCGTCACACTGAGCAAGAAGGGCGACGCTAAAGGTAAGAAACGCACACGTATGGGTAAACACACTCGTACACACTCATTTCATGCACATCTTTCTCACCTCTTGCGCTGCTCCACAGACGCTATGGAGCAGCTGAAGTCTATGCTGCAGAGGAAGAACGTGCCCTCGAAGCTCGCCATCACCAGACTGGTTCAGGTCCTGGGTAGCCATGGCGATGCTGCCGGGGTCCAGGAAGTGCAGTCACTGATTACGAGCTACGACTTGAACATCAACCTGTCCACCATGGTGTTTGTCAACAATACAGCCATCGCACACATCCACAAGTAAGCATGTTTAGTGTTTATTAGTGTCCATTTTTGAGCTGAAGAGGCCCTTGAAGCATGTGCAGGATTTTTACATTTCTGACTTTGTGGAAAAATCAGACAATCGCCAAACAAAAAATTAACCACCAGAGGAATTTGAAAGATCCTATGATCTCATAAAAGTCTCCACAAAAAGGCTTCAAATCGGGATTTTAGTCATGTATGAGTCGCATTAAGGCAAATGCAGCTTTAACGCAGAATATTTTCCTGAATCTGACGCTTCGACAAAGTTGTCGTCATATCACCTTTTTTTTTTTTTTTTTTTAAATCTCTAATCATTACTAACCATGTATAGTCAAATGGAGTGCAGACGGAGAGCAAACAGAAAAACAAATGGCTGTAAATGTGCAGGGCTGCATGTGGCATGAGCAAGACATTCTGATTTAAATGTACAGTACGACGCAGTTCACATCTATTCTACTGTTTTTGAACTCTGTTCATGTCTCGTGTGCTGCTCAGTTCTACCAACAGTTTCATGCAGGAGCAGAGTGTGACGAGACCCATGTTGACACACTCTTTAAGTAAAAGCTTACAGGGCGAGTGGGGCGTCCAGTACAAATAGGAAACACAGGCGTAATAGGATTATTCATGGGTTCCTTTTTAATGTCATGAAAACACCCATGCTCCACTTCTGCTTTGTCGCTTCTCACACAACAAAGGACAAATATATAAAACACATTGAGCATCAAAGTTTCATAGCGCTACTCGCCGCATTAGCACTGTCCCCCAGCTGGAGCGGCAGCGTCGCCGTGCCATCTCGGAGGGACGGCAGGAAGTGAAGACTAGCAAGACAGTCTCACGCCCGATTGGCCATCGCAGTGCGGGCCTGTCAGCTTGAACCCTGACCTCCGCGAGCTGCGCTCTGAGCGGCTCTGACACGTGCGTCCCAGCTGTATCTGAGTCAAGCTGACTGGTTAAGAGCCGGGGCGGAAAAAGCAAGCAGTCCCGGAAAGCGGAGCGCCACATTTAGAGGGGCCCCCCGCTGAATTATTCAGACGGTCCTAGTCGCAACAATCAGCGTAGATATGTTCCCCCCCACCTCTGGAACGCTCTCACACATACACGTACACAGAGACGCACACACACACACACACTGTATGTTAAATATTCATTACGACTGCTGACGGTGGGAGGGAGCGTAAAGTGTTAGTAGCGAGGTCGGGTTGCCAGATTGAGTTCTGTTAGATTTGTGGAGCTTTGGTGCGCAGGCTTTGTTTGGTTGTGGCAACCTCAGCAGAAAAAACCATTTCGCAGTACGAGTGAGGAAAAAAATGAAACCCATATGATTTTAATATTTAATTACTAAAATTTCCAATGTCTAAAAACGGCATGCGGGAGAAGTTTTTATTCTTTAGTCGGGCCAGTTTCTCATAATATATTTGATATGTTCCTACCCCGAGGGGTCAAATACATCAGGAGATCATGGGTCACTGGTGTGTGTTTTTCTCCCAGTCCTGTATCTATAGCAATTATGGCCAAATTGGACATAGTTATATCTCACAATTTACATCAAACGAGCATCCAGAGTGAGCCTTTATGTAACGAGGATGTATGTAGGGGTGGTGGAAGCACGTGAGGCACATCAGAGAGAACCTGCTCGCCTTCTTATTAACCCTAAAACTTTCCCCGATGTTACCCATTGAAAGTACAAGTGTAATAGTTCTGGTCTCAGGATATGTTTGGTTTCTCCTGTTTTCATTATCTGTCTGAAGATTAATTGTGTCAAGCTTATTGTGTGTAGGTTTGAACTATTCTATCTAAATGAACCCTTTTTATTCCTTTTACCCTCTTCAGTGGTGACCTGGACACAGCAGTGGAGGTGTTGGAAACAGCCTTCAATAGTCCAGACATTCCAAGCCCCAATATATCCTTCGTCTTCAGAAAGGTCTTGAAAGATGACAATGAGAAAGCCTTGGACAAGTGTAAGAAACACACACACAATGACAATAATGACTATACGAATGATACAGTCCAGTTCTTGATGAAGAGAAACTCCCATAATGATTAAACCATTGACAAAATGTGCATGCTGCATTGCAGTGAGCGCTATGGCGGAGCGGCTAGCCAACCAGTTTGCCTGCTACACACCAGCTGCACACCTCTTCCTCCAGCTGCTGGACTTCGACAGAGTCGAGGACGCCAAGTTCATGCTTGCTGTGAGTACTTGTGTGTGTGCGTGTGTGTGTTCCCCAAAGCTATAAGCAAGATAAGTTGTCGTGTGAGGGATTGCGTGTGTGACATGAGTTGCACTTTTATTAACACTGGAGGGAAATTGAGCAGCATTCATGCAAATGCATAAAAGTACATTACTTGCTCACTTCTCTTCATTACTATTTAAACACGAAAGTGAAGAATTCCATGGTTTTCAGGTCAGACCGTTTTTCATCACGCACATATTTATTACTCTCCATTTTGTCTTTGTGTGAATGATGAGCAAATAAATCTGAATGTGTGATTATTACCCAAAATCAACCATCTCTCCGTCTCCACCAAATACGAGGATCTGCTAGAGTGAAAGATGTAGTTGAGTGTAACGCTCAGTTTGAGATGGCCAAGTGCAGGTGCTACTTTTCATTATTTAGGTTATCTCTGCACAACATTAGGAAAAAGCTCTGTAAAAGGTTTTTTTTTTTTTTTTTTTCTCACTTTTTGTGACCACTTCAACTAAATTTTAAATCATCTGGAGCATTTTGTCCCGGTGCACACTTCTCCATTTGAGTGTCTCGCTCTTGACTACATTATTACATCAAAGTAATTAAAATCTGCGAAAAAACACAAATCAACAAGGGACGTGGTGATGAATTTAGTCCATCACAGCTCCCCGACGCGTTCGTCCAGTTGTCAGTTGTTCACTTATTCATCCGGCCTCACGTCTATGTCAGGAAGTGCTTCCCCACATTCCACCAATGAGTCTGTTGGTCTGAAATTGGCCTCCTACTGCTTCACTTATTTAACACAGTTCATACGTTACAGCTCAATGACTTTGCATTGAGCCTGGGGACATGAATATGTATAAGGTAGATGGGTGAGAGACAGGAGGACGGATGGTGAAAGGGATCAAGAGACTCATTGAAAGACACAAAAAATGGAGGTGAAGACTCTCCTCTGTCCTCTCGAGCGGCGATCGTTCACGCTCGCTGAGTGACCGGCCGTCATTCAGTTGCATGTGTGACTAGAGCGCACACTAATGAACACAGATATGTTACTCACTTGCTACACGTCATCACTTTTTAAACATGGACAAAAGGAAGTGTGTGTGTTTCTGGTCATATTAATTCTTGTCACACACATCTTAGCTGCTCTCACAATAAGGCTACTAATACAATTAAAGTACTAGTTGACTTATAGTTTAGGCTATTCTGTGTGATCTTCCTTTTCTTTTTTGTACTATATTTTCATTTTCATTCACTGAGCCTCCCCTTAAACAGTATGGAGACCCCCTGGCAAGGCCCGCCTCGCACTTGGAAAACCTCTGAGTTGGTACTTTAAATAAGGACAGTACATTTTACAGCTTTACATTTTGATGATATCATAAATATACAGTAGGAAATCCGCTTTCCCAAATAGTAGTAATTCCTGAAAAGAGTATGAGATTGGGGCAAGTGTCGAAAGTGTCTAAATACTTTGTTGGGGAAAAAAAGATCAGAAAGGGGCTTTGAGCGAAGGCCTGGCTTCATCCTTTCTTTCCTTTTTATTTACCAAGTAGGTGAGTTACAGAACTACACTAACATTGAGGGGAAACTGATAAACACAGAGGAAAGTAAGACCGTAGATCCACTCCCACATGAAGGAGACGTGTGCTGCTCATCATTCCTCCTGACATCTTGAGTGATTATCCCTCTCAATCTTTAAACGGGGATGCCTGACAAGCATGCATGTTAATGAGCAGATAGTTCTCTCATCTTCATCACTATTTAAACACAAGCTATGGATTGCATTATCTTAAAGCTATAATATGCTCCTTGCTTGATATGCATCTTGGCTCGCTTTTCCCCTCTTTCTCTCTATAAGAGGAAGAAGTCATTTTTTATGAGACTTTTTTAATCGTCTGTGCCATAGACGTTTTGCAGTCCAACATGGTGTAAAAGTTTACAATTCCTGGTTGAAAGTCACACTGTATACAGTGCAGTTCATGCAGAGTTCAAAGTGCTTTACTGGCATTTAAACTTTAAAGGGGTTTAAAACATACTTTAAATTAAAAAATTTATTAAATTTTTTTTTTTAAAAGCGTGAACATGTATATAAATCTGGAGGTAATACTAATGTAACACATCTTATTATTATTAATCTTTATTCATAAAAACTAAATAAAAGTGATCAACAAGACATCAGAAGGCAGCTGAAAATAACGGCTTGTTTTTTAAAGACGGTCACTGTTAAATGTTTGAGGCGGCAATTAAAAATATAGTCGAGGGTGCCGAGCCTCGTGAACCCTGAACATTTAAATACTCTTTCAAAACATGTGTAACACGAAAACAAAAATGCTCCCGGTGTTGGAAAGTGACGCTACGAGGACGTCCAACTGCAAAGACGACTCTTTAAAAACATGTTCTCCCGTTTGTCTGGTGTTGAGTGTGTGAGTTCAGACTCCGTGGGTGTGACCCAGGTTAAACTGGTGTGCTCACTGCTCGTCCCTCATCACGGACGGCCACACTCCAACCCCGCTCTCCCAGGCTCACTGGAGGGTAGCGGCCCGACTCCGCCATCCCATCATAAGTGAAGACCAAAACTCTGAAAAGCTTTTAAGTAGGCGAGCAGACAATAATGACGACATGGCTATCGGGAGAGGAGGAGGTGAGGTCGGTGGTGGAGCGAGAGGCATGAAGTTAGTCTTTAAGAAGTGAAACGGTGACAGAAGGAAGCAGTGAGGCAGGAGCTTTACACTCGCCGACAACTGCGTACATGCGCGTGTGTGTTGGGGAGGGAGCGTTCCCTGGGTATGCAGAGCTTTTAGGCAGTATGTGTGAGGAGCCGGGGCGGCCCGGTCGGTTGTGGCGTCACCTTTGGGAGTGGTGGGTGTAGCGAGGGGGAAGGAAAACAGGGGGGAGAGCGAGTGAGAGCACGGAGCAAAGTTGAGTGAAGTGGCATAGTGTTGGTCTAATTGCCTGATTGTACTCAAGCCATTCTGCCGCTGCGTGCGTGTGTGTGTGGGTGCGTGTGCGTGCGTGTGTGTGTGTGTGTCGTCATCCTGGTAAAAGCCTTACAGGCCACTCGCCTTTAATTCTGTACGCGGTGCAGAAGGAGCGAAGCGCGTTAGTTTCCGACTCGCTAGTAATCGGATCTCATTGCTGCTCAGCCAGGAGAACACACTCACTCACTCAGAGCACAGCAACGTTAATGCATCCCCTGCACACACACACACACTTTAAAATGCACATGCAGTATATTGTATGTATGCTTGCATGTCTACATCATAAGCAGTCATGCACAGGTTAAACGTTCAGAAGTCTGTCTGATTTCCCTCATAATTTCTACATTTTTGTGTCATTTGATATATATCGTATTATTAAGGTCCATTGCACCGAAATGAATTATTTTTATTTTTTATCAGCCTCACTGCCAATACCGAGTCAGAATCTGCTGTAATTTTCCCTAAAAAGCAGCCATTACCGTTGAACTCCTGTCAGAAATGGCTCCCTGCTGCCAGGAATGAAGGCAGAGGGTTTATTCTGCAACACTTTCTACTGTTAAACATGTATATCTGTGATCAGATAATATCCTCCAATATATGTATTCTGAAGTGTTTATAAAAGACTGAAACAAGATGTCTTTTACTCCTGAATCAGAGTCTGAAATTAATCATTTTACGCTCTGAAAAGGTGGCGTGGCACCCGCTTTTTCTTTAAAAAAAACTTTGAAAAAGGTGGTGCCTCCTCTGTAACTTGCTTTACAAATAGAAATTGTAGATGGGGAATATGACTTGGGCTGGAAAAAATATCATTGTTGTTATTTTTTTTGCTTTAATCCCTGTATTATATTGGTGCTTATGAAGGTCAATGAAATGGTTGTTGAGAAATAAAAAATGTGTGTGTGTGTGTATGTGTGTATATATATATATATATATATATATATATATATATATATATATATGCATTTAAGTGAGGATAATTATGCTTCCATGCTATACATTTAAATTCATGAAGAAACAAGTAGTTATTAAATCCATAATTAACCTTTTAACCCGAGTGCTTGTGTGAAGGCTGTCGTATGAATGCGTGGGTGTGTTGGAGTGCATGTATGTTTATGTACTGAATGTATGTGAAGAATATTCATGACTTCGAGACGACTGCCCTCCTCTCCCGTTTCATCTCACTCGTTTCTTTTGTCCCTCTCGTCTTGCTGTAGCGCTGTAACGCTGTGGCTCAACAGGAAGGAGTGCTGATTTCCTTCTTGTCTCAGAATGCTCAGATTCCTGGACAGGTAATATCACACTTTAGGATTCTTCTCTTTAGGCTGTACATTTTTAACCCTTATGCATCACAAGTGACATTTTTGGCTTTTACAAAAAGTCTATAATAAACTGTGTCGCCAAAATACAGACACTCAGACCCTTAAGGACAAAAATGTCCCCTTTAAAACCAACATTTTTGATTGCACAGCCCTTATAGCATAATATTATGCACTCTTTTTTTTCAGTCTAGAGCCCTGGCTTCAAAATTGTAGTTTTTACTATTTTCCCCCACATTGAGACATTTTCTCAAGTTTGCCCTTTGGCAAGCTAAGTTAATCAACGTTATTGTTTTTGTATGTAAATGGATTATTTGTGTGCACAGGTGGGCAAGATCAAGTCCCTGATGAGCCTGATTCCAGACTTCACTGAGAAGGATGTGATTTACTCGTACCTGATGAAGTGTCATGGTAAGAGAGAGACACACACACACACACACACACACACACACACACACACACACACACACACACACACACACACACACACACACACACAGAGGCCTGGATGGGTCTTGTGCAGCAGGCTAGCGGTGCAGCAGACTGCTCGCTGTACTGTGGCTAAGTCAACATTAGCGGACACATTAACAATGCATCAGGTGTGTGTGTGTGTGTGTGGGTGGGGGTGTGTGTGTGGGGAGACATTCAGGGGTTAGAAGAACGCATGTCCTCTAATGAGTTAGCTGGCCTGGCTAGCCTAGCGTGCTAATCGCGACACGGTTCACCACTCAACTTTTTCTTCCCACATTTCTTCCTCCTCTCCGTCGCTTCTCCACCTTTTTATTCCGGTCTATCTTTTCTTGTCTATTTTTTTTTTTTTTTTTACCTACATCTTCTCCTCATCCCTTCACCTCCTCACCCTCCCGTCTCCCCTCTTTCGTACCTTGTCACACCAGCGATGAGCAGACATGACTATTTAATTGGCATCAGCTAGCTGCTCGGTCAAGGCGATCATAGGGGACACAATTAGCGATGCTCTGTTCGCCTCTGGTCTCTGCCCCGTGGATGTACTTCTTCAATTTTCTCTTTGATGGGTTTTCTTTTCTCTTGTCTTTTTAACTTGCTCTTTTCTTTTTTTTTTTTTTCTTTTTTTTGACAGTAGTGACTTTACTTTCCACTTTTGTCTCTTTGATGCACACACTCATGTGGTTTCACACTCATGTGGTTACACACTCATGTGGTTTCACACTCGCATAACATCATTTCAGGTACTTCTACCTGAAGAGGGAGATGGTATACACAAAGTTACTGATTTCAGATCCATCATTTTGAAATATTTTGATATTTAAAAGTGTATAAAAGTATTTTTCCGCCATGTGACTTTTATCTTAATATGATGTGTTTTGCATATTGCATAATTTTTACAAGTGAAGTTTTTATAGTTGTTCAAAGCAGTGAATCTCCAAGTTTTAAGTTTTTTTTTTTTTTCTATCATTACTCCACAATTGGAGGAAAACAAAGTAGTTTAGTTTGCAACCATCAGCATTTTAACAGTGATGTGGTATCCTGGTAAAAGTGTGTTTACATACATATATTGCACATTATGCATGTATATTTAAGACATCAGTTCTTTGCGCCAATTAATTGATGATAGACCAATGACACAAATGATAGGATTATCATAAAAAAAAAAAAAAAAGATGCATTTTTTTCTAAATGATTTCATTCAAATTCGACATGTTGAGTATTTTTGTGTCATTTCTTGACTCTTTCTCTCTCCCCCCTCAGTTGTAGATGGGGACTTATCGTCAGCCAAGGCTCTGCGTGAGCAGATTGAGAAGGAGGGGCTAGTCATGGACGACCTGTCACTCAAACGGCTTGCTCAGCTTTACTACAAGCAAGGAGAGGAGGTGCCCTTCCCCGAGCCCCCGGTGAGTCCCACACATGCACACACATCTTCACAAATGTCCAGGTGGAACTGGGGAACAGTCGGCCTTTTTACTTAAAAAATGTATTAAACTATCATTGATTATTAAAAAAAAATACTCTGGCAATTGAGTAATCTGTAAACCAACTAACTGCCTCAGATCTCGTTCAAATCAACATCATAATAATCAGTATGGATAATGTCCAGTTTTGAGAAATGTCACAATATGGCAAAATAATTGATATTCAGCGTAACAATCTGCACTTCCACTGATATAAATGACATTAACTCCTCACACTACAACAAAAACTTAAATAACTGTTTAAATTGTTTTTTTATTACAGTTTGCTTGAAATAAATAATTTGTGTAACATGATGATGTAAATATGATTTCACTGCAAGTCGAAAAATTATACTATTCAGTTATCTCCCATCCCTACGTTACACTAGCGTTAGCGCGCACACACACACACACACACACACACACACACACACCTATCCATATTGAATCATACATGAACAACGTGGGTGCGTGTGTCAGTACATACTGTATATTGTGTAAGGGAGATGGTGTCACTGCAGAAGCCGCTCTTTCTGGCTCTGTTTTTGAGCATTTCAGCACATTGCAGTTTGTAACTTGACGTAGTCCTATTTTTGGCAGAGGACGCACACACACACACACACACACGCGCACACACACACACACACACACACACACAGAGCCCTCTCAGCCCCAGCACTTTAATGCGCTGTCCCCTCGAGGCAGGTGTAGACCGAAGCCCACCTCTTACCTTCCCATCACTCACCTGCGGTGCAAAGATAGAAGGAGAAAGAGGGATGAAGGCAGAGAAGCTGCTGCATTATTCACTGGATGTCAGGATAGTTAAGTGATTGCTGGGTTTCATAAGCAAAGGAGAGGGAAAGGTGAAGTCATGGCGAAGTTTCTATGAACACATCTCCGGTGGAAACCTCTCCACCTGTCCCTGTTGTTCTCCCTCCTCCATCTCTATAGAGGCTGCTGCACCATGAAAACAGCAGAAACGTACTTACGAGTAAACATACGTAGTTTTGTTCTTAAGTGTCATGTACAAGTGATTTAAGAGAACTCTTTCATAGATTTTTATGTTTTTTTAATTTTTATTCTTGGGTAAGAATTGAATTTCACGTGGCTCCAGATCGCTCGTACGAGTCACGTACACGAGGTCATAGTTCAGTACGTCATAAAACAAATCATTAACAGTTTTAATGGGGACTATTTCCTCGGTGCAAAGTAGTTTTAATGTTCACAGTGATATTCAGACTGTTTCTTTATAGAAAAGTTGCAGTTTAATTGAACATATTTAATTTTTAATTGCTTTGAGGACCGGAATGAAACGCACTCCACGGTATCATACAGATATCTCAAAACCTGAACAAATAAAACCAAATCTAGTGAGAGAATATGTTTTGGTAATTAGGGTGAACAAAAAAAAAACCTCCTGCCAGGATCTCTCCATCTCTTTCCTTCTATAGCGAACACAGCTATTTATCAGCAATAATTACTACATTAATAAGCAAAAGTACAATGTGAGAAGCCGGCGTCATCGGCAGGAAAGCTCTCACCTTCTCCCCTCCAAAAAACACCCACCACAACACTTTGTTTGGATCAAAACACTGATTAATTAGCCAGGAACAGAAGCGGAGAGCGAAGGTGTGTGTTTGGGGAGTGTGCTACAAATCCCTAATTTGTGTATTAATGGGGATTTAAAGATGAAACGAGAGAACCTGGCTGGAGAGTGGAGACTATTTAGACAGACCCAGGAGGGCTTACTTTTAGAAAGAGGCCAGATGGAAACACACACACACACACACACACACACACACACACACACACACACACAGGCTAAATCGTGTTTCTTTCTCTTTCCAGGAGTCCTTTAAGTTTTATGCAGACTTGTTGAAAGAAAAAAATACCAAAACCCAAGAGACGGCTGAGGCATAAAGATTCATCCTCCTCCTCCTCCTCCTCCTCCTCGTACCTCCTATCAAAATGTTTTCCTCCTAGGTCTCTCTTTTTTTTTTTTTTATATATATAAGTCATCCAAGCTGAAATGTTGAGTATTGTTAAAACTGTTAGTCCTCTGCTTTATTGATACTGTTGATGATGATGTTCAGAATCCACAGAAGTATTTATGCTAATAAATGTCACATTCTGAGCCTGAGTCTTTGTGTGATTTTAAAATGTATTTAGTGCTACGATTAACCTTTTTTTTTAGGGCTTCAGGTAAAGCACAAGTGGAGCTAATTACATGAACAATGGCTCGGCTCCATTGATGCGTCTCAATGAGTCCGTCTGCACGATACCAGGGCCCCGAACAACCAGAATACACCGGTCCTAATTCCAAAACAGTACTTACAGTACAATATACTCATCTATGTAGTTTACTGTCTTCATACCCAAAATGAACATGCATCAAACTGCAATGTTTTCCAAATTACTGTTTTATTATACATTTTCATATTCCAAAACACTAATACTTGACACTAAATTAGTAAAAAAAAATGTCAAGTCTCTCCATTTTACGCTACTTTAAACTTCTACTTCACTACATAGCAGAGGAAAATATTGTACTTTTTATTCCATTACATTTACCTTAATGTTATAGTTACCAATTTCCTTACATATTAAAATTATTCACACAAAACCCATGAGGTGTGGTGTTTGATCTGTAACATATTTCATAGAAATGATAAAATGTGCTCCAACATTAACGCTGTTTTCATGTTAGCTTCAGCAATAGTGATCACACAAAATAATGCAGTAATATTACACTGATGGGAGCCATTCTGATGCATAGAGTACTTTTACTTTTGATACTTTAACTAGATTTTTATTAACAATACATATGTACTTTTATTTAAATATGATTTCAAATGGAAAAAAATTGTTGCTTGTAATGAAGTATTTTTATGTTTTTGGTATTTCCCCAAGCAAATGATCAGAATTCCATCATTGTGTTGTGGAAGAATATTCAACATTAAAAACACGCTGAAGAAATTGGGTTTTTCCTCGTACGCAGACTTTCCTCGCATACGTTGTCACTTCTCTGGTGTCAAACACAGAATAAGTATGTTGTATGGATTTGCGATGCAAAAGATTTCCCCTAGCGTTGACTTCCATGAAAGCGTCTGACCCTATCCCAGCCTCTCCTCTGTCCCCTGACCTGCAGCTGTCCCCTGACCTGCAGCTCTCCTCTGTCCCGTAACCTGCAGCTCTCATCTGTCCCCTGACCTGCAGCCCTCCTCTGTCCCGTAACCTGCAGCCCTCCTCTGTCTCGTAACCTGCAGCCCTCCTCTGTCCCGTAACCTGCAGTCGTCCCCTGACCTGCAGCCCTCCTCTGTCCCGTAACCTGCAGCCCTCCTCTGTCCCCTGACTTGCAGCTCTCCTCTGTCCCCTGACCTGCAGCCCTCCTCTGTCCCGTAACCTGCAGCCCTCCTCTGTCCCGTAACCTGCAGTCGTCCCCTGACCTGCAGCCCTCCTCTGTCCCGTAACCTGCAGCCCTCCTCTGTCCCCTGACTTGCAGCTCTCCTCTGTCCCCTGACCTGCAGCTCTCCTCTGTCCCCTGACCTGCAGCCCTCCTCTGCTTTGAACTCTTTTTGGTTTCCAATCCCGGCCCAAGATATTTGTGTTTCATGTAAAGCAAGCTGCTCTTGACCCCGACTGAGACAGGCCTTAGATAACACACGCTGGTCGTTTCCCAAGAAGATTGTGTGCTTGTTGACGTCAGGGTCAGCCCGGGCAGTGGAGCTTATTTGGGATACAAATTAATAGGCAGGAGAAGTAACGCAGTACACATCGGGAACTTTTGTTATGACCCCAGGGCTTGTTTTTGCAATATTTTTTCCTTTTTTTTTTTTTTTTTTTTTCAATAGAAACTTTTTAGTTTATCATTATGGTGTCGCATGCACTTCATATTTGATGCGTGATTTCAAACGAAGAACCATTTGTGAGGGATTTGTGGATTAAAAAGAATCACATTATTGATACCATTCATTGTTATGAAGCTGCACAGCTACAAGCGACTACATAACAGTGACCAGGTCAAAGGATGGCAGAGGCTACGAAGACAAAAATAAACACGCTCAAGTGGAGCCATTTGATTTAATACTTTACTAATTTGGACTCGAACCACGTCAGTCAAATATTTATCAGGCTTTTGCACCAGTGCAAAAACACACAGCTTACATAATCTTCAATCTTTGAGGACACAAGTACAAGCTCTTTTTTTTTTTTTTCCTGAGTGTGACTTACTAAATCTCTTCTCGGCTTTTATTTTCAGTGCTCCCTATACTGGCACACACATTGTTAAGCTTAATAACCTTACATATACAAAAAAAAAAAGATAAAGCTGTAGAAAAAAAAAAAAAGGAAATTGAAAATGAAACAAGCAAAAGCTGCAGATGGATATCTGCCAAAGTGGCGCTCTAATCATTTGCCGAGAGGGAGAAAAAAAGAAAATCTATCATTTTTAACTTTGCTTTTAGTGCAATGCTCTGCTGCCATCCAGCAGCAGACAGCAGTACTGCAACAAGTGCTTCTCCAAAAAGAAAATCTTACCCAATTTATTATTCCCATATTTAAACTGTTGGATATATATTGAAATTGAGTCTACCAGTCAAAAAAATGGACAAAATTTGCTGCACTTTAAGCTACCTCCACTGAGGTGTCGGGGTTATTTCATGTGTTTCTACTATTAAAAAGAGTGTTAGTATTGTGAAAAGGTCAATTTCAAAACATATACATATATTTTACTTTTCCGCCCTTAAACTAACAAGTTTTTCACTGTCAAACATCCTGATAAGAGTGAAAGGACACTGGAGTGTCGAACCAGCCGAACCAGAACACAACTACTTCCTTCCACCGCTGCAAAAAAACACGCACAACCACATCCTAAAGTAAAAACCTGACTCTTGACGTTGTGTGTGTGATTGCAGACAGCGTCGTCCGCTTTATCCAGATGTTTTCACCAGTCCTGACTGGACTTCTGTTTGATGAATTTAAGGGACACGTAATAGAGCGCCATGAAGACCAGACAGACTGCCAGCAGGACCAGATAGCACGAGTACAGAGGGTACTGGTTCATGTTCATGGCCTCCACCACCTCAAAGACAAACACAGGGTGACAGATGAGAAACATGTCCGTGTGCAGTACTTTGGTTTTAATAGTGGTGTTCATTTATGTACAATTATGCCCAATATTTATATTAATATAGCATGTATACATTGGAGTGAGCATAAAACTCATTCTACTACTGTCCTATTATATGACTTTTTTATGGCACGCTATGCTATAACATTTCTATGACATTTATGCTACAACTTTTTCATACTAAACCATGACTTTTTATGACATTATTATTGGAATACTGTTTTATGGCAAATTATAATATGACATTTTTGTGACATACCATACTATGACTACTTTATGACTTTTTTTATGACATAAAATACTACAACTCTTTTTTTTATCACATTCTGTAAATGGGAAATTGTACTTTTGTACTCCATAACTTCAGAAAATGGACAATGTGGAACTGTTTGACACCCATGGATGATTGTGTGTGTGTGTGTAACTCACGTATATGCCGTCAACATTGATGGTGAAGTTTCTGATGGTGACGGGGTACATGTTGCCTCTGAACTGCACCTGCAGCATGCCCTCAAAACCCCAACGCATGAAGGAGGCATGAGAGAACCACGAGGCCACTGGGAGTCAAAAACATGCACAGGTATAAACATCTGTTCTCTATCCTCCCACAACTAAGGATAACTAATCTTTAATTATCTACTTATTTATAATAAAAAATATATATTTATTACAATTTTTGTATTAGCTCCTTTTTACTTTGTTAATTAATTGTTTTAATAAAATTAATTTCAGCTTATTTACATTTTTTATCTCTTTATTTATGTATTGTTACTATTATTCTTATTATAATTATTGTCATTATTATAATAAGACAACGCAGCCTTTTTTACTTAATATTTATTAATATTAGTACGCTCTCTTTGTCCATTCATGTATAGAGCTATTTACCTCTGTATATTTACGTGTCTGGAAATGGATATTGAAATGTATAAACTGAACTGCTAATTATCTTGTGCCCTGAACATTTTGATAAAACAAACTAAGGACAGTTAATCCATCTCCTCACCGAGCCACATATTCTCCAGGCTGATGACAAAACCTCCAGTCAAATAGAAGACAGTGAAGAAGGAGTTGCCCATGAAGGCTGAGGTCTGCAGGGTGGGCAGCGCAGCAGCTACAAACAGAGCCATGGCTCTGCTGCAGTAAACTATCAGCCACACCAGCAGGAAGTTGAGCAAGAAACGGTCCGGTACTCCGTTAAGCCCGGCCAGCCAATAGATGGGCAGGCCGTACACCAGGGTGAACACGCAGTGCTCTGGTAACTCCCCCAGGACCTGAAGGTTGAAAACACACAGAACAGACATAAATGCAGAAAACACAGTGTGGATCCTGGCTGGTGCGTCTGCATGCAGACATGCTTTCCAACACCACATTACAGTACTGGACATCACGCTGAAGTGTGACTCCAGCATGGAGCGAGACTGACCCCTACTGGAGACGCAGTTTAATCACTGTGGGTTACCTTGGCAAAGAAGTACGAGGTGACGGAGTACATGCCGTCCTCCAGCTCATGGTAGAGCATGGCTCTCTCTGTGTGACCTGCAGAGAACATGTAGTCTGATGAGGTGCAGCATTATAACCTTTGGCATCAGGCTTCTTTAGAGATTGGAAAAAGTAATTCACGCAGTCGACTACTGTAACTACCTCCTTTCTGGCATCAACCAAAAGTCACTCTCTGGCCTCCAGGAGGCCTAGTTCAGAATGCAGCCGCTCGGCTTCTTACTGCTTTTAAGAAACAACATCACATCACCCAGTCCTGGCTTCTCTGCACTGGCTCCGTGTTCGATTTGAAATGGACTGAAGAATTTTACTGATTACTTTTATAGCATGTCTGTGTCCAGGCCTCTTTTTATTGGCTGTTGATCATAATAAATCTCCTGATGTAAGAAGTGTCCAACTGATTTATCAAGCGAACACAGTGTCCAACTCGATCTTAAACAAACCTGATATGTTTGTTACTGTTTTTCTCCATTGACTTCTGCCAATTATGTTCTAAGACTTCTAAGATCTCAACTTTACTTAACTTTGAATTCATTCTGGTTCTTTTCACACAGTTTTTGTTACTTTTTATACATTTAATATATGAAAAATTGCTCTTTTGCTTTTCTTCATTTGCTTTCGTTTGTCTGTGTACGATATGTACATGTGATGCTTGTTATAATGGCTATGTTTGTGCTAATTAGATGTCCCATAAAAAAAAGGACCTTTTGAAACTTTGTTACAGTATCAAGCATTAAATAAATATTAAATAAAGATATATATATATACTGTATAAATACATATATATATAAATACATATATACTGTATATATATATATAT
>CALSBV010010813.1:4897924-4931495 GCA_943590825.1 Bovichtus diacanthus
CACACACACACACACACACACACACACACACACACACACACACACACACACACACACACACACACACACACACACACACACACAGAGTAATGAAGAGTTCCCATTCGCTGCCTCTCCAATCAACCAGGAAATGAATTAATCTCACAATTAAAGCATCTGCTAATTCCACTCTGCTTTCATAATGCAAAGAGGCAATCTTTTAATTGTCCTAATTAGAGTAATTAACTAAAAAAAAAAAAAAGAACCCACTTATCTTCACAAATTAAGTTGGCCCCGCTGAGAGTCCTGCATGTGCCACTTAATAAAAAGTACATTTAAAAGTTTCCAACTTAAAGGAAGAAAAAAGTCGTCCTGCCTTTCTTGATGTTTCGATGTGTGACAAACCTGCGTGAGGGCGATGATGTCATTGGGGTGATGCCATTGCAGGGGTGATCCTATTGGATGAGCCGACCACCGGCCTGGACAGCATGACCGCCAATCAGATCGTGGTGCTGCTGGCAGAGCTCGCCAGGAGGAACCGCATCGTCATAGTAACCATCCACCAACCACGCTCCGAGCTCTTCAGGGTGAGTTTAGAGATGAACCGAAGAAAAGAAGAGAGAGTGACTATTAGACTGAAACTTTATTTAAAGGATAGAGTCACCTTTTTTAAGTCTTAGTTAGTTAGTTAGGTTGTTTCGGTCTTTTTCAATTTATACAGCTCAAAAACACATATAAAAAATAATAAAAATAACATTAAGTGTAGGCTGAAGCCTTAGCTTATTACGCCTACCTTTTTTACATGAATTATTTTGTATAATTCTCTATACAATTTACAGTGAAAATTAAGGAAACAAAATCAAAAGAATGTATTTCATATAAACCCAAAAAATTCCCAAACAAAAATGAATATACACATGTTCATACCTCAGTTTTATGTTTGTAAATCATCCTATTATTTATTTATTTTTATCTATAAGTGTATTACACATTTTCATTTGCTTTTCAAAACTAATCCACAAATTAATACTTTTGACTGTTAGACATCTTTGACTTGCATTTGTTCCAATCTATGTTTTTGTAAAGAAGCCTGATATGTAAAGTGTTGGGTCACTGTTACTGTTCCTCCCGTCCACACTGAACATGAAACGATCCATTTATCATGTGATTTTAATGGATGTGATGAGGGACAAAATCTACAGTCCTCCTTCTGTGAGTCAAATCAAGAGGTTATCTTCCAAATGTACAACCTTATGATTATGTAATGTATTCTCTTTGTTTCCACGCACAACACTGAGTTTTAGTCGAGGGATAGAAACACTTTGTCTAACTCAGTCTGCTGAAGCCACATAGTAACTTTAGCTGAACTTTAGAAGTCATTTTTAATGAAGGTTATGGGTTTTGTCCTCCATCTCGTCTCTTAGAATGACATTAGGGAAGAATGAATGCGTCAGAGTTTTTTTTTTTTTTTTAAAGGCCTAACATGACTATGCCGTTACAATAAAGACATTTTAATAGTTTAAAAGGACGGTGCCTTTGAGTTTTCATGTGATTTTTGTGTCTACATGATCTTCTGTCTTGGTAGAAAATGGTAAACTCTTCTGGTCAAGTCCTTCAAGTCTTAAAACAACACTCGTGCATGTACATTGTGTGTCTGCGTCCTCTCCCAGGTGTTCAGCAGGATAGCTATAATGAGTCGGGGGGAGCTGGTGTTCTGTGGGCAGCCAGAGGAGATGGTCCACTTCTTCAGCACGTGTGGATATGAGTGTCCAGAGTACTGCAACCCTTTTGACATCTATGGTACTGCATGCTATGATCCTGTACTGCTAGAATAAATACATTTGAGAATATACAGTATCAAAAAGGATGAAGTCTGTGTGTAGCACGAACATTGAAATGTCTTTGATGTTAAACAGTTGACTTCACCTCAGTGGACACACGCAGCAGTGAGAGGGAGGCAGCCACCTTCAGTCGCATGCATGAGATCACCTCATCCTATCAGAGGTCTGCCATCTATCAGGGCATGCTGGGAAAACTGGAGCGCAGCCTGCAGCGGACAGACAAGCCAGCCATCCCCTTCAAGAGCAAAGAGTCACCCAGCGGTGCAGCCAAACTTGAAGTTCTGCTCAGGTCAGTGCCGAGCGAGCCTTCAGCCTCCTTGTGTGTGTAGATATAATCTGTAAAGGCAATAACTGATTACTGCCCACCAATGAAATGATTAGATTCCTGCGTAAATTCATCCATCTTATTACCTTCTTGTACCAAAAAGAACATTTCTGTTAATCGCTGTATCCTGCTGCAGGTTGTAGGTATTTCTTTCTGTCATCATCCTCATAACGTTTATTGTTTGCTCTCCGTGTCTGACAGACTTCTCTCTTTCTGGTTCTTTTCTGTCTCTCTCACCTGCACAAATCACCATTTGTGTGTTGCTGTCTGGATATGTACCTGAGGACACGTATGCCTTTATGTGTGTATTTCCGTGTGTGCAGGCGGACGGCAAGAAACCTATCCAGAGACAGGATGGGTGTTCTGATGCGTTTGTCGCAGAACCTGATCTACGGTCTCTTTGTGGCCTTCTTCGTGATGCATTTAGACATGGACGTCAACAAGGGTGCTGTGCAGGACCGCATTGGCATCATCTATCAGAGCATTGGTGCTTCGCCCTACACCGGCATGCTGAATGCTGTAGCTCTCTGTGAGTTCCAACAACACCATACATCTGTACATAGAAGGGGGAATAGATTTTACTCCAGGTTTTTGATTTCCCAGAAATTTAAACAACTCTAAACCAAAACATTTATTGCAGTGCACTGCTACATTTCAAGCAGCACTCATATACCATAAACAATAAAAGAGGTATTAGACTTTGAAAAGTCTAGGTTGTTATTTTTGAAAGAGGGATCCTTATTTAAAAACTAAATTCCAACATTACGATGAAGCAGCTCCGTGCTGTACTGGTATGACACCACTGAGTCTTGGTTCTCAGATTTGCAATTAAATTACTAAAATGCTTGGATATAACAACTGGAATATCCAACGCAAAGGACAAAACACCCAGTTGTAACTTTGTTGCAGCTGTGACATGCTATCTGAGTGACATTATATTCCACGTAACTGCAAGTGTCTGATTATATCACCTAATAAATATTTGCATGAGGTGGATACAATGACTTCAGGGATATTCTGAAGTGTGTGCGGTCTATCGCCTGATTAAAAGTGATGTATTATCTTCGTTAAACAGTATATTTGAAACGCCTTCATCTCAGCTGTGTAAGCTTGCTTATCTCTTGTTCAGTAGGCGAAAGTGGTCTGCAGTATTTTTGTTCCCTTCAGCGGAAATGTGTTAAGTCTAGCTGGGCTTTTGATTAAGTGGTGAGTTTTAATTAAATTATTACTATTATAGATTACAACTGCAGTTGGTCATCATCACAAATGTGGCTAAATATGTTTAAACAAAACATTTCTATTGGAATAGATTTAATTTCAGGAGTATTTTCATAAAGTTAACACATGTGTAAACTTGTATTATTAGCTGTGGCTTTACACAGTTAGAATACTGTAGTTTGCATTTGCAGTTTACCTGCAGGAGGAAAATGACCTTTACTCTATTTAGAGTTCAATGAACCCAAGTGCCTTTTTTTACCTACAGACCTACAGTGCAGTACAGTACAGTACCTGTATCTATATTATCTGTCTCGACAGGTTTTTATTTCTCTCTGTGTTGAACAAGTTCAAGGTTATTATTTAAAACAGCTGCTTTGACTTAATGTAACCTCGAATACAGATACACGTTCACACACTCACTGTATGGACACGGAGAGAAACAGCTTACTACAAGTCCTATGTTAGGTAGTTTTAACTTTATTTCTGATCTTGTGATATGTATTTTATGTTGTTTGCAGATCAGTATTTTTGCAGCTAATTATTTTTTTTATTGTTTAGAATTTCCCAGTTAAATGAAGGTAAAAGATGATAAAATAAATCTTAAAATGTTTAGGTAAGAGGTAATATGTTTTTAATAGCATATATCTTAACACTAGTTTCACACATATTAAAAGAGGACAATAACCAGTGAAGCATATTGGCTATTTGGGGTGATTATCTCTTCACTGTCTTCGTCAGTTATCAGCTGAGTCTGAAATCTAAGCTTTAGGGCTCTGCCTGTCACAGATACTGAGGATAAGAGATATGATAGCACACTGGGCTGGGCAGAAGTTTCACTAGAGTTAAAAGCACTTAATAAGCACCCAAACAGCCAGAGGTAGTAATTGGGTGGGAGGTATATCATCTGACCTTGAATCTCGTAGATAAAGACTGATATGAACAGGTTTAATGAGTTGTCAGGATAACTTCTCTGCGACTCTGGAATGTGGACTGATCAATCTGGAACATGGCAAACGTCCAGCTTCGAGTTTTACTCAGCCAAGATGTCAAGACAAATCAGTGACCTCGGACAAGGCTCTGGTCTTTGTGGGAGGGGTTTTAGTGGTGGGATCAGAAAAACCTTTATTCGTCCCACAGCGGGGAGATTTACAACATATCAACATGTAGAATTTGTTTTAATGATGCAGCTCTTGTCAAAATCAATATTATACTATACGATCGCGCTATTAAATTTTAGTGTTTAGTATCAAATTCTAATCCTGAATGGGATAATGAAAGAAGTGCAATGAATATAAATAAACAATTATTTTTCTCTGGTTTGACCTTAATTAACTCTACGGATGCCCTGAGATATTTTATTTTTAAATATATAAAAGAGATCCATTTATTGATCTAAATATTTTTTTCTCTCCTGTGTTTATGATACTTCTAAGTTCCTTAAAAAAAAAAAAAATCAGTTTTGAAAAAAAAGTTTTGCCAGGATTATTTTTCTAAGTGGCTTTTTTTTTCTTCCAACTGTGAAAACAGTAAAAAAAAAAAAAAATAAATAAAAGGTTTTGACGTGAAAATATTTAGATCAGACCTATAAAATGAATCGACAGAATTTCTTGTTTCTCATCTGCCTCTCAGGGCTTCCGTACATAGCGGATATAAAAGTGTGATTTTTACAGTTTCTAACATATTTATTTAATGAATTCATTTAAGAGCTTCATGTGCCTTCAGTGTTAATTGTTTCCACTCAGCACATTACCTGACCTCTCTCTGCTTTGCTCAACAGTCCCGGCGCTGCGAGCCATCAGTGATCAGGAGAGTCAGGATGGTCTGTACAGTAAATGGCAAATGTTCTTGGCCTACATCTTCCACATCCTGCCCTGCAGCATCCTGAGTGTTTTCATCTTCACCTCCTTCCTTTACTGGTAGGTAGTAAGTGTGTATGTGTTTTTGTTTGAGGGATACAACCTGCACATTCAACTTCCCCTTAAGGATCTAATGGATCTCATTTTCTATGTGCACACCCTCAACTTAAATTCCACCTCTCTCAGAACTGACTCTTTTGTCTCTTCTATTTGTTTGTCCCTGTTCCTCTCAGGACGGTGGGGATGCACCCTGACTGCATGCGCTTCCTGTGTTATTCTGCTGTAGTCCTGGTGCCACATGTTATAGGTGAGCTGATAAGATGAAGAGGAAAAAAATGAATTAGAAAATTGTACTTTTGCACTTGGTTGGCTTATTTGAAGCTATTGGTTGAGTTTTTATTCTATTGGTTGTCTTTGTTGCTCTTACTCTGGTTTGGCTTATTTGAAGTTATTGTTCTGCACTTGTATGATTTCACCTATTTGAAGCTGATGTACTTGCAAGATTCTCGCTGTTTAGAGTCGTATCCTCATGATTGTTTGCACTTATTGTAAGTCGCTTTGGACAAAAGCGTCTGCTAAATGAACTGTAATGTAATGAAGAAGAAAAAATATCTTTGGACAAGAATACTTACATGGACAAGCTCCCAAGCACATATTTACAGCCTTCTTCAAAGCAAAGCATTACACGGACATGCTAGTATCTGTTTATATCCATGTTTCATATCCTATAACTCTTTAAACTTCTGTCTTCATTACCACTTTGACAGGGATAAACTCTAAATATTAAGTGTTTTACAAACAGTGTCAATCCTAGAGCCATTTAATGCCATGTTTCCACTGTGTATGGCTTGTAGTTGTAAACATTAATATATATTCTTCTTCCCCTCAGGTGAGCTGCTGACTGTGGTGCTATTAGGAGTGGTCCAAAACCCCAACATGGTCAACTCTGGAGTGGCTCTGCTCAACATTGCAGGGATCATGGTGGGATCTGGCTTCCTAAGGTGAGACCTGAAATATGTTTTTAATTTAAGTAGCAAGCAAATTCGTGTTTTGATATGGCAACTTTTTCAGGTCGCCATTGTACATGAAGGGATTATAGTGGCCATTGCTAACTTTCCATACACATGCCAATGGTAACGCACCTTCCTCTCCTCTTCCTCTCCACAGGAGCACCCTGCAGATGCCGGTGGTCTTCCAGTGGCTCAGCTACCTGACCTTCCAGAAGTACAGCTGTGAGCTGCTCATCGTCACAGAGTTCCACGGACTCAACTTCACATGCAGTAGGTTGTTTTTACCATGGGACCATCCTCTGTGTTCACCTACCCTGAGAATTAATTAGAACAATGTAACTCTTTACAAGATGTATTTACAGCTCAAAGACAATATGTGTCCCAGCATAAGTAGCACTTTAGTTACTTTAGTTAAAGTACTTGGCCTAGCCTTGACATCCCGTACCTGAAGAGAACACTTAGTAAAATCTAGTACTGGATCACATTTACAATTAAAGAAGTGTAATTCACAGCTGTTGTTTTTAATGTTTTCTTCTGTCTATGCTTTAACGAGTGTTGTTTGTAACTAAATTAAACTATGAGTTCAGTGTGCAAGGACCCTCTTTGGCTGTTTTGAGAACTCGAGTTGACTTTCAAACCAGAACAATAGTCAACTCTTTCTCTCTGGTGTGTTGTGTTGTTGCAGATACTTCCAAACCTTCGCTGCCGGGAGCCTGTATGATCACCCAAGGCAGTCAGATCATTGATGAGGGCTATCCCGGCGCTCTGTCCCGATACACGCTAGACTTTGTTCTCCTCTACGCCTTCCTCCCCGCTCTCCTGCTGCTGGGCATAATCAGCTTCAAGATCAGAGACAAGCTTGTACGTCACTAAAACCACAGACACGCATTTCTCAAGCTCGACGACTGCGAAGGACGGCACAGACTCAACCGAAGGTCCTGAACAGTTTAAATAAGCACTTTTTGACTGGAACAAACATCTGCACTGATGTCAAATTCATTATTTTTATATAGAAGTTTATCCAGAGGGGAATAAAAACTACAGCTTTAACTATGAAATGCCAGTTTGATTGAAAAATGAATAATGCTGCGTTGAATCATCGCATGTATTGCATGTGTTGTGTGTTTGTTTAAATATTGTGCTTGTAATGTACCATGAAAAGGAAGTGATGCTTATTGTAATAATGTAAAATTGTTTATTTTTTAGAACACATTTTATCATTAATATACAAGTAGTTTTGTCATGTTTAAAAAAGACACAATGACACAAAAGGAAAGAAATTAAGCAAAGTGTAAAATGTATAAACATTAATAAGTTTGTGTGACCATTAAGCTTATTATCTTTCATGTTTCCAGCTCCAGTCCTTTCCATGACTTCGCTGCATCCCTCTTATACTGCTCCAACTCCTTAAAAACATATGCAGACAGAAAGAGAGGAGCTTATGAAAACATTACACTGTGCATGCAGTTGCACAAACATGCACTATAATGCAGAAATGCCTGGAAACTCATAACAGTAAACAAGGTTTTACTCCACAGAGATGTACAGTAGATGTAGATATAGGGCACGGATAACATTATGTTTATAAAACTAGCAACACGTGATGCATTTAGACGAACACTGCATGATATCTAAACACCAAACTCCAAACATGATTGCAGGCTTCACCATTTAGCTTTATCAGGTCCCCTGGGCTTTTTTTTTGTTGCAATTTCCTTGGTCTACACTTTGGTAGATTTGCAGGCTAGCGCCATGTAATGAAGAGTTTAGATTCAAAAGACATGTTGGAAACGTCTTTCAGATTTGAGCATTTTAGTAGATTTTGCATTAAGTGCAGTAATGTTTTTGACATATTTTTACTTTGTTAGAATAACACAGGAATCTGCAGTTGTCTCCAATCTTTGATATAGCCGAACTTTGTATCGTATAACAACGTAGGTAAATCCTGCTGATGGTAATACCAATGTGGTAATGTGCCAAGACATACAGCAATGTGCCGGCAAAGACAGAAAAGAAGAAGACTGCTTGCTAGTTAACATGGATGTAAACAATTGCAGGATTCAAACCTTTAAAGAAAAATCAGCTTTCCGAATGTTTTATGGAGAAAGTAAATGCATTCAGCGCGTTTGTTGAACCTCAAGTATACACACGATGCCTTGTGAATATTTTTGTAATCCAGATGGGGAGAACATTCTTTGAAGATTGTAGAAAGGTGCTTGTTGTTAAATGACGTTCTGATGATAGAAAGATGTCAGGGAAGCTCTGTACATGTCCTCTGTTGGTATAAACCTTTACCCTATTTCTCCAATTGGTTACACAGACCAATGACATTATGTACCGTCCACAGCCTTGTTCAAGACACATGTGGTCAAAGGTCAGAGTCACAAAGCACAGATAAGTGAACAGCGATTTCCAAAGGACACCGATTGATCACCAATCTGCCAACTCACGAGTCGTGACACTGATTGCAGAAGCACATTTTGTCCAGAATAATAGGTGAATGTCGTGTTTCGCCGTAGTATTCACAACTGTGCAGCTATAAAGTAATAAAACACAACCAATGTGATTGGTCAAGATGTGTTACCTGGTCTTTCTGGGCTCGCATGGCATCAATCTGAGGCTCACTGTACTGTGGGTCTTTGGTTGGATCCTTTAGTTCCCTCTGCTCACTGGTGTTCTGCAAAAGAAAGTTAGTTAGACGGACAGAAACGCATTACAAACGCACTGCTACAAAGGTCCTTGCTCTGTGAGGAAAGCTGTGACCTTGATTGCACAGTGTGAGGGTTTTCTTTTTCTTAAACATCAGAGGATGGAACTACCTCCTGGGGGAAGACACGCTCGTAGACTTTCTTCCAGAGGTCCTTTGGGTTTTTGGCATGCAGAGAAGTAACATCTACATCAGTAGTAGGAGGGGAACCTAAAGCAATAGGAGCATTATTTTAAACATTACATGACATCAACAAAGGTCAAAGCACAAGGTGGCTCTAAATCCGGTGTATTTCTTTCAGCAGAGCACAGCAATAGCATTTTAATCCCATTTAAATAATTCCTGCTTTTGGCCCCCGGGTGGTGCTGTGCTCACCTATTTGACTGAAGGAGTCAGAGCCTGCTGGAACGATGAGAGGCTTGGTGGAGTCACAGCACATAGTTTTCCTGATCATAAAAAAAAGACAGAAATACAATTTAAACCAAAGTATTATAGCAATAGTATAGTAACAAATTAAGAATTCATTTTTTGTATTACTGTGTGCATTTGGCCTTTATTTAATTTTAGTGTCCACTTATTTTATTGCATTCCTTTTACCTTTCTGCTGTGACCATGTAAATTTCCCCGCTGTGGGACTAATAAAAGATTTCTGATTCTGAATACTTAAACTAGTGTGAAATACATTTTCTCCTCATCACCACAGTGTATAATCCACTTGAGCGCTCTTGGAAAGCTCAAGTAAATAAAGTACATATCACAGGCTCAAAAGCTTTGAGAAAACTTGATGCATATTATCATTTCTTAGTCCTATTAAAGGATGAATGTGAAATTACATTGGTAAATCTACCAAGTATCAGTGATAAAGCAATTGTGTTTTAAAAAAAACTAAAGAAAGCCTTTGTCCTTGTCTAGTGCTGTACCATGCCGTGTTATCCTCCTCACCCTCTGTCCAGACCGAAGGCCAGGTGGGAAAAGAAGCTCTTGGTTTTTGACATTAGGCTCTCCGTTTTGATGCTCGTGAACTGATGAAACATTTAATAGAATGGATGTTATACTATGGATTCAATAGTAAGAGAAAGCAAAACATTAAAAAGTGCAGATTTCAGTTTGTTTAATTCAAAAGTGATGTTGAATGTAAATATGCTGCATGTACAGTAAAAGCACACTTACAATAAGAGAGGCTGCGTAGTAGTGAGCAACAAAACGCAGTGTTTTACTAACCACCTTCCTCTTGTCAGAGTCAAATTCCTGCAACACAAACGGAAAAAAAAAAAAACTCCCTAAATAATGTTACACAAATCAGACCAGGATACAAGAAGTAACACCTTATGAAAATGTTAATATAACGCACCAAACCTTTTGACAACTTCTCTACGTTAAAAGTTGAACAAACAACAAGCATTTGAAATGTCATAATCATATGATTCAGCCAACTATAGTTAAGGTTGAAGCATGTGTTTTCACCTGGAAGATGTCGTATTTGCTGCCGATGATAAGCAGAGGAACAGGAAAGGGACTGATCAGCTCTCTGTCCTGTTGACAAAGTCACAGTTAACTCAGGATCCATGTATCATCTTGGTTTTCACCCTGTTGGTTTAGTTTGGTCGCATTGGCCTTTTCACATTTTGATTTGTGACGTATAAGCACCTGAGGCATGAGCATTACTCAGCTGGTTCTAATATGCTACTGTTGCCCTGGACTAAAGAAAAGATGATGCTGACATAATGGTGAGTGTAATGAGCTGAGGTCTTACAGGATAGTCTTTAGGTAAGACGCGTGCTGCTAAGTGGACGGGCGTCTGGTGTTTGGCTCCGTGTTTAGCTTTCTGTGCTTTTTGTGCCTGGGAAGAGACTTTCTCCAACTGAGCTTGTGCTGCCTGCAGCAGCTTTTCCATGGTTCCCCACAGGACGTTGGGTTTAGACAGGTCCAGAATAAGGATGACAGAGAGAAATCTGGGAAAAGACATTAAGGATTATTTGCGATGACAGGGTAAATAAAAGAAGGTGTTACTATAGCACTGAGGCTCAGACCAAGAAAACACCCTTCCTCTACCGGCAGGACACTGCTGTCCAAACCATACTGACTTAAATGTGTTTAATTTGCATTGTAAAGTAGCATGGGATCATAGGAGTTGGGATAATTTAAGTACACAACTAAATGATATAACATAAGTCTAGTTGTTCTTAGACATTTTATTGTAGACATGTTACATTTAAAAGAAATAATGTAAAAAGGTCTGAACAGTCACAACATGTCAAACACTGCCCTTAAAACAGCGAGCTGAGAAAGAGACAACATGTGTGTGTAAGTGACCTACCTGATGCTAACAGGTGTGATGGGGATTTGGACCAGGTCTGACAAAGAGATCCCTCCTCCCAGCTCCCAAAGGTGGGCTATGTCTTTGGGCTGAAAGAGGAAACAACCAGACTGTCAGTTCTATCACACCGTCTCATTTAGTGTGGCACGGTATAGTACATACATTCTACATTACTGAGCTGAACTGGAGTAATAAAATACCAGTAGGTTTGGGTAAATATCTTATGATCTCACGTTAACACAGCAACTCTCAAAGTGAGCCTGGTGCATTGTGCTCGGTGTGCTGGAGTACTGGAAGTTGTGTTTCATGAATGTAAGCATTTTGTAGCTCTTTACAAGGGTTAACTTTTCACACAGCTCCTTCTTATCAATCTACATTTTAAATATGTACATTGGTTTGAGGAGGTCACAATTTGTCAGTATCATCAGTTGTTTGTCCTTATATAATTTTTCCAAAATTGTCCAAGACTAAGAAGACTTTCTTACTGTGTTGTGTCCTCGGGCCCGTCTGCCGAAAGTATACTCCAGCGCCAGAGTTGGCTTGGATGGTTCATCCCTGGTGGATACAAAAAAAACAGTATTATTGGTGTTTGGCAACAAAGCAAATGCAAAAAGACTAATTTACCAGCTTTTGGTGCTTTCAACCTAATCTCAATTGTATTTTGTGTCACGTCAACAGCTCTATTCTTTGAAGTGAGATAAAGCTGGAAGCTTTGAGAGCTCAAAGTGCACCTATGATCTTAGACTATAAATGATGCATCCTGTCCCTAAAGGTCAACATTGAACTCCCATGTTCAAAGCATTATTGTTCATAATCGACATGTGCCTCTTCTTTACATACAGAATATGAAGAGGGTTAAGAGCAGGTTTTATTTTATCATGAGGCAATGAGTTGATTACCTCGACCACACACATGCTCACCTGTCGAGGCATCTGAGGAGAATGGACGTTTTACCCTGAAGAAAAGCAAAGGTGAGCTTACTAGCTACAACTTAGCTAATAACAAGACAAGAGTTCCGCCATTACGAAGCCATACATGTACTGTGTGTGTTCTGGCACGACGGTGAGCATACCCCAGCCTTGCTCCCCATCAGCAGCACGGTCCTCTCGCTGACCGTCTCTCCTCCGTCCTCCTCCCCACCTTCAGCCTCCCGACTGTGGACCTCGGCGGCAGCCTGCTCCCATAGCGAGTCTGAGCTGTCGAAAACAACACAAAAGCAACACGTTTTTCGAAAAGAACAAGTTAATGTCTCTGTGGTAATGTTCAAAATAAGAAAATGTGCATACTAACTGATCCTCACCTTATTTTTGGCATCAAATTTGATATTTTCCAAACTTTGACAACCTAGCTAAACGGCTACAACCGAAGAAAACCGTTTCAAACGTTGCCAGAGTAACGGCGCATTTTGATGACGTAGTAATCGCAACTCCTTATTGAGCATTATGGGAAATGTAGTGCCTTCGTTGAAAAAGTCAAGCTTTGGACTGAAAACATCAGAACAAAGTTGTGTTCCATAGACTTTTATATCTCCAGTTAAAGAATTGTAACTATAATAGTTCACTTTTATAAACCTAATTTATAATGTGTATATGTATATTACACTGTCTTAAAAAAATGTATAATAGCATGTCATGTTTGTCTGTTAATACCAACCTTACACAATACTGTAGTTGTTCCTCAAGACAAAGTCATTTGTCACAAGACATTCATAAACAGGACTCGTATATATACTCATTCATATACAGTTGTTAGACTGTAGGTCCCAAGAAAAGAAAACTTGCTATGTAAGCACCTTGTTTCCTGGGTTTCTTCCACTATCAGCCAAACACGTCTTAAAATAGTCTTAAAAAAAGAAAAGAAACTACAATAAAATCTCATAATTTACTCATTTGTCACTTTATCATTTATACATTTCACACACAAAAAACATAACATGAGAATTGATTCTGCGAGACCCTGCTATGCATTTCCGAGACCTTAAATGGGTATGTGTTGTGGTCTTTGCCCTGAGCGTTGACCACTGTCATGTTAGATCCATCTATCATTTTTAGTGATTTGACCAATAAATTAAACCTGAGAATCTGGGAACACTCCTCTTTAATCAGAACACAATGAAACATTTTCAGTAGCAGTGAAGTAACATCTTCCCCGTAATTCAGTTGAATCATAAGCCACAGAAAACTCCTAAATTAAAAGAAAACACAATTACATTTGACAAAATACTGTACATGAAAGTACGGCATCAAGTTTATAGCACAGATGTCTTAGAGCAGAACAGCAGAGATCTTCAGTGAATCAAAACAAGACATTTCCCCGTGCAGCGATAATCTTTAAAATGTTCTTTGTTCAGAAGATCCTGAACAGCTTGAAATGTTGTTTTGGGTTAAATCCTTTAAATGCAGACAGATGGTACTGGATGATAGTGAGTCTCTTTTTTCTTTTTCTTTTTTAAATGAAGATGTAATCACTGTCATGTCATGACTTTTTCCTGGGCTGGTCACAATAGGGTACATTTTCTAGTAGAAGGCTCTCTCTGGGTCGAAGCACTGTGAGACAGAAAGAGAGAAAATAAATGTAGTCAGTACTTAAGATTTGGAAATATCATTCAAATGTGATAAATCAGAGAGAAGATTTATGTTGTATATTCTTTGCATACACATGTTACTTTCTAGCTTGGTACCAGATTTAATTTTATTTTTTTTTTTAGAAAAAGACAGGAGAGGAGAAACATAACAACATACAGAGTTTCTTATCGCCAACATGTTCCATTTGTAACACGCCCTCTCGAAGAATAGCTTCCACATCTGAACCCATTTTCATCATCTGGAAAAACAGAAGGCTAATGAGCGTCGGCAGATTATGAGACAATGGATCCCTAGGCAGTGGGCACAACAAGTAAAATGTATGCAACAACAACAAGTATGACCTTTTGCAGGTTAAATAGCGGTTGTGCTTAAAAACGGCACCTAAACTTCAGTACCCAACTGAGTCCTTAATGCAGTGGCCCGGGTTTTAAATCAAATCAAGCAATCAATCAATCAATCTTTAGAACAAATACGTGTTTTTTTTTATTTATTTATTTTTAAATAGTGCAAATGTTTCTTTTGTCAATTAAATTGTCTGATTTTAGTATCCAGCAACATCTTGCGAAAGACACAGTTGTCCATTGTTTTGCTGTTTTTGTTTGTCTTTTTTCGGAAAGTGTAAAAATAAACCTGTAATGCGGAGCTATTCTGCTATGGCCAGCTTTAAATCATTTTGTTTATTTTACTGAATGCTTACTGTAGCCCTCACTGTGCAGCTGAGTTATTTAGGAATAATATAATTAAAACAATATTGGATTGGACTGTGTGGATACTTAATATAAAAAAGGAACTTAAATTAGGAGAAAAATGTTATTTGAATGCATAAACTGTAAAGTACGGCAACATATAATATAATATACAATCAGTACAAACAAACTATGTCCCTTTCTGTTGCACTGTCACAGTACCTTCTTAATGTTTTCTTCTGACGTCTCATTTTTGTTTTTCTGGAACTCCTCGTTAATCTTTAATCTTGCAGCTTTGTGGAAAGAAAAGCAGTTATGCATTAAATACTGCAGAGCATGCGTCAAGTTATCTACTGTTTGCGAAGGGTTAGTTCGTAAACATTATGGAGGAAAGATGGGAATCACCTGTCAGTGCTCTGTCATCCTCTTTGAACACAGCCATCCTTGTTCTGTGCAGCGCTTTAAACGTGCTTAGGACCTGCATGTATACAAAACCATGGAACAAACACGCAGCTTTTAATAACATCAGGACCTTGACAGTCGCGTGCACAGCTGTGGAAACTAACATATCAGTGTCATTTCCGCGATCTACTTTCTAAAATATGCAAAAGTCTTTGTGGAAATCAAACCAACTAAATAAACGACGAGGAAGCATGGTTATAATGATGTTATTTCTTATAAACGTATGATCACATCCCGAGCTCACCTTCAAACGAGTGCCCATCTTGATTTCTTTTTACTCACTTCCGGCTCGGGGGAAGTCCCAAGGACCAATCGGTGCAGACTTTACAATGACGCGTTTTTGTAGTTTCACGGCGCCAAAAGCGGCGCTGCAGTCGGCTCGTGTCACCCGCACCAACATGGCTGATGAGATGGCAAAAGCGCGAACTGCCAAGCCGGGCGGAGACACAATATTTGGAAAAATCATACGCAAAGAGATTCCTGCCAAACTGCTCTATGAAGATGACCTGGTATGCATTAAACACTTTACATTATAAACACACTTTGGGAGCAGTAAGTCACGCTGCGGCTCGCAGGTGACGTGAAGCTAACGTTAGCTCCGCGCTAGCTTCGCAGAAACGGCTAACGTTACTTTACTGTAATGTTGAGAACATTTAGAGAATGAAACCAGGACCGTGTGTGACTCAGCACACTTTACTCAGACTACAGAAAGTGTTTCTTTAAAACAGCAGAACGGCTTCTATCCACGGTTTAGTTTGGGCTCTGCATGTTATCCAAGTCATTACTAATGTTGCATGTTTGCCACTTGACGTCTGCAGACAAGTGGACTTTTAATAGTTCGCCACTGCAGGCTGTGAGCGTGCATGTGTTGTTGTTGCGGTGCTTTGGGTAATACAATGAGCATTTGTTCATTTTGACACGAAGATGTTTGTGTCAGCTGTCGCATTGCAGATGAGTCGCAGCCAAAAACACCAGAACTGCCCGTCAAACAGGCTTCACTGCTTTGTGTTGTGCTTTTGCATTAGTCCTGTTTCACTTTACCCCGACAGGTTCATTTCTGAACTTCTTAGTACTCCCCATGTAATAAACTATGGCTGATTCCCTTCATTTCGAAATGGGTAAAATGTGCATTATAAAATGTGGCATGTGCACAAATACTGAATGTGTATGATGTCGGTAATGGCCAATAGCAGCTTTAGCAGATATGTGATTACCAAGAATTCACAAGTTTATTTCAGCTGGAACTGACAATAATCCAATTTCTGATTTCTTTGCAATAATACCACGTGTTTTGAGGTTTACCCGGCATGATGTAACAGCAGAGTATCTTTACATATGTACATTAAATGAGGTGGAACCATATTAGCAACATCTTTGCTAAAGTGGAAGTCACAATACAAATTGTGGTAGCTTTTTATTGCATTATCATATAGATGTTTCTCATTTTGCACAGACTAAGTTCTTCTTCTTGATTTAGTTTTGTTTGTGTTTCAGTGTGTGGCCTTCCCTGATATTTCACCTCAAGCTCCCACTCACATCCTTGTCGTTCCAAAAAAGCCAATTGTTCAACTGTCCCAAGCGGAAGATAGTGATGCTGCAGTAAGTATGATTGTATAATAGACTGCAACACAAAGGGTTCCTACAGGTGCTGGAAATCCTGAAAAAACACTTTAATTTTAATTTGCTATTATCAAGTTTTTTTTAAGGTTCTTGGATTTTAAATAATGTGCTAGAAACTGCTTGAACTTTAGGCTGTATAGGATGCCAACTGTCTACTTACGATCTGGTGATGCATATTAAAACATGAGACTTTGTTGTGTTTTCCTTTTTAATTTGTCACCTTTCTGCAGAATGCTGTCATAGAAAAATAATTGTGGTTGTAACATCTAATTTAATGTGATGAAGAAGTGCAATAATCAGTATACACTATATGTTCTGTGTATAAACGTGTAACTTACTACACAGTAGGGGGCTGGAAAAGCTTGAAAATACACCTTGAAATGCTTTGAATTTGACTTTGTAAAAGGTGTAGGAACCCTGAACCTGTCCAACAACAGTGTCCACTAGATGGAACCCTTCACACGACCAGATGCTTGTCTTTACAGTTACTGTGAACACTGTATTGTAAACCAGGGGTTGTCTGCTTATTCTCACACACACACACACGCACACGCACACAGTCACACGCGTGTGTATTATACTTTAGTGTCATTCATTGATTCTCTCTCTGTCTCCTAGTTGTTGGGCCACTTGATGATAGTTGCGAAGAAGTGTGCTCAAGAGGCGGGCCTGTCTAAAGGCTACAGGATTGTCGTCAATGATGGGCCGGAGGGAGGCCAGTCGGTCTACCACATCCACATCCACGTCCTGGGTGGACGCGTGTTGGCGTGGCCCCCTGGCTAACCTCAGTCACCCCGCACAGACCGTCCTGCCATCAGTGTTCCCGTCTGTTCTCAAACAACCAGTACTGTTCACTTTCGACTAAGCCATGGGAAGTAAGAGTGATACAAAACCTGGAAATTCATCAATGATAATAAAAAGCACTTGACAACAACAGAGAGTCCTGTCTTTTATCTAAAATTCCTCAAACCAGGTTTAAGATATGAAACTTAAACGTGTTGCTTATTTTTTTGTACTTTTAGTACGGATTTCAAGCACCACTGCTCTTTCCCTCGGTGCCTTTTGCAAGCATATAAGTGAAAACGGAATTAGCCAGTTGAAGATGAGAATCGTGGGACTGTGTTCACTATGTTGTTGGCAGGACCTGCCAGAACTGCTGCTGCAGGTCTCGCATAATAAGTTTCCCATTAGTAAGATGCACTTTGTCATCCATCACCCTGCGCTAGCCAAGGTGTCATGTTGGTACTCGCCTTGGTTGAATAGAGTCCGATCCTTCGTACTGAGCACAGCATTGAGCTGACGCTGTAGTTTGAATATTGGTGCTTATATTTGTAATACTACATTAATGGTCTGTGCAGTCTATAGTTGGCATTTTCTCTGTTTAAGATTTAAACACTTTATCATGCAAAGTTCAGGCGTCACAAAGGGATTAATGGTCTGCGGTTATTCAGTAAGAATTATGGAAATTCAATCTGAATAATTTGCCTTTTGTTAAAAATCCCTGCTGAGACTTGTTATGCAATCCAGTTTTAGAATAAATAAATGTAGGTTCCTGGTCAGTGGTGGTGACATTGGCCCCGTGTATAGAGACAAAGTTTAACTTTCAAAAGCAGAATTGCATAGAAATTCTAATCTGAAGTCTGTTAACTTTTATACCCAGTCAAAGCAAAATGGAGAAACAAGTGAATGGCTCTGTTTTATTAACAGTAAGAAACAATGCAGATAGTGGAACAAATATAAAATACATGAAACATCCACAAAATATTAAACAGAATAAATAAAATGGTGTTTTTTTCTTTACAAAAATGACAAAGAACACTAATCAGATGACGTGTAGCATTTAAAAATAAACATGTACCTAGCATTCACAGTCCCCTAATGTCATTCATTTTTGATTAAATGGGGGGGGACATGATTAGAGGCTTTGTACAGACAGAATAGCTCCAGAGGCAAGGCAGTCACTTCTGATATCAAAGTGATATCATTCTGTCAAACCATTTGACATTTCATGCAGCCTTTCACTACTTCTTCACTACTTCTGTATGAAAAACGCCACAATCTGATGTGCAAAATAAGAGAAATCTTTTAGATAACTACGTCTTTTTCTTTTCTTTTAATCAATGCCCTTCTATAGTCAAAATGGGCACTTTGAGGCATTGAAAAAACTTTGTACAGTACAGTAGAGGGAAGGAAATCAACATGTATTCTGGTACCTAAATTCACTATTGCAAGAGTATCTAAGTACTAATACACTGCCTTTAAGTCATCTCACTCTAGAACACAGACTATACGCTGAAGAGAGATTCAGAAAATGGTTAGTCCCCATAAAGTAAATAGAAAAGCAGCAAAGTCAATGAGAAAGAGGTTAACCATACTGTCTCTGCAATACTACAGTATCAGTACCCTGGAACCCCCCTCCCCCCCTTGGTGGAAATAGAAGAATGCATCTATATACATTGATATGAAGCCAAATTACAAGCAAGATTCATAAACATGGGGAGGTTATGTTCAAAGATGTGTTTATTTCTACTCACTGACGTTCCTCAAAGACACATTTTGAACCACAAAAGGCCTCCTTGTAAGTCGCCCGTGTTCTTTTAGACAAGACATTAATTAAAAACCAATTTCAGCAGCTTTTCAATATTCAGGTTTTGTGATAGACAAAGAAAAAGATTTTTTTTTTTGTGAGGCAATTCAAAGCATTAACAATGAAAAGGTCTCAAATATATACAACAACAGTATCTAAATATTATAAAATATTTAGTTTGAACAATTATTTTGCTCATCATTGCTCATTTAAAAACGTGTCACATCTTCCTGTGACTGGAAAAAGTAGAAAACAAGCCAATTGGAAATCATAGGACACTTGATTGGATGTATTGTAGCAGAAAGCTAAGGGCGGCGATTCTCACAGGCCATGTCGCATGGGCCAAAAAAGATATGGCAGCAATGATTAAAGTAGTGTTCTATTTTCAATAAATAAGCTATTTGAATGAAAAATGGTCTTGACATTCAGAGAAAGGGGTGAACTGCAGAGGAATTGAGACATGAGATGAACTGCCATATTTTAAATACAGATTCTCAGGCTTTTGCACAACAGATGAATTTCAAGATGGCTCAACTGTTTGAAAATGACAATATCAACAAACTTGTTAACTTTGGTAAGTGATTATTTTGTCTCAAAATGATCATTGGTTTCCCAAAGGCTCTTGCTATTATTGTGTAAAACTACCATTCAGTATTAGTAAGATCAACACAGACACCTACTTGCAGGAAGAAAGCTCTCAGCTGTCCTGTACATGCTACTGGAGTGACAAACTGTTTTCCCAACTACTGGGGAGAGAAAGAACGGAGGGAGGGAAAGAGTTAAACATAATGGGAGAAGGAGAAATAGGTGGGCACAGAGATTGGGGGGCGGGACGGGGGGGACGGGACACTACGAGTCAGTTTTAGAGACGCATCAATGGACGGTTAGAGTTATGAAATATCTAAAACATCTGCAATTCTGCTTGATTTGTGAACAGTTTCAGGTATAAACCGTGTCTGCATGACTGTTGTTTGTCAGGGTGGCTCCTTAAGGCTGCTGAAATATGCTTTGTACTGAACAAGAGCTACTAAATCGCTGCAGTGTGCTGTGTTTCATCATGGTGTAAATAGAACATATTTTGCAAAGTGTTATTTTATTTTTTTACAATGCATTCTGCTTGTCTGAAAGTTCTGTATTAAAGTCTTAAAAGTTGTTCTGTATATTATTGGAGGGGACGGGCTGCTACTATTGAGGATGTGTTTTAAGGCATGTCCTTTAGTGTAGGTAGGGTCCAGACACATGGAGAAGGCAAGAGGAGGAGAGTGTGGAGACTGTACAAGCACAGAGAGCAGCCAGGCAGCCTTCAGTCCACCAGGAAGTCAGGTTGGCCAGTAATATCACTGCATCCAAATCATTCATGGGTGAATTTCCGTTCCGAGGGCATATCCATGATGCATCAGTTGGCGTTTAGGTCAGTTGAAGCACTTCATTTCCGGGCTGGTCTGATAAAACTTTAGCTAAATTGTGTTTGTATTATACCCATAATCCTAGACTGCTGTAGTCAGCTGAATGGCGATTGTCACCAGCCATCTGCACTCCAGTCCAGACGCTTTTATTCACATAACATTGATTTCAGGGAATCTTTCTGTTTACTTCTGTGCGATGGCCTCCTCTCCGCTCGGGCGCATGCGGTTGAAGGTCCGTCCTCCGACTCCTGTTAACCCGAGACTCGCGCCGGGGTCTCGTGCAGTCTCCTCTGTGCTGGTAGAGGAAGCTTGAACCTTGGCGGAGGCTGCTGATCCTCCAGGCCCAGGAAGGATCTCTGGCAGGGATTCTTTGGCTGGGGGTGCAGACCCAGGGCTGGTGACAGAGGGGGGAGTTGTTTTGGCGGTTTGGGGCTTGCTAGGGGTGGTGGGGCTGGTCAGGGAGAGGCTGGCCAGGGCATCCAGAGTCCCGTCTGGGTCTACCATCACATTGATCACTGGGACACAAACAGGGAGACAATCAATGTGTGGTCGGCTTTGTCTAAAAATCAATGTCAATCCAAAGTTTATTTTAGCTGTGAATATACACCTTGGATTTACTTCTTGCTTTGTATTAAACGCCCTGTTTCTTAGTTGGTTTGTTAAATGTTTTTGAGTGTTAATGGCAAAATAAGTAAGATTTTCCTAAAAAAAAGACAATGTATAAATAGAAAAAAATATATCGTTGAGCCTGGGAGGGGGGGGGCAACTTTAAATGTTGTGTTTACGAACTGCAACCTACACATCTTACTCATTGTGCCTTTAAAGATTATTTTTGGGGCCTTTTATTCCTTTAGTGGAGAGAAACAGGAAATGTGGGGATAAGAGTAGAGCAGGGGTTCTCAAACCTTTTCAGAAAATGAAGGTTTTTTTCACACCCAACCTTTTTTCATGAAAATTAATCTTTTTAAATTTTTTTTACTTAAAGCTTTTTCCATGAAAATTAATTAATTTTTTTTACTTAAAGCTATTTCCATGAAAATTAAGTATTTTGACATTAAAGCTTTTTTCAGGAAAATTAAGGTTTTTTTCACATCCAAACTTTTTTCATGAATTTTTTTTTGTATTTTTTCAATTCAAGCTTTTTTCAGAAAATTAAGTATTTTTTTGACATTAAAGCTTTTTTCAAGAAAATTTAGTTTTTTTTCACATTCAAGCTTTTTTCAAGAAAATTAAGTTTGTTTTTTTTTGACATTCAAGTTTTTTTCATGTAAATTAAGTTCCGTCCCTTTTAACTCTCGATAAGTAATACTGTAAGATGTTTTTTTACTTTGATTGTTGCTTATGAATATTCAACATTATAGAGAGATACTTCAGATTTGAAGCCAAGTGTTCAGAGCTTTAGTTTTGGTCTCTACTTTGACTGCTTTCCCTCTTTAATATTCATGCCCTCCTCTATCATGGAATGCAAATAAACAAATTAAATGATGCCCCATCGAATACCCATAACTGTCTACAAAAGCTTGTTCAAGTGTGTTTCTAGTTTAGGTAAGTTCCCGTTTGTTATGAGTACTAGTGTGATTATACAGGGTCTTTACCTTGAAGCTGCTTTTCAACTCTCTTCAGTTCGAGCAGAATTGAGGAGAACTCCTGCAGAGGGGAAGAAAAAACAGCCAAACTATTAGCTCCCAATAAAACTGCGATTTTCTTGGCAGCAAACATTACTCAGAGAGAGCGGATGCTGTACCTTGTTAGTGGTTTTCAGGAGTGGTATGTCACTCTCCGATCGCAGTTTATTCTCAATTTCATCCCAGTTCCTGTCCTTATCTTTAAACAAGATCCTGAAGAGAAAATCACAACATTGTTTATTCACAGTGGCTAGACAAAGCCACACAATGGCACACTGAGGTATCAATGCACTGTTACATACTTCCAGACAGTTATAATATCACAAAGTATAATTGCCTGATTTTTCCTGCTGTTTTGTCGATGGAGTGTCTGATCTTGGTGGACAGCTGGGAAACTGAATTGAGCAGCAGGCTGTCCAACACTGCCTGGATACACAGAGGAAAAGAAAAGAAGCTTGACAACCTGAAGGTGGTTGCAGAACAGAAGAGTTCTTGTGAAAGCTTCCATGTTGGTATATTTTTAATGTCATGCCCTCTAAGCTGCTTCTCACCTCCTCTCGGTTCCAGGTGCGTCTCCTCAGAGCTCGGGGCTCCAGACTATCAGGGGCACGGGGGCGGAGCTCCACCGGTTTACCGTTGATCTCTGGTGCCTTATTGGTTGAAATCACAGGCGGGATCTTCCTGAAGTTGAGGCTCTCATCGAACACCCGATCCACCAACTGGGCAAAGGCAGGGAGAGATGTAGAAGGGGAGAGATGTAGAAATTAACAAACATTTAAACTTGAAGAAATGTCTCACAGTGTTATTCCAGCTTTGTTTAATAGAGTTAAATTAAGATTTGTGAAAAATGAAGGAATTAGGAACTCTGTCAGAGAGCGCTGAGCAGCTCTAAAGCTTTAACAGCCAGAAAAGTCCGATCTAATCCTATTGTGTTAAAATATGTAAATCCTACAAAGGCAAAAATAATAAAGCCATGAAAGCGGCGCAGATGGGAGAGTAATAAATACCTCTCACAGCAGACAAATGCTAGACAGCAACAGAGAGGCCATTTTTATCCAAGCAACACAGGAGGAATGGCAAAGGCGCAATGGAAGCACTTGCACTACGGTAATGACAGAAGAAGAAAAACGGGAAACACCTTTCTCATGCTCTCCTGTATGTCCGGCTGCGTGGGACGTGCAGGGCCTACCTCTTCCCGAGTGTCGATGGCTGATCCCGGGGTCGTGGCTGCGGTGCTGACGGTGGTGCTGGGCGCCGTGCCAGATGAGCTGACAGAGTCGATCTCGCCAGCCACATCGTGGATCTCACGGGCCAAGATGGCCAAGTCCTTAGCCAAGTCCTGGCTGATCCTGCGCACACAGGGGAATAACCTGTTAACCATCAGACAGATGAAGGAGTTCTTTAGACATCTATGTGAAGACATGCAGCATGCATACACAACAACCTGTAATCACATACACATCAGGATAAAAGTTAAGCCATTAAAGGAATACTTCACCCACAAAATGATCATTTGTATATCAGTTACTCACACCGTGTTATCTCATGTCTCCACTGTCAGCGAAGAATCCAAAAACAGAGAAGATTCTTGATGAATTGAAGTAAATGGGGGCGTGTTTACCAACAGCAAAACTCTATCAAAACATCTGTGAACTCTCACACAACCTGTGCAGTATAATCCAAGTCTCATGTAACTAGTCGTTTGCTCACTACTTCCCAAAAACACATGCATTTTTGCTAAAACCATACTATTTAAAACACGTTTGCCTAAACAACAGTCACAGGGACGAGCAAGTAGCCAAGCAGGTGTGAGACTGTTTATGCAGAAGTGTTTTAAATAGTATGGTTTTAGCAAAAATGCATGTGTTTGGAAAGTAGTGAGCAAACAACTGAATAAATTCGACTTGGATTATGCTGCATGAGTTGTGTAAGTATTTGTAAATGGATGTTTTGATGTAGCTTTGCTGTTGTTTAACGCAACCCCATTTACTTCAATTCATCAAGAATTTTCTCACTTTTTGGATCCTTTGTTCGCCGTGGAGGTATGACAGAAAAACTAAAGAATTCAAGTTTACAGGTGGTGAGCAGTTTATATACAAATGGTCATTTGTGGAGTATTCCTGTAAGTGCAGCTCTTATTAAACATTGCATTAAAATATCATATTGAAACGTTACATAGATTCATGAAAGATTAAATGATTTTATCAGTTAAAAGATCAATACCTGGCTATCTCCTCGCTGTGTGCTGTCCAGTCCTTGATGTACTCCTCTTGCTCTTTCATGCGGTGTTTGATCGCCCCTCCGCCCGGACCCGTCACCACGCTGGAGCCTGGGCTTGCGGTGGTGCCGAGTCTTGAGCTGCGGTGTGGCGCAAGGTGATGAGGCCGCATGTGGGAGCGTCCTCCGTGCTTCGGAGAAATCCGGTTGGAGCCAAACTCTTCCTCTGAGGTGGAGCCGTACTCCGGCGGCAGACGTCTCCACCTGCTGCTACTGGACACTGTGAAGGTAATGGAAGGGAAATACGTTTTGTCAGCATTTATTGTACTTTATTCCATTACAACATGTGTTATTCATGAAGTTAATAAATGAGTTTGTGAACATGAGGCAGCCCGCAGCTGATCCTGCTCCATCAAATATTGTGCAAGTATTACATTATGGAGGACTAGGGATCTTTTTGATTATAAACTTCACAAAAGGTAAAAAGATGAATTTTCGGTTCCAATAACATTTTACTCTCATATTGTAATGTACTGTACATCCTTCTTGAACTGAAATGAAACATGGGGGGGGGGCTGTGAATCATGAACATAGATGAAGCAAAGCATTTGATTTATTTTGTATCTTAGTTTGTTAAGTTGTTGTTATTGGACAGCTACCGGAGTGCTGTTTTTGCGATGATAAGATCACACTGAGAACAGAAAAAGCAGCAAAAATAAACTCTACTTGAGTTTATCTAAAAGCTCTCCACCCCAGGCAGCAACACAAGCAGTCAACAAAGTACAAAAAAAACCTTGTTAGAGCCAGAGACATGTTAAGCTGCTTTAAAATAGTCACACAACAGCTCCATGATGTCACTGCACCATGATGAGACCACGCCATGCTCCGTCAGTCTCTCAAGGGTAAAATGGGACAAAGTGGATGTGTCATGAATGCAAATCTCCACAAGGTGGAGCACTATTCCAAAAACCATCTGCTAATGGGTTTTGAGGTTTGAGCTCCAATGTTGGAAAACGTTTACAAGTGTGATTCGAGCATTTGAGTCTTCATCACAGCATCACTTGATGAATGTCAGGGGGGGAGACACAGAGTTAACATGGCAACATATGCTAGAGCTGGGTCATCGCACTTCAACTTTACTCACTGAAACATCTTTATGTGTGGTGTACTAAACCTACAAACTGCACTTCTAATTGACATCTGGCAAAGTATTCCAGACCCATTTAGAATTGCATTGACAAAATGTAATCTGTAAAATGTGAAACGATCCAAGTGTATATGTTCCTAACAAAGGAGTTTAAAGTAATTGACAGAATTGAGCGGCATCTATTGCTGTGACCCAGGTCTGACACACACACACACACACACACACACACACACACACACACACTGTCTAATCAAGACTCTACAGTTGTGGTACAGTACCCATCAGCTCTTCCTCTGCATCTCCGCCCTCAGGTTCGAGCTGAGAGCTCTCTGGACGATGACAACCAACGCACAAGTTTGTCACAACACAGTGGAAATGTTCACAGACAAATGTTTACACACACTGACACATAATGAGGGACGCAATGGTGACTTTGTGGACTTGATCCTTACACCACGTCATTTTTGTTTGTTTGGTGCAAAGAACCATGCTTTTAGAAATAACAAAATAACAACAGAAATAATATAATAAGAAACCTTGATGGACTATTTTTAATTTCCATCGTCTCCTTTTTTCCTACAATTTATAAGCAACAGTAATGGACAGTAACTAATTACATTTACTCAAGTGCTGTACAATTTTGAGTTACTTCACTTATTTACTTTAATTCAAAATAATTGTACCTTTTTACTCCACTATATTTACCTGATAAATGCAGCTACTCTGAAGATTTAAATACAGATTAATATTTCAAAATATATTATACAAATAATTTATCAGGTATTATTATAGGTTAAAACAAAACTGTATTGATCCCTTGGTGAAATTGACAAGCTACCCGGCAGTATGTATAGTAAAAGAATACGCTCCTTCTTTATCAGGTGCAACATTAAAGTGATGAACACATTAATGCATTAATAATAATAATAATTCAATAATATAACATATAACATTCTGAAATGGTCCCTTGTGCAGAATGAGTACTTGTACTTTAAATACATGTTGATGCTAACACTTTTACTTCAGCAAAGTTTTGAATGCAGGACTTTTAATTGTAACAGATTATTTCTACACTGTAGTATTGATACTTTTACTTAAATTAAATATCTGAGTACTTCGTACACCAGTGATGAGACAACCAGAATAAACCAGAAATGAGGCGTCCAGTTGATGTGCTCACCTGTGGGCGAGCAGTATCCAGACGTCTTAGTCTTGGTCTCGTTCAGTTTGGACACGCTGTTGGCCCTCATCCTGGGTGTCAGCCTGCTCTCTGTTGGCGTTGACGAGCGCAGGCCCAGACGCAGAGCGGTCTCAGCTGACAGACGGGGTGAAGAGGTGGAGCTCCGTGTCATTGTGCACTCTGAGTCACTGCGGGCTGAGAAGGAGCCCACACGGGTCCGACGCGGCTGAGCCAGCAGGTCGAGTCGTGACAACCCCTTTCGCCCAGATGGGGGCTTAGAGGTGGAGCTGGTGGTGGACACCTCAGACGCCACAGACACCCTGTCTGCATCAGCTAGATCTGTGTCGGAGGTATCCCCCAGACGGGCGCGGCGGAGAAGGGAGGCTCTTGTGGGCCGCGGCTGAGGCAGTGCCGCCTGCTTGCTCAGCGAGGAGGATGTAGCTGACTGGAGAGTGCTCTTGCTTTTGGAGAGTCCACTGGTGGAGGTTTTAGCAGACCTACTATCGAGTTTGGAATGAAGAACATCATCTGAGCCGCGTCCGTGCGCTGAGCGCCCCAAAGGTCCAGAGTAGGTCTCCTGGTCTGAAGAGAGGATGTCAGAGATGGGGAAGGAAGACGTCTGGTCGTCGTCAGTGAGATCCAGAGAGGGCTGGCGTGCTCTGGAGGAGGCAGAGGACGGCTGAACAGAGCGCCGTGCATCACTCCGGCTTGTCGATTCCGTAGTTCTTGTTTTAGTCTTCCTCTCTAAGCGGTCACGGGCACTTGCGTTGGTGACGCTGGTCTTGGAAGTGGTACTCATGTTGCTCTTCTCCCGGTGCATGCTGCTGAAGGAACGGCGTTTATGTTCGCCACCAGCTGATGCTTTCCTCTCTGCCTCTCCAGCCACATGACTAGCTGTGCTGGCCGTGTCAACATCTGACTCAGGAGAGATGGAGTCAGTCCGAGAGGGGACGCCACTTTTACTACTTTTGTGTTCCAGTTTGTTTTCATCTCTGAGTTTGGCCTCCAGGAATGCCATGACAGCTTCAGTGTCCTTCAGGAGCATAGCAGTATCCATGCTGCCCACAGAGTCACTGCGTTCACGGCCGTTGCCGCCTCTGTTGATGCGTGGGATGAGCTCTGCTGGGACATTCGCACTGGGTTTCTCAATTGTGAAGCTGCCTTGGCGCACTAGAGGCTTCCCAGACTTCTCCCCTCCTTCCCCTGATCCTCCGCCTTTCCTCTCCTCTGACCTCTTCCTCCGCTCAGTGCTGCCAGAGGACCGGAGAGGAGCCTTGGATGGTGAGGAAGTGGAGCTTTGTTTCCGTTTACTGGTCATCTCACCGTCCCTCATGGGAGTCGGGGATTCCCCGTCTCCCTTGTTTTCTTTTTCCTGGGGTTCAGTGTCCTGTTTCTCGCCAATCTCGGACCTCAGTCCAAGAGCTTTGGTGCTGGATTTAGCCCGAAGGTCATCCACAGGGAGTTGGGGGAGGGTCCTGCGCTTACGGTCGGTCAGACTGGAGGAGGATTCACCTCTGCTGAGGGACGCACCGGACTCAAAGGCATCCGTTCCTAAAAAAAAAAAGGACAAACTCACTTAACAGACTGAACAGTTTTACTTCACATGAATTAAAAGCACATTCAAGCGATTCCCAGTGCTGCTTTATACTGCACATGCTTTTAAGGGAAAATGTTTTGTATTTAAAAACTCCAACTCCAGAATTTACTCCAGCTCAGCATTTCATTTAGGCCTATTCATTCTCTGAGTCAAGTGACTATGTACCTCTCTCTTTGTGGAGGAAGGCGGCTGTTTCTGCTCCTGAGCCCTCTGGGTCTGTCCTGGTGTGATTGGCAGCTAGACTGGCCCACTCGGAGACCCAGCTCGAGTCGCCAGCAAGAGCCTGAGGGGACACGAGAGGGGGGTGGGGTGACAAGAGAGTAGGACACGGGAGTGAGAAGAAAAAAAAAGAGCAGTTCAGTCAATTAGTGGTTGCACAAAATCTACAGACCAGATCATGAGTAAGATTAGCATTGTGTGTTCATCTTAAATCTAATACATGATGATGGAAATGATTTAGCTTGTGGGAATGAAGGGTGGGGTAAAAAGACAAATTCCAACTCTATCATATATCTATTTAAATGGCCTCGAAGACTTAGATAGAAAGATAGAACATGCTCATACACACTGTCCCCTCCCTCCTATGAAATTGCCTTGAGGGCGGAGCACGTCTCTCTACATCTTAGTATGATCTAGGTCAGTCTCTGGGAGGACGAGCCTACTCCCATGAACAGGCTGGGGGAGTAGAGGGGTTAAGCCATGGGAGTGACTCACATTATGAAACTCAACCATGATTATTAGTCTCAGCCATGTCTCCATTATACTACCCTGGCCTGAGAGGTAGGGATGGGAATTGATAAGATTTTGTCAATACCAATTCCATTATCGATTCCTACATTTTTGGGTGAAACGTTTGAGTACGTACAGGTTTATTAGCGCCAAGCATTTGAGCGTTTCTCTCTCTGCCATGGCTCCAGTCCGAAACAAACTAAAACATGATAGAGCGTGTGTATGTCGTTATGTCATTGAGCATATCGCTACTGTCGGAAAGCATCAATAAGAGGAATCGATTGTCACGGAGGCATGCGATTCCAAGGAATCGGACCACTAGGACCCGGTACTGAGAGGCATGATGAAACATTGGGAGTCAGAGGTCGTTTTTTTACAAGGGGATTTACCTAATCTAAACAAAATGAAGGAAAAAAAGAGTCACCGTTGGCATCATCAATATTGTGGTAATGGATACTTGTGTATAGGTGAAAATATGAGTAGAGGTAGAGAGAGGCAGATAGAAAAAGAGAGAGCCAACAAGTTTTCTACCTCTTTCCCTGCCTCTCCTGTCTCCTTTCCTTTTCCTTCTCCCTTCAGGTCTGACAGAATAGAGGAGTCCTCCTGGTTCTGCTGCACACCAAACACCTACAAATATATATAAAAAAAGTTTTTAAAAGACAGGAGGGAACCAGAGCTGACAATGTGGCAACAGATGAACATTTCAAGTATGATGAATGCAAATCTTATGGCATTATGTATCGTCATACTTTCCAATTAGACTTTATTCTGTATGCCTACTAAGCATATAAGTACTGTAGCACACTTTGAAATGAATCTAAATACCCTCACGACACATACACACTATGGTAATATTGTTCTACAGTCCTCCTGATGGACAAGTGACCCGAAAGGAGAGAATAAGATGCTGTTGAATTAAAGCACCGATCTGCACTCGATAGTCGAGTACCATGGCAACGAACAGAAATCACACACACAATCTACAACAGGGAGAGAGAACGAGAGCGGACGGACTGTGAGCAGTGTGCCAATTAGTGTGTCAGTTAATTACAGGAATTAGCATAACAACACTTCCAGTTATGAATGTAATGTACTCAGGCTAACACCGACTAGAAACTGATTATACCAATTATAACAACTCCTCCTCATAAGATAACACCTGTATACAACACTTAAAGGGACATGTGCCTCTTTAAGATGTAATTTAGTAAAGTTTAAACCTTTATTGGCAACAACTTAACCTTCTAAAAATAAGTCCCTGGTATGTTGCAATTGAAAGGTCCAGTGAACCTCTGACTGGTTTAGCACTCGTTGCTTTTGTCACCTGTTTAAAGGAGGTTTTTCATTCCTACTCTACTTTACTAGCTTTTCCACTATTTTTAGTGTCTCACCCTGAAACTTACGTTAAACCATTTCTCTCTAAGTGTTGCTTTGTCCCTTTCAGATAAGTTTCTGTGACCATGAAAGGCTGCGGTGCCGCAGTACAGGGGGCGGCAGCTCCCCGGAGCATCGTTTAATGAAACGGGGCAGTGCTTGATGGAGCAAGCCTCCACAGGCTATTACAGAAGCATTAGTTTACCAATGGGACAGAGAGGATGGAGTGGTGGTCAAGCGAGACAACTGAGAGACGATAGCACGGTTTTAGTGGCAACAACAGACCATTCTCAAAGGACTTGCTAACCGTAAATGTGCCAACGCGGCAGGTAATCAAGAGACGATTAACCTTGCTCTGGTCTGTTTGTGCTTGGTCAAATTCTTCTCTATAGAGCAAATGCAGAGTAAGTTTAAATGATGCTCTTGTCATTCTACTTGCTACATTTATGGTCACAAATAAGCAGGCACAAAGGAAGATATCTGGGGTGATTAGAGTGATCTGAACTTAAAGACCAAACAGTAAAAGAAATAGTTCTCAAATAACCTCTTAACTTGCAAACTCAATGTAATAGTATTTTTTTTAACTCTCCAAAGCCCTTCTATGAGCATGAGAGTCAAAAGGAGTTGCATTATGTTGCTGTATTTTTGTAGAACAACATGAATAGAACAAGACAATCTCCCTCGGTTTTATGGTAAACTATAGTGGATTTTAAGATGATTGAATTTAATAACCACAAGTGAAGTGTAATGTCTCATAAATAGCAAAATCAGATAAAATATTACCCATCTCCATGCAGTTTACAGTCTACTCAATTGTAATCAATTATCTACCAACATAAAGTGATGCAAAAAAGAAAAATCACAATGTGTGATTACATGTGACATTACTAAACATCCACTGTGAATGAATTCCAAAAGGGAATAGTATTTTGTTGCAGTATTATGCAGAGCAGGCAGGGTCAGCAAATTGCTCTTTTTTAAATCACAAATTGGTGTTGTTGTTAATGGCATGGTCGTCTATGATCTTCACACAAAACAAAATTCACAATCTTTCAATAATTTCAATAAGATTCCTAATGCATCTCCTCGTGCTGCAATTAAGATGTTGCAGTCAAGGCAAATTATAGTGATGGTTGAGCTAGAGACAGAAAATGATCCGACATGAAGCAGGTCTCTGAACATCCCTGAACATTCGCACCTTGTCTATCATGCGCCTGGCCTCCTCTTCCTCTGCATTCCTGTTCTCCAGTTCGATAGTGTAGGTCCCCTTATCGCTGTGGTCGTCCTCTGCCTCCCCTCCAGCAGTTCCCGCCCCTCTCCCAACGACCGAGGCGTCCTCGCTGGGGCTTGTGGGGCTGCCTGTCGCCAGCCCGGTACTGACTGAGCAGCGACCGATACTCTGGTCCTCTGACCTCTGCTTGAGAAGGACGCGGGCGGCCGTAGGGGCACCTGCAGTCACTGTAGCTGGTATCGGAGCTGGAATCTTACCTACAGGTAACAAAGCGTAGAGAAGAAATAAAGCTATTACAAAGAATGGACGTACAGAGACAAGTCGCTGTAGTGACTGATTTTTATCTAAATTTCAAAACTGTTATTATGTGTGACAACAACAATTGCGCCTGAATGACAACACGATTCAAGGATTTACTGCAACTTCTGCCGATTAACGCTGAACTTTTGTTTAGTTTCACTTTTGCAAAGAGAAATACTTTCAAACGAAACATGATGGAGCCGTTAAGGTGTCTTTGACTTAATCTTTTTCTCCCTCTCTTTAAAATTTTTTTCAAGGTTTTTTCAGTTTCATTACCTGAGTCTGAGGCTGTGGTAGCAGAGGTGGAAATGCTGAACACCTTGGGGTGAGAGGGAGGCTGGGGAAACAGTCCCTCCCCGCCAGCTCCTATCCCCTGCAGGGGTGCAGTCTGGGAAAATGAATATGAACGGCGCTTGCGAGGGTTTTCCTCGTCGTATAACTCGATCATGAAGGAAGTGCGGCTGCCACCTGTTCTGGACCCGCTCGCGGTGATGTTCCCCCCTCCTGCTCCCAAGTGGCTGTGTGCTGCTTTTAGGCGTTCCTCGAGGGCGTAGCGGCGGTTGGCAAAACGTAGGCCCAGTCCGTTCTCTGAGTCACTCTGGGTGCCATCATCATGCTTGCTGCCTATCAGGACGCAAAAACAGACACAAAGTTAATACTATTCCTGTTGTTCAACAAAAACAAATGCTTGGTGGGGAAAATATACTAGTTTTCTATGGCAGTATTCCATCACGACACTCTATAACTCCGTCTAATATTTACAATGCACAATTAAATATATCTGTTTGTTTACCTGGGATAGGTTTCAAACCATTTATGTATCTACCACCGCCGACTTATACTGTAACCTATAATGACAACCGGTACTTTCTTAAATCCACATCATAAAGCGTGTACACAAAAGTGACATAGCAACATACAACAGCTGTTGTGCATCCACCAAGATACATTACAGCAGTATTGTGCAGTAACGTGCAGTACAACAACGAAGAAGAAGGAAAAAAAAGTCCCACAGCACAGAGCCACATCTTCCTGAAAGCACATCCAGTGTGGATAACACAACAAGAAATAAATGTTTGCAAACCATTACAGCCTTAATGAACGACGAACTTTCAGCTGTGGCCTGCATCTAACCATTCAAGCATCAAAACAGACCCTAAGTTCACAGTGCCTGGTTTACCTACCACATTACTGCTATTTCTACATTTTGATCTGTCTGGGTCGAATCAGGATGTCCTCTCAGTTTTGTGCGAAGGCAGACAGTGTGCCACACTAATCCAGACATGCCACCCACACGGTTACTGGCCCTGCCTACTGCGAGAGAGAGAGAGCGGCAAGGGGGAGGGGAGGAGGAGAACATGGAGGGGGGAGCAGAGGAGGAAGCTGGATGAGAGTGTGTGTGGGGGGGAAGGGCTTCAGGGATGGAGGAGATGGGGAGGTGAAAGGAGACCGGGAAAGAAAAGAGGAGGCTGAAGTGGGAGGTGGGAGAAAAGAAAAGTGGGAGAAAAGAAAAAGGCAAACGGAGAGAGAGAGAGAGAGAGAGAGAGAGAGAGAGAGAGAGAGAGAGAGAGA
>CALSBV010010813.1:4933214-4946039 GCA_943590825.1 Bovichtus diacanthus
CACACACACACACACACACACACACACACACACACACACACACACACACACAGACACACAGACACACACACACACACACACACAACTGACTATGCAACACAAGGATGCATTTACTTCACATGCATGCATAGCCACAGACAAGCAAACATGCAACCCCTCATACATACGTAGAGTTGTGTTAGAACATACAATACAATACAATACAATACAACCCTTGTGTGTCTGTTAAGCATTTACTACTTCTGCAAATAAATATCAATGCACATGAAGTGCTCATCATGTATCAACATTGCAAAAAAAAATCTCAATCACATTTCAGATCACACATTTACAGCCTTACGCTGTTCAGAATCACATCTTACTGGCATGGGAAATGCAGATATTACAATAATACACACATGACAGCTCATATTTCAACATTGAAAGCGATAACAGACAGTTTAACGATAGTATCCTCTACTATGTTTCTTTCTAGCAAGAAGAGAAAGACTCACCTTGAGGCTTACAAATCAGAAGCTTTGGCTCAGTGGCTTCCTCTCTCAATTTCCTAGCTAGACCTCTGAGTTACTCTGCCTAGTAACTCTACGACACACCCTAAGCAACATCACACATGCCTCTCCTCACACATGCTGCACGGCCTGTCTGCAAATCAGTGCTGAGCATGTATAAAACAAAAACCTGCAGCAAACACAGACACGACGGATTTTAGTCACACAAATCCACATGCGAGCAGCGCATGCTTCACACACGCCCTCCGTCAGCACTGAAATGCGTTTCTCACACATGCTCCTGCAGCCTTCACACTCACACACACAGACACAAAGAGATGTTCGCTTCTAGTTTTTGCCATTTGTATGTCTGTATTGTCTCTTTCCCTGCCATCATTTGCACCACTGTTACTATAACAACTATCTGCCCAAAGCTGCTCTCTCCGCCTTTTGCCGCCTCCCTTTCCGCTTTCACTGCAGTCCAGACATCGAGCCTCACTCTCTCTCTCCTTCCTGCCTTTCTTTGTCCAATCACCTTTGCTGTTACGCTGACAATGCTGCTCTCAGCTTAACAGTGAGGTTCTCCCGCCTTGATCATCTCCCACACACCTCCCCACCGTGCCTGTTTTTGCACACCTCACATGTCCACAGTCAGCATCAACAGCCAGCTTTCCATCCAGCTGTCCACCTGCCCTCTATCCATCCCTCTTTGTCCTCTACCTCCCTCTTCTCCTTCTCACTCCACCCATCTTATCACCACTTCTTTTTTTCTCTCTTCAGCAGTTATTCTTGGTTTACTCCCTTAACTCGTGTCACAACCACAGTCCACTACTTGCTCTTGCTCTTTTTTCCCTCTCATTCTTCAGATACTGAAATACCAAGGGCCAGCTCATCAAGTATCAATCAGCCACAGCTTCATTTGGAAACACTGCAGTGTCTAGCAAAGTCAGTCAGACACTCAGTTAGCAACATAATCATCCATCAGGTGAGCCATGCTGTCAGCCAGTTGACGTGCATGTAGTACTAACTCCATCTAATGAATTAGCTACCCTGCCTTTCACTCCTGCTTGACAGATTTCCATTTTCATCAGCTCCTGTCTGCTGCTCCCTCCCCCACACGTGTCAACAACACCATAAATTGGCTTCCATTTAATCAACTCATGACCAGCATGTAGTCTACCATAGCCTAGCATCAAACTTAAACTCTCTTTACCGGGAGTAAAACGCCTAGCATAGCCTCCCCTATAGTCTGGCACATTATCCCCAAACTCCCTGGCAGCATGAGCCTACTAAGCAGTTGGCTGCTTGCAGGTAAATGGAACAAAGAAACACAGGGAGGCATACAATTTACACTCCCAGCAATCTCAAACCTTACCCCAAGGATGCATAGCAACAAGCCCACAGATGGAAACGAGAAGATTTAGATGTCCACACTGACAATGCCAAAGGAAAAAAAATCAAAGCAAAAGCCACATCGAAAGCTCTTGTAGCCAGGCATGCCATGAAGTAGTATATGCATAGAGTATGTGCTCCCCACTGGATAATATGTCTAAATGGTGAACTTCATTTGGGGACCGCACTATGCTACTCATGCTAAGCCTCGTCATTGGATGTCAGAGCAGTAGATGGGGTTTACATATTTCTGTCTGCTGGCTGCTAATCCTCTGGCTTGCTTACAACCCCTGCTGCTAACAAAGAATAACCCAGTCTTCACATAGTATAGGAAGAGACAAATATACAATTGAGAAGAGAAGGGAAAGAAGGAGAAAAGATCAAAGTGAATGGGTTCCCTGCAAACTTCCATTTGATTAGCTCTATTAGGAGCCTTAAGTCCTCCCTAAAGAGCTGGCTGAGAAGCAGCTGGACCTAAGTATATCTCGGTATACAATAGGTATAGAATATATAATTGGTCAAGTTGCAGTGGGTCCTAAATATCCATCTTGTTTGTATTATTCTTACCCATCTTGTTTGTTTAAGTTGCTCATGCATTGCAAGAACACGTGGTCTTCAAGACCGGTGGATTTTGACTCATTTAGGTATAGTTGAGCTGTTTGTGCATATCTACGTTATACAACATGAACATGTATTATTTATTGCATTGGTGTACTGAATATGTTTTGTACTGCAATATGTAAGTAGAGAACCAGAAAAGGGTACAACAAAAACTTTTACACAATCCTCACACGTACAAATGTTAACAGAAAACGAACTCAACCTTTTAGCCTTTTGAGATGAACCGGCACGTCGCTCTTGATGCTCTTGCTGTCGTCCTCCGTTGACTCGCTGCGCACCAGAGTGGGGTCGTTCTGTGCCAGCCAATCAGCCACCTTGCTCTCCGAGGCCATCATAGCGGCTTGCAGCATGCTTAAGTCCCTCCCCGATGCTCCTCCACTTCCTGCTCCACTCTTCTTGGAGCGAGATCTGTGGTGGTCGGGTGTGAACTTTGACACATGGTCTTTAATGGTGACCTTCCCTGGAGAAGTGTTGTCAAACTCTATGGTGAAGGAGGCGTGACCTTGAGCTGTGGGGCAGACATTGCAGTTTTGTTACTGTGTCTGTCAGTAGCGCTGTTCAGACCTGGCATTAACATGCGTCTGTTGTGATCTGGTCACAAGTGGACAGCTCTAAGTTCAGATGGGAATGCAAAAAATGTTTTATGTGTGACTGAGAGTTCTTGGCATAATCAAATGGAAATATACAGTATATGGATATTTAACCAAATATGAGCAAATCCGCTGAAGGCTTCTCCTGCAGAATGATTGCTACTCTGTTTGTGCTGGATAAACAGTGGCCACTTCCTGTTTTCGGTTGTAAATGATGAACGATTACAACACATTTATTACAAAGGCCAACTTGAGAGAACTCAGATGTAAAATAATTATACTGTAAATATACAAATTGTACTAATGTCACAAATTAATGTAGTAGTGGTTTACTACCTGTAATTAGGAACTACAAAGGTCTTAATTGTTAACCTTAAATTCCCTTTAAACTCTTATATTCACTCTAAATCAGGATAAATTCAATGTATACTTCACCTGCAGAGGTGGTGCCCTCTGTGTCCTTGGTGGGGATCTCATGGATGCCGTTATTGGCCATGTGACCCTCCTTGGTAGGCATCTCAAAGTAACTGGAATCGTGAGCGGACGACGCATGAAGGCTGTCGTCTTTAGCTTTCTCCCCTCGACGAGCCTCTTTGCTGTCTGTGGTTGAAAAAGAGGTGAAAATGTTCGTAAGGTTAATGATTTACCTTTTTATGTTTATGAGCGCTGTTCAATTTGTATGACTAGTATAGCAAAACAGTATAACTTCACAACAGAAAGTGGTATATGAGGTAGTGATCTCTAAACCTATGATTGGCCGTAAGAAAACTTTTCATAAATTAATCTTTTGTGGTTAACCTTCACTGATTTAGATCTAAATCTTGAGCATTTGTTAGTTTAATAACACAACATCCCACTGTTTCAATGTCACAGTGAGAGATGAATACTGGGATTCATTATCAAAAGCTAAAGGTGAAAGTTCAAGCTCAGCCCACAATTCACCAATTCAATCATGGCGCTCTCTTCAGCAAGTGTCTCACCATTTATCAGAATTACTGTCTCCTTCTGGGGGAGGATGCAGCCCTATAAAAGTACTATACATGCACGTAAACTACAAATTCTATACATGCACGTCTCTGTTTCACTCTCTATCACTCGTATACACATACACACAATCACACACGCGTCATGTGCGTCACCCAGGATAAGAAGTGCTGGTGCTCTTTAGAACCTGCTTTGGGGCACTTACAATATGGAGCACTTATTTTCTCATCTGTTCATATTAACAAACAGTCTCTGTGGGATCTGAATATGATAAATGATACTTTCAGAAATTAGAGAGGCCATCTGCTTCATGTTGGGGAGCAAATGTAGGGACATATGGCAATTGTCAAAAAGAAACAAGATATGGAAACTGACTTTGCCGAATATAATTACTAGTAAAAAATAGTGAAGAGTGAATTTCTCATAAATAATATATTCTATAAATCGAATCTCTGAATTAAAAGGCTTATTTTTCAAATCTCTCTGGGCTCATCTTTGAAGCAAGATCTGTGGTTGCCAGCATAAGCTGCTCTGCAAGTTTGGAAATATTTGCAACATGGATTTAAACTGAGTGCAAATATTAGGATCTTGAGATCAACTACGTTCAATGATGCTTAAAATCCAAAGCCTTAAACGAGAAGGTAATCAAACACACACGTTTAAAATAAACATGTAAAACAGACAAAACAACAATAAGTATCCCGTCGTTTGCTCCTTTCTTGAAATTATGAAGAACTGACTAAACTTCCTGAATCTCAAACATTTAATACGTGTGAATAAGTGCGAATACTATTAGAGCTTCCACTGACGTCCTCATAGATCACATGGCTCGCCTGGGAAGCACCTAGTCATTTCTGCGAAGAGTTTCATGAATGAGTTTAATGTCATTCCTGTAAAGACCATACAGTTCAAACTAATGCTGACTGTTAGTGCAGGATTTATTTTTTGTTGGCTTACCACAAACATGCGAGGCTTTACAGAATCGGCTTTAATGTTTAAGTCTACAAAGATTACAAACGACAACAGACACAGCATTAAAGATTAATGATACCCTGAAATATCTTGGCATTCGACACACTTACGAAAGGCATCTCCTATTTGGTAAGTGTGACAGACTTTAAAAATCAGTGGCAAAAACAGTTTATTGGCGTCAATGCTTCTGACTTCAAATTCGAATGTACTTAAGTTCTTAAAAGAGCCCTAATAAAAAGTTGATTTTAATTGACATCCATTTACCAGCTCCATTAGCCAAAGTATGTGGAATTGAGAGCAATACTTACCGGAGAATTAGAGAGTGGTTAGCTAATGATCGCTGCAGTATGGAGTGACAGAGTGCTCTGTTTTAACACTGTGTGCATGAGTGTGTTTGTGTGTGTTGGGAGGAATGGGGGAGCTGCTGCAATGGCGTAACCCAATCGTCTTGAGTGACAATACACAAGGAAGGGGGTGGAGGGTTCTGACAAGCAAACACAGCCTATTCACTGGGAAGGAGAAAAGGGACACACACACTAAATTGCATTCACATGCATGTAGCAACCAAAAACACACTCAAACAAAAATCGCTTCCTCAAACTTCTCTTTCACTTCCCCTTCCCTGCTACTGTATGACGTTAGGGTAAGAGCAGATATCCACTTTTCTTTTACGATGTGTACACTGATAAGATCTTCTGTTGATGCTGAGATCCATGTAACCTACATAAATAAACTGTGCAACCCCCCCTGGGGAGCATGTTGCTTCTCAAAACAAATCCAACATCACAAAATCCATTCAGCGCTCAAAACAGTCAAAAAATCAATGCTCCAAGATGGCAAAACGCCTTCCACTCACCCACTTCCATGACTGAAGTAGCCAATCCCATTCGACCAATTTTTTTGGAACGCTTTTAGGGTTTCAAATCACCTTGGGAAGCTTGCATAGATTTACACCAGAATCAGAATGAGTATTTTCTAATCTCAGAAATGATTTCTAACTGATTGTTAAAAGAGCTGAAAAACAAAGTATTCCTTTTTAGGCTGGTGAAGACGCTACCAGACTATCCATCCAGATGTGGCGAGAGATTTGAGGACGCTCCAGTCTGCTCCAATGTTTGTGTATGATTAACCTCCCCCCCACTCCTTCTGACTACACTGGTCCACACTAAAATCAACCTGGCACAGACTGGTTTCGTATCGCTGAGCTGTTTCACTATTGGCGTAGCCTCTAATCCTGTTACTCGGACTATCCAGCACCAGTTAACGGGATCCCCCCCCCAGTACAACGATCACTATACAAGCACATATTGTAGGCAAACAGACATACATACAGGCTTTGAAAAAAGCCTTTGTTTGCACTGGGATATACATTGTTTCACACACACACAAACACACAGTCTGGCTCGCCATTACCCTTTCAACACAGAGCAAATAAACTGAGGGCATGAAGATCAAGCTACTGTTTCACTACTGAGATAAAATAATCTGCACTGCATGGCTCAATTTAGCATTGCATTTCATCTTTGGGCTATCAATAGCATACAGTAATATATACCCACTGCACAATAACATTCTTTTCTTTTTGCTGAAAATACCGATATAAAGACATGCTGAAATGTGTACCTTTCTACATAAACTACAGCAAAGATGCTGGGTGTGTTAAATGTGCTATTTTTACTGGTTCATTACACCATGCATGGCTACAATAACATTAAAGACTTCAGTATTACATCAAATTCTGTATGAAATCTGTGTCTTGTGGAATTTGTCATGTAAGGCAAAATACACAAAAATTGTTCTGTGTATTTATATAGGAACTGTATAATTGTGTTGTGTTTTTTAACAACGTTTAAGTCTTTACACCAATTCACTTTCTACTTTGTGTGCACTGCAAACTCTTGTCCTGTAAAAGCACATTTTACAACCTTTAGTCCAAGCCAAAACTACTAAAACATCTATGGTAAAATGTGACAAATAGGCATCATTTGACAATCAACCAGCTTTCATACATTTACACCACTGATGTTTTGTCAATGGCACGTATGTCCACTGCATACATTTAAACCACTACCCATCATTTTCTGCACTGCATGTTTGAAGTATAGTGATGAGGAGAGGATGTGTGCGATGGTTGTTAGACGTTTAAAATCGGAAAGCTTCCCACCTGAAATGGAGCTGTCATGTTTTTTGTTGGATGACTTGGTTTCCTGTTTGAAGGAGTTTTCATCATCCGCATCCCCATCCCCCCACCAAGACGGCTGGCCGTAGAGGGGGGTCCCACGAGGCAGCGCTGTAACATCCCCTACAAAGCAGACGCACAGATACAGACACATTTTAACAAAGCCTGTGCACGTGCTAATGTAGCTTTAACTGCAGCCTGCTATGTTTAACACGTTTGTGATGTACTTTACATACTCTGGTACTATCAACCGAAGCTGTTCTTTGTATCAGGATGACACAGAGTGAACCCAGCTGCTTTTTGTGTGCGTTGGTGAATTAATTCCCCTCTGGTAGTGTCTTGCACCACTGACCTATTTTCAACTTTAGCCAGCAGGATGGACACACACACGCCCACGCACACGCACACACACACACACACACACACACACACACACACACACACACACAATGCTCTCTCGCTCTCAGACACACGCAGTTCAAATGAAAGAGGGATTTTCCCGTTGCCTCTCTGTCCCCATTAGAATAAAAGCTGACATGGGACAAGCCTCCTGCTGTAACTTATTTTTTAATTTATTTTTTAAATTGGACAGAACGGTAGAATAGTGACAGAAAACATAGTTGAAAGAGACGGGAAATATATGCAACAAAAGTCTCCACCCGGATTTCAATGAGCGATGTTGCGGCTTACACCACTGTACAGGGGGAAGTCTCCTCATGTGTTAACTTCTTCTAGCTCCATCTTCCTTTACCTTCTTTTACTTTAAGTATCCCTCATCGTTAAGTTTAATCACGGTATATGCAGATAATTATAGATGCTGTGTGCCAAATTGCATGCAGAAAGAAGGGGCCTTCTATATAAAAGCTACTGAATGTATGCTCACTATGAGGTATAATATCTGGGTGAGGCCTGGTATTTCAGTAGTAACCCTGCAGGATTACATGCACAGAACCACAGAGAGGGTGTCATTAAAAACATAAGCAGCAGATGGGGAGACATGCAACAGCGTATGTGCATGTTGGCTTGTTTCTGGTCCAAATGTGCAAATGTACGTGCAAGCCTGTGTTACTGCATATAAAAAAGTAGTGCTGGCATATGGGTTTTCATTATGCAGGCACTCTGACCCTGGTACTGCTTAATCTGTGCAATAACACAAGCCCCACGTGGCCTTGTTTCAACATCTGGAGCTTAACCAGGACCCCTGCTAGTACCCCAGCCCGGTCAGTGATGTCAATTATTAGGGACGCCCAAAGTCCTAAACCGCCTTTATGTTGCAACAGAGTGGCTCCGTGTTAGTGTGGCGGTTAAAGCCCTTTCCCTGGTGACTAAGTCCACCCCCTACTGGATTGAAACAAAACCCCACCACACTTAATTTCACCATACTCTGTCTGAAAAATGTGTTTTCTCAGTGGAGAAATCCACCCTAACATTCTTAAACACATCTCAAAAACACATTAATTTTGAAATTTGCACAAATGTGGACCACAAAATGTCTCAACCTACAGTACATGCAGAACAGAGAAGCCTGTTCTCTTAGGGTTATAGAAAGTCACAATACATCCACATTTTAGTATTTACAGAGTATTAGTATATTGTTTAAAATACCTTTCCATAGAGTCATATACAGAAATAAAGATATTATAAGGTGTTAGTAGTGTGTTTGTAGTACTTGGTTATTATTCCTAACCATATTTTTGGAGTAACAAAGTTTCAACATTATACTTTAAGGTATTGTTTGTATAATTTAAAGTTAAATAAGAAATTACAATTTCTTATACTGTCACAATTTCCTCTACGATCCGTCTCTCACCTGCTAACCTCTCCTCTGCTTTGTGAGTGTCCACAGGTTTAGCTGGGGGCTCTTTGGAGGAAGGGACCCCGTCTGTTGCTCTCCTCTCCCCTTGCCTTGGGGTGTTGCTACTGGAGGACTTAAGCGTCTTTGTTGGGGTCTTAGTGGGGGACTTGCTTGTGGTTGTCGTGGTTTCACTGTTGGACGGCTTCTTGCTGAGCTGGAGGCCGCTGGTGAATTTTTCATGCTTAAGGGAGGCGAAGAAAAGAAACTAATTGTTAGAGATTTAAGCAGTATAATACATCAATGTATGATGGTGAACATGGATGCTTGACACTATGTGTTAGGGCACAGGGTGTGTGTGTGTGTGTTACCTTTAGAGCCTCCTCAGGCACAGTGAGCTCTCCTCTCACCACCGTGAACAGGTTGGTATGTGAGACAGACAGGTTAAGGAAATACAGGCCACAATAAACACAATTATGATTCATGCACATACACATATACACTGTTTACACACAGATGCATTAAACCATTAGTATGGTACTGTAAATTCTACTATCTTCCTGTCATGCACTGTAAAAAATCAAAAACATATTGGTATGAACAATGCTTGACTGCTCAACATGTGGTTGGAGTAATAAACCTTCTGATGGATGTGTGAGGGCTGAAGAGGTTAAAGATCCGAAAAGTGAAAGGATATCATATCCAAACCTCAGCTTGTCCTCCAACTTCAGAGTGATGTACATCTGCTCCTGAATGCGGACATCATTTACAAATGTCTGCAGGGGGAAGCAAAGGGCAAGACAAAAACCAAGATGGTGATTTAGATCCAATGTAACAATAAAGACGATAGCGTCACAAAAATGCAATGCAATTAATCTAGAGCCGAAACCATTAGTTGACTAATCGATTAGTCAATGAACAGCCAGCCAATTACTTTTTCGGATAATTGATTTGTCTATAGCAGTGGTTCTCAACCTGGGGGTCCACACCAAGGGGGTCGCAAGATCATTTCTGGGGCCGACCAGATAAAAAAAATGAAAGTTTATTTTAAAAAACATATTTTAGACTGGGGAATTGCTTTTAGATTGCAGTAGCGGTGATATCATTTTCCTTAGAATATATTTATTGAGTGTATTTGTGACAGTCAAGGATACGTGCACATGACTTTCTGACATGCCAGCGGGTCAGGGGGAGAGCCAACACCAACCTGATTACTCTGGGGGGTCGCAATTGGAAAAGATTGGGAACCACCGGCTTATACGATAGAAAATGGTGAAAAATGCCAATAATAGTTTCAACAGTTTTCCAAAGCAACATTTTCAACTGGCTAGTTTTGTGAGGAAAATTGTCCAAATCCCAAAGATAATCAGTTTACTCACATATAAACAAACAGAAAATACTTATATTAATAATTTTAGAAGCTGGAACAAGTGTGCATTTTTGCTTGAAAAATTACTAAAACAATTAATTGTTTCATCAAAATAGCTGCTGATTCATTTTATGCCAATTGACTCATCTTCTTTTTTTTTTTTCTGGTTTCAGGGTTTTTGGAGCTGTAACAGTTAAAAGAAACTATCGCTGTCAGACACATGTGAATTAAATATTACTGTGAGGTCTTAGTATGCATGATGCCAACAGTTGAATCAGCTGATCACTGGTCTCTCCTTGTAAGAAATCAGTCTGCATAGCCAGGACTAAAGGCCTGAGCATGACAATGCAAATCTTTCTTTCTCATCTCTTTCGCCTACTCCCATTCCCCCTTTCACCCCTCCTTCTATTATGCAGCTCTGAGACCGATCAGGTTTCACTGAACTGCTAATGAAATTCTATCATACTTGCACTGCTGTTGTGATAAAAACATTCCTGTCTCCTCTCTAGTGAGATGAGTTCATGAGCGCTTTACAAACCAGCAAGGATACAACTCCAGTACAACAGTAACTGGAGATACTGCCCAACACACAGCTTTTTACTCACCACTGTGACAAGTCTGCATATATCCGCTGACTCAGCAGGAGAAAACTTCCTCTGAATCCAGCCAAAAAAGCCGGATGGTTAATGACACAGCAGGAAGCTGCTCTGACTCTGGCTTCCTGAATGCTGGAGAGGATGTGTCCAATCTAGTGGGCTGTGACTGAGTGCTAATCACTACACATGACTAACGGCATGTGGCAACTGTAAACTTGTTTTTACTGAGCTACCGCCACCAAAGAGTGTGTACCTATAAAGTGTATCAGAGTGTTCCTTTGTGTTTCTCAAGGTTAAGATACAGAAATACCTTTAAAGGGGAACAACGCCAATTAAAGAAATTATTAAATTATAATTTATAATTATATTAATTATTAAAAAGTTATTCCTATGTTCTAAGACAGTCCAAAAATATTAGTAAACATGAACGACTCTCCCAAATCCAAAAACTAGAGTGCTAAAAGTCAAATGTGTGACGTCGTCAAGTAAAAAGTCTCGACCTGCTCCATAGAAATTGAATTTTAACTCTCTGGTTTATGGCTTTAGGAGACAGTAGCTCATAAAACAAATATTGATCGATTTTTAGAAGGCAATAGAAATAACATATTGAAATTCTTCATTTAGGTGGTTTTCCCCTTTAAAGTTACAGATAAATGTTTTTGATTTATTATCTATTATGCTATGTACAGTGATGAAATGTATAGTGCACATTTTGGTATATCCTCTACCTGCTTATTCTACATGACCTTAAGTCAGTGATTTACTCAATTTTGTGTATCGCTACACACTGACTCCAAACGCTGAATTTGTTTTTGTTAATTAAAAAATAATAATAATATGCACACCATATTGTTCAAAAACCCTTATCACATTATTGCTTGCCATTATAATCTGAAATTCCATAGCTGGAATGATATTCAAATGTTCCCAAACCATATGATAGGTGGAATTTTAGTTGCTCTTTTTTTTTTTTTTTTGATTTTTCCCTAAAGTTGTGATTTGCATAATTAGGATTAGGTTCTCATTGACTTCAGCCCTGATACAAATCTTCATTAACTGGGAGATTGATTAGCAGCGGTAAAATAGAAGGTCCTATTGACTGCCAAAAAACAAGTTGACCTCTAACCCTTGGGGATCTCAGCTCCCTCTCCTTGAATATTCTTTTTCCCTTTGTACCTCATGATTTCTCTCTGTCTTTGCAGTCCCTATTCATCTCCCTCTAAACCCCTTTACTCCCCCATCAGGTGTGGAACTCAGTCTCTTATCTGTCCCCATCCCTCATCCATCACGTGACCCCCTTCTCTCCTCTATTATTTTCTGTCCTTTCTTTGTTCTGTGTTGTCCTTTCATCGTTGTCCTAAACTCTCTCTATTTTGCATATTTCCATCCGCGTACTCACCCCATTCAGGCTGCCCAGGTCCTTGACCTTGTGTTCGTCTGCCCCAGCCTCGTAGTTGATGACTGCATGCTGCTTATCCACGCTGCGGGACTTCAAACAAAAACATACACAAACACGAAGCATTAACCCAGTGGTGACTCTTCATCTGTGCTGCTCTTCTTCAAAATGTCTTCACATTGCTCATATGTGCTGCATCTATACTACAGCCACTGTTTCTTACAACAACAGAAAACATTAGAGGGCTGTGTGTGACTGGAGCACACTGTTACATCTTTGTAGAGGTATGAGCATCCAATGCCAAGAATGTATTTCTGATAGTGAGCCTCAATGTTACTATGTATGATATCTACTATAATATCAACTTGAAGCATGTCAGCAGGTATTTCAATGTCTCTGACACACACACACACACACACACACACACACACACACACACACACACA
>CALSBV010010813.1:4947456-4964956 GCA_943590825.1 Bovichtus diacanthus
ACACACACACACACACACACACACACACACACACACACACACACACACAGAAAAAGAACACTAGAAGTCTTTCAAGTGCTCAGAAAAGTGCAAATGTGAACATCTAAGTTTATGACAACTGGAGACCGATGTGTGTCGGGTGCAAAAAAGTTGCGTTTCGGTATATTTAAATATATATTATATTATTCTAATATACTTTATTCAGACTGTGTGAGCAACATTATTTTTATATATACTGGTAACAAAGGAACATCAAAATATAAAACTTAACTTTTTTCTATGACTATTCATACAATTCAACAGCAACCATAGACTCTGAAATCACCAAATAATAGTATAGGAAATTGTTTGTTTTATATATATTTGGCCTGAGAAATATGCAGCCCTACATGAGGTTTTAAATAAAAATAATAAAAACACTAGGTACCACACAGACTATTTTTTAGACAGTTTAAAAGTTACCTTGCAGGGTGAAGCCAACTTCTCAAGTGAAAATTAAAGTGTTGAATACAAACGGTCATAATACTGCACTTGGATTAAAAAATAATGGGACTTTAATCAGTCATGAACTACTGTTCACTCAGAAATCAGATATATATCGTATGCTTTTATAGTTCTGGTTTATGCTTAGGGCTCTGCAACCCAGAAAAGGATTACATTTCTACATATCTATGAAGTTTGGATTTGATATTGTACGGATAAATACCACCACAGGACTAAATGATATCCAGAAGACATAGGGTGGGATTTATTTTAGCTAATAATATTTCTACTATTAAAAAAAACTTTGAATGAGTGCTGCATAGAAAGCAGAAACCTAGAAATACCGTTAATTTAATGTGATATAATTGAAAACGGCCACAGTGATTCCATAACATAGAGAGGCCAATTTGAAAAGTGAGGCTAATTTCCACAACACCGTAAAAATGAATAATTATCAGTGAGAGTCCTGAATATCTCCGTGACAGTCAGACTCTCAGACACGCACTGGTACCAGTAAAAACGTCTCTCAACTTGTAATGTCATAACAGAGACTGCCATGGATGCAGCCTCCACCCTCTGCAACACTGAGATAAGATCTAACTCAGGAGGTATCTGCCCCACTTTCTATTAATAGTGCAGTGACCAGAGGTACACATGGTCTCCCGGGATGTATGCACAGCTGCACACACACACGCACAAACAAACACGCACAGACGCACAGACCAACATGATAATATATAAACATGTTCTGCTACTGTAAGAGCAACATCATGAGCATTGAGGGCTCATCTGTAGTGCACTCAGTAAACATTTAGTTTATGAAACAGACTGCTGTGAGGTCAGCAGGTTATTTATATGACTGGGAGGAACCAACAACACGAGTGTCAGGCTCTGTGTGTTCTCTGTTTATCATATTATTGTAAAACGTAGTAACTTTAAGGCTCAGACTGCTTTGTTTTCTTTAATATAGACAGCATGGGCTGCAGAGAGAGAGAGAGAGAGAGAGAGAGAGAGAAAGAGAGTGAGAGAGAGGGAGAGGGTGAAAAAGCAACACACATATCTGTCAGTGGAGAGACTGGTGTGTAAAGTGTTCTCACCTGTAGCATGAGCTCGCAGTCATCCCGGCCAACAAAGATCATTTCCCGGGGGAGTCGGTGGCGAGTTCCCCCGCTGCTCACCAGGAACCACGAGGTCACACTCATCTCTGCAACCTGCTGCTGCCTCTGGTACGCACCTATTGGGACAAAATCAGCAGTCGTTCAAAAAACAGAGTTTTCAATTCAGCTGCAGCAGATCCAACAGCTGTAAAACGGCTCCCGGGGTGTGAAATATCTCAATGGGATTACTACTCTGGCATATTTGTCCAAAAATCATGCTACAGTATAAACATCTACACAAGAGCCAATCTTTAAATTCAACACCTGTTGGAACAGGTCTGAGAATGATCCTACGTCCATGAATCAAAAGTGCTCTTACTACTTCATGTAAACACAATCACAACCACAGAAATTCTGAAACAACAGGAAATCATGAAAATAATATATAAAATAACAGCAAGAACACTTGTTTTGTTGAACCAATATGTCCAGTTTTCACACAGTTATAGTAAGAAACAAACTAGGAGAAATTAAAATATAAAGGCAAATCTCTTTTCTGAAACAAGTACAACATATGATATATATGGTTAATATATGTAGTTGTATATTGTGGGGTAAAGGAGATCAACACATTTTATTATCAGTCAACCTCGCAATATGTAAAAGTCAATTAAACAATAGTATTTTTAGAAAGAGAGTATTTGCAAAACTTGGCCCTACGGTTTGAAGACCATTATTTTTGCCTTATCTTAGTAGCAAGACAATAAGTAAGTAAGTTGATACTTTTGATAATATTAGAGAATATATTAGAGTTGAATTACACACCTCTGGTCCAGGAAGCTCACTGCTGATCGACTGCGGACGACACAAAACGGCTAGGCCATCCTGCTGAAGGAGAAGAAAGGAAAAGCTTTTTTTTTTTCTCCTTCTTTTTTCATTTATACTCACAGAAGTAGGCAAACAAATACAATGTATTTCTTTGCAACATGATATAAAAAGCTGAGATGTGTGTAAGAACATATGAAGCAATAATACAGACAACGTGTAAACACTGGTAGACGCACTGAATCAAAACACTCCATCTTGCTTCATTTAGTTTTGCTGGTCGGGGGAATGAGGTTGAGTGGGCGGTCTTTGCAATGTGATGCCTCTCTCTACGTCTGGATTTGAACACTAAGCCGGCCAGTAAGAAACATCCTCTCCCTCTCGCGCTCTCTGTCTGTGCTGATCATTGCCAGATGTTGGAGGAGGAAGTGATGTAGGAATTTTGGCTGGCCTCCCTAGCAGGGCATATATTTCCCTCCTGCCTACCTCCTCCCCTTCTGCTCTTTCAGAAGAGCTGGAAAGGAGGTCAAAGCCAGCCAGACTGACTTTCCAACTGCCAAGACCTGGAAGAACAACATTTAGCAGAACTAACTGACTGGCATGTTATGCTCTTTGGCGTTTTCTAACTGACTATGGGATTGATGCTGACTGGACGAGCCACAGGCTGTACACTTAAGCGGCAAAAAAGTACCTTTTCATAATTGAGTTGTTCACAGTGTCACAAGATGGTAACAAGAACTAAAAATAAGCCCCATGCTTCTGATTCATGGATCTGTTCCAAAAGGTAATGGGTTCTTCCTTGGCCCACGCAACACCCTTCCACGAAGTTCAAACAAACCGAACTGAAAACATATCCCTCCTTGGCCCGGGCAAAGATTGCAGCATTTTAGCCAATTTTAATATTATTCATAATCATTTATTTAGAAATCAAACATAGGTTTCCAGTTGCACTAAAATAACAGGAGCTCTGTCGTGTGTAGAAAGTGCCAAGAAAAGCCCATCAGAGAAGGAATTAAAGATTATTGAACTAAGCTCTTACTCACTTGACCTCATAAGTACTTTGTACACCAACTCAATAATCCCCTGGGTAAAAGTTTTACCAACTACACACCTCTGACAGTCGCTCACACGACGCTGTTGGGAACATGAGTGGATCAAAGAAACAGCTGTCTCTGATGTAAAAGGGATATGATATGTGAAACATTTCATGAGGACATTTTAGATAGTTGTAAGGCACTAAGTGATCTGCTGCAGCATGTTGCCATTGAAAAGTGTGTTTTGAAGATATTTTTGTGTAAAAAATTGACCAGACTTATCTAAATAGTGTGCATCCTCATAATAAATGATCACTGGAACAAGGACAAACATGAGGCTTTATTATGAAATAATTATCATTTATAATTATGAAATTCCCCTTAACAATAACCTTAAGAAAGAACTTTACATGAAACTGAATTCATTTCCTTAAATTAATCAAAATAAATTTCAGCATCTTTCTTGGAGAATAAGTCTTATTATATAACTACAAGAGGGAGTACAGATGGGAGAGCCATGTAAGATTTTGAAATCCTTAAATCCAATCAAACCGAATCTCATGCTTACATCATCTGCATCCTCTGCTTGGTTGGCATGTTACACCATTTATAACAAAGTTCACCAGCCATTGCGACCCAAGACCATGATATGTCGGATATTATGGATATGGATGGAACAGATATTGTGTTTAATGCTACACTGAAACAACACACTACGGAGACATTATCAGAGAAAGCCCACAAAGAACAACAGCATTGCTATTACACTATAATTACGTGCGGTTACCCCTCCCTGCTGTAACCAAAGCATCTGAAGGCTTGCCGTCACAATAATCACTGCAGAATTCAATGTTAATAAGAATGTGGTTAAAGAGCCTGGATATGATGCGAACCAGCCTGTGTGGTGCCATTAAAAAAACCTGCTTGCTTTCACACATGAAAGACATGGCACAGCTGGAGGAATGCAGTGGTGGGTCTGACGAAGGAGACACAGCTGAGAAGGACACTGTCTGCTTTACATGTGCTGCTTACAGTCCTGATGCTAAACCGTCAGTTCAAACAAAAATACAAAAATAAATATTTTCTCCCTTAACTCTATCGGCGTTTGGGCCAGATTTTGAGCTGTCTATCTCTTGGATTTCTGCCTCCGCCTCAATACAATGGAGGTGAATAGAATTAAATTTGTAAGGCTCACAACATTGAAAAAGTACAATTCGAAACTTTTTTGTATTTAATAGTTAATTGAATATCTTCGTGTTTTGGACTGTTGGTCAGAAATAAGTAGTTTGAAACGCCACCTTGGGTTCTGGGAAATTCCAATTCACATTTTTCACTGGTGTTTGACATTTTATATTAAAAAAATACAAAATAATTAAATGATAAATCAATAATGAAAATAATCATTACTATTTTCCAAAGTAATTAGAGACACAAATATGAGAAAATGTGTTTTTTTTTTGTAATATGAGTAAACTAAACCTCAAACATTGTTTGCTTTCTTACAACGTACAATGACATTAAACGCTATGTTATTATTTGAAAAGCAAAGTAGGATGAGATGCAAAAATCTGCATCTTCTTAATATTAGTAATTCACCATTTTAATGTTGAGATACTGGCTAAAGAAACTAACTGTCAACCCTCGTGGTTCAGTCTCATCTCCATTCCACTCTTTCAGCAACATTCATGCTGAGGCTAATAAGGAAGAATAGTGACCTCATGGTTTTGGCAGGAATTCCCCAACCCCCAGACCTGCACTTACACTATCTCCCACACACTCACTCTCACACACAGATTTAAGGAGTGAAAGGGCGGGATTATTCCAAGATGACTGTGAATTCTTTGTATGGAGGCGAGGGCAGTGAAGAGGCAGGAAGCATGCACTGCACTTCCTGTGGTGGACAGAGCTCACTCATCGTTGTGTCCACAGTAGATGTGCATCTGATGTTGATTTTATGACTGCCGACTTGAATGAAAAACCATGTGCTGTCTACAGTGAGGCTGCTCATTCACAACTGAAAGGAATTATATTGTCATGAAGATAATCATCCTAAAACACTAACAAAAGGCACATATTTGAAGCAAATGAGTATGAGCACTGCTATTATTATTCATTCATTATATAATAAAATGTTCAGAGAGTAAAAATAAGCGGCATGATTACAAAGCAGTGCCGGATAATCAGATTTATTAGCGGTGACTAATCTCTCTTACAGCTATGTTTCCATTATCCGGCAAAACGCTATATAAGCAGTCTGCTGTCTTTTCAACAAATCATATCTCTTCCCTCCACTTTAAACGAGCCAATCACCGACACGGATTGAAAGGGGACGTGAAGGCATGTCAATCAGTGCCGGGTTATTTTACTGCCATCATCTAATGTGTTTCTTTGCTCCAACACATGCCTGATTCTCTCCACATCTGGCTCCAGTGTGTGTCCAAGGATGATGCAACAGCACTACGTACTCATCTGCCTAACATCCCATACCGTGTCACATCACCACTGCCCCGATAGCTGACTCAGACCGAATCACACACACACTGACAGTGCCTCGGTGTGTAGCCTCCACCCACAGATTTACACAAAACACACACATGCTTTAGCAAACCCAAAAAGTGAGAACTGCAGTTGGAGAGAAAGAACCAGGAAGAAAGAAACAGACGGACAACTCATATTCTCGTCACACACATTCCCATGTGGTCTTATGATGAGAGCCAAACTTAGCCCTAGGAAGGGTGTGGTTGTCTGCCTACATTGTAAAAAATGTAGCTTCATCTCAGTGTACCTAAATTACAACTACCCAGCAGCTACAGTGAATGCTAAAAACCACTCATTAAGTTAAAACCATGGGTAGGTGACACCCTATGTCACCCTAATGGAAGTATTAATAACAAAAGAAAGATATTGTAGCACATCATATTTTGCTATTAACTGATTGAGACGTCAAAATAGTGATTCGATTAGCAAAAAATAGCAGTGACTGAATTCAATTTAACTCTGTCGACAAAATAATTTCTTGGAAGTGTAGCCCAAAAACACCGCAGTGAAGAAGGCTCACTACCAAAGATGATGCCAAAATGAAAAAACACGACTCTTATAGATTAACACTTTATGCGAGACCTGAAACTTAATACATTTTAAAATCAATATTGCAGCTTTGCAACAATGGAAACAAAGACAAAAGAAGGTCTGTGGTGCTAGACAGCGCCTCAGAGGTATAAGTAAAACCAATTAGAGGAAAGTACATAGAAGGTCAAGCTGAAGAGAAAAGCAGAAGCTTACTCCTTGAAAATGCTGATGTAAGGTCAGTAAGTCAATAAGTAATAGACAAGGGAGACTGAATCGGTCTTGCAACCCTAGAGGTGTTTTGGGAGAAGGGCTGCCTCCAGACCCTGCGGGGTGTAAAAGACAAAGAACAAACCAGGCAACAGATTCAAGACGAGATGAGCAACCTCTGGACAAACGGACAGACAAAAGGCTTTTAGTCTCCAATGACTAAGTCTACTGTAGATTTACAGACATGAAAGTGTTCAGTAGAGGAGGTATTGTTCCTCTGTGAACTTCAGACAAAAATAGAGACTCTGTTTTTTCTATGATGCAGATAATGACATACAAACACTTCTCACAAGCTGAGTCTAACGTCTATATTGTGTTGCTCTTTTGGTAGTGAACTGTATGTTTTAAAATCACATTTTTATTCTGTTTTAAAATTCTACTTCATCACCAGTGAGCGCTTCACTGACATGCACTGACACTGAGTCCATTAGAAATGGATTGTGCATGCATTTGTGTGATTCTCCTGTCACATGGCACTTTGAATGACAAGTAAATATCGCTCTGTGTGGCAGCCAGTCAATAGCAAATGTTTTGTATAATAGCAGTTAAATAATAGTAATAGTAGCATAAGTATATATGAAATGTTCTTGGTCCAAAATTGAGAGGGCACAAAGAAGCACACCGTGGCTGCTCATCAGGCTTTAAGTCTTTCATTCCATTTGACATTTGAATCAAGTTGGCCTACTTTACCTCTCCTCATAAATGAAGAATAGCCAGCAAAGAGCAAAACATTCACTCGTCATATTCTGTTCGGAATAGGTCCTAGAAAAGGAGGTCCTCCTTTTCTCACCTCAATTACAGTTGGAGGCTAAAATTCCTTTTAGTTACTTTGGGGGGGGGGTTATCATAAAGGCTCAGTAAGTGACCGTGTATATCCCAGCCAAGGATGTTACTCCTTCCAAACACTGGCTGACAGGTGAGGATGGAGGAACAGTTTGACACAAAATACACACATACAAAGTGATCCACTGCATCATTAGCCATTTTGCCCCCTGTTCAATGACATACATATCCAACAACCACAGTCATATACAGTATATCAAATGAGAAAGAAAGACTTCTTAACATATCACTAAAGTGGCTCATGATTTCCCCACTATCCTTTTGTAAATCCGGATCCTACTATATAGTACTAAATTCATATTATGAATAAGTGTATAATTTATGCAGCCGGATAAAGACTGGACTCCAGCGTTAATCTCTAACGACAGCACCATGCAGGAAGATAAAAAAAATCCATATGGTGTCCGTATAGCACCTCAAATCTGCAGAAACTCGAGTGCGCATGTGTACTGTGTGTGTGGCTCTATGTGTGTTGACGTGGTTTTTAAATGCAGCATGTGGGAGAGAAAAAAACCCCATGCAGCAGGAAAGACCATATGGTGCAGAAAAGCAGCCGCAGTCGTCACATGAGCAGTTGGCGAGAGGAACAAACAAGCAAACACCTCCATTTAGCCAGCATCCCTCCCGCCTGCTTCATTGTGATTACCATAAACAACCCAGCACACCCCTGGCTGTAAGAACCCACCACATGCTCAGTGACCCCTGTGTTCCACATGACCTACAGACCTACATATAGACATTTACATTTCACGGGCGTTATAACTGTACGGCATGTATAGTTAAAAACATATCCAGCCCTTCGGCATTATCTGAGAAAGTAGTTATTATTCTTGTGGAGTCTAAGAGGGGGGAGGGGGGGAACCAGCACTCTGAGCGAGCTTGAACTGATAAAGAGATAATAAAAAATAGATTATTAATAATCCACGAGAATTAATGAAGCACATGCCCCGCAGCATAGTCTTTTTTAGTGCATGGAATTCATTCTCCGAAGCGTGTGTGCAGTATATTTTCAGAAAGGCTTACTGAAGGGACAGGGGAGCGAAAGAAAATATGTAGTAAACTCATATGCAAACTTCAATTAACCATCATAATGTTAGAGCAATACATATTGTATTATATTATACCAGAGTTAAAAAGATTATAAAATGAATGCATTAGTCGATAACTATTTTGACAATCCAAGATTTGCTACTTTTCTCTGCTTTATATCGTTGCAAATTGGATATCTTTGGACTGTTGTTTGGACAAAAAAAAGCTATTGGCCATTTGTCACGATCTTCTGACATTTTATAGATCAAACAATTATTGGGGGAAATAATCAGCAGATGAATCCATACTGAAAATGAGCTGCAGCCCTTTTATTAGCCCGCGTTTGTGTATAACATCTTCAACTTAGAGCTGTTCAATAATACTTAATACATGATTTCATAATATGATATAAAAGTTATTTGAAAAATAAATAAAGGTACCCTCTGCAACATTCTTTGAATAATGCTGTCGTATGAATAAATGACAGTATTAAGAACGCACAGAAGCCCCAGCACACAGTGTGTCAGCTATACTGTAGGTTTGCTGTGGGGACTGCTCTTATGCCTGCTCTGCATTGCCCCTGCTGTGCAGATAATGACTGACCCGTGGCACTTTAACAGGAACATTAGTATTTGGCCAACCCTGCCACGTTGATTATGACACCAGCGTTTATGCTGCCCACAGCTATAGCCTCAGCAACAGACAAAAATAGTGAAATCCACACTGGCACTTAGGAGGAGAAAAAAAATATCAACGTTAGCATAACAGGACAATCAGGGGGAGTCTGGCAGAGGCAGAGATGGGAATGGAAATGGCCCAAATACAAGATCAATATCTGCAGTGGAAAGAAGCACAAAATACCAGAAACTCAGAGGGGAGTACGTTACACCCCAAAACAGATGTGAAGGTCACTCTGTCATATTTTTCGTTTTGAGAAGTTACCTAAATGCAGAAAAAAACCATACCCGCCCTTCATGTTCCATAACAAGGGAGAGGCTGATGATTATGTACATACATTGCTTCATGTGTTTTTTTCTTGTTTTCCGCTTTCCTATCTTTCCCTTTTTTTTTTTCCAACCACAGACTTTTTTTATTCACCTCCCTTGTTTCTCTCCGTGACTGCACACAAGCCGGAGCTTCGCCAGGCAAAGCTATTTGACTCTCATAACGCTTTTAAAGTTTCTACTCTGGCAGATTACAGAAGTGAGATTCACTGCTATTTTTAGCTACAGTCACCCTGGTACAAAAACTCTTTAAAAACATGTTGAATAGAATGGAATAGATAACAATATTAAGTTGTCTAAGGCTAGGCTGTCTTCAGTTCACACTCCCTGAACCCTGAAGGAAAATGAACTCACTTCCTAAACTTCCTACTATACACAATGGCCGTGGGCAGGCCGGACAAGTCCTCAATCCCAACTATAGACTTGAACAGAAAACAGGTTCATATTATTGAAGGAAACCCTTACTATACATGTACACTCCATTGCTCATTGCCCCAGAATCACAATTATGAACTCACAAACGTATGACCTGTCAGCGCTGACAGCTTGGTCACTACAGGCATGTTGAGTTTTCAAGTTTGTCAGAAGAAAAACAGAACAACACAAAAAGAGATATAAAAAGTGTGAGTGCACTATTTCTATTCATTTACATGGCAGCCTGTGTTATCATCTGCACTGTAACTGTGTAAATGGACACGTATGAAGGCAGGCTGGGCTGCTGCTTCCTCTCCGAGAGTGCAGCAACCGTTCTGTGACACTGACACACTTTTTAAAAATGCAACCGCCTGTAGAGCCAACCAAGCCTGCCAGCGGCCACATTTGCAGAGAGGACAGGAGGAGGCTGAAAATGGCAGAGTGAACAGGAGAAAAGCAAAGCCGGACTGGAAGGTATTATCTGCTAATTCTATGGCTCAAACCACAACAAATTGAATTCTTGCAGCTGAGGGAGGAGGAGACAAGACTCACAGATGTGCAGCCTATAGCTCTCCAGCTTTCAAAGAAAACATCAGTCCAGTATGAGAACAGTGGAACTGTGTTACAAACCCAGACGTGGAATGCATTCAGTCTCCACATGTACATTTAACATTATTAGATCCAAGTAAGAGAAAAGATCAAGCTGAATAAACACAATCAGGCTGCTGCTTCTGCTGCGCTCAAATGTTTTGAACAGTTGTGTAACTTTGGTATTTGCCATGCATCTTCTTGCATTTTAGCTAAATGTATCATGCATTCAATAGTCTGTTACTGGTAATTAGAAATTAATTACACCATTTTCAAATGTGCATACATTTCTTAGTAAGAGCCATGCACATGAGGCATCTTAAAGATCTTTGTCAATGCTTGAGCGACGACACTGGAATGCAGTTATATAGCACATATATAGCTATTTCCCCAAGTTTTACATCTTTGGTGATGATGACAGCAGAAATCCAACTCAACACAAAGAGAGCGGATGCATGTAGGCCAGCTACATCTGCCCCACGAAAACAAAGCCTCCACACAGAAGAGGAGGGGGGGGGGGGGGGGGGTCCGGCATAGGAAAACACTCTGCAGCTACATTAAATCGTGAAAAACCAACTTACTTATATAATCTAAACCTTCGGACAATATAAATAGACTCAAAGAGGACCTCGAGCTTGATACGTTGCCAATGAGATAAACACAAAGCGCTCACTGTGACCGACCGTCATTGATGTGCATCCTGTCTCCATAGCCTCCGTGCTCTTATGGAAAGATGCGACTTATGGGGGGGGGAAAATAGTCAATAACAAATACGGTAATAGTAGCATGGAGGGTGTGTTTTTTTTCCAGAGAGGCAGCAAAGTGGCGAGGCTGTGTCGCTTTACAAAGGCGGACCAGGGCAGACTGGTCATGCTGCTGCTGCTGCTGCTGCCGACAACAGCAGCCATCCAGTTCGCCACAGGAGTCAGGCCGGTTTGTTTATCCGTTAGAGGCACAGCAGGGTATTTACAGAGCTCGTTTCTTGCATTTTATACATTTAATCTGAATCCAGCTTTATAGTGTCCATTTAAAAGCTCCGAAATATACCGTGTGACCTCGCAGAATTGTAAATTAACATTTAAAAAAAAAAAAAAAAAAACCCACATTGACATCAATAGACGGGCAGTACAAAAGCAGAAAACCGACTCTTTCCATTTTCTTTTCTCTGCCGCAAACTTCTAACAGTCGACCGCCTAGCTAAAAGCCTGCAGTTAGCGGCTGTTGGCTAAATAAAAGTGTAGCCCACTCCTCACTTACCTTTTTCCTTTTTCTGGTGTGTGTTTCTGCTGAAGGTGTGTGTGTGTGTGTGTGTGTGTGGAGCCCAGCCCTGCCGCTGCTGCAGTTCAGTCTGGCTCTGTGCGTCGGCCTTCTCTCCCTCCGTTGCTCAGCAATACGCTTCTCCCTGCAAAGTAGCGGCGAGCCGCGAGCGGACCAACGTCCCTAAAGAAGCGTCAAATCAGCGGAGATGTAAATCACGACTTCCGGTAAAAATCTTTCAGAATAAAATCAGAGCGAACACAATGCAGGCATGAGTGAGTGGGTGACATGTATATAAAGGTTGAAGTGACAGATTGTGTATCTAGGGAACCATATTCACAATTAATCATGTGACAGCCGAATGTAGTTCAACTTCCCTAAATCTTATTAAAGAGTTCTCTTTATGCACCATGGGAGAGATGAGCACCTGAATGTTGAAGTCAGGACAAAGCAATATGGTGTTGATGTTTTACCTACTTACCTAACTTACATATGTACATAATAATTGTATGTTCTTTGTGTAAATTGTTCTTCAAACTGTGTTGAAAGGTCTGAACTTGGAAAAAATGCTTTTAATTTTCAATTTTATTCTACCTGACTCGTGGAACAAAATACAGCATCACCTTAAAATGAATTCACATATTCAAATTACTTGTAATTGTTTTACATAATTCAAAAAATTCACAAATTTCCAGTTGATCTTTTTTACATGACTGTATTTTATTTAACATCTCAATTATTCTACTTTATACATCAAATTATTTTCCCTCATCAGAAAGTATTAATGGCCTTATATTGCCTTTTTTTCTGTTAGTACATCTCTTTTTTGTTGCTTTCTTTTTTCCTTTTCTTTATTTTTGAAATTATTCAATGTTATTGCAAATAACGGTCACCCCTCAATAAACTCAATAAACAATTTAAATATAAAATTATAAAAATATAAATGTAAATGTACAGGGCTTAGCTGAGGAGCTATTGCTCACTACAACTAAAAAGATCATATATATTACAATATAACATATTAATAATAAAACAATTAATAAAACAATTGTTACAAAACTTTAGGCTGATGCACATCAAGAAGATGAAAATAATAAGACAGTTCTTATATATATATATATATATATATATATAATTTTATTATATTTGTATTATACTGTATATATTAGCCATCACTTATTTTCACATTTTCATCATAATGAAGGCACATGTCTAATGTTACATAGAAGTAGATACATTTTATGCTTTGTTATGTAGACCAAAGTTGTGTACCATAAGCACTTGTCATATAAACAGACAGCATGGCTTCTACAACAGTGTGCATATTTCTTTTTTTTAATGTTAATATATTTGATTAAAAATATGCCATATTAAGACATACACTATATTAAAAAAATAAAAATAGATATGTTTTGCCATTAAACCCAAAACGCAAAAACTGGTTAGTGCTACCCTGATCCCCTGTTAGTAACAGTACATTGTTGTCAACCAAAATGTCTTTGTCGTAATAAATTATTAATATGGAAATATGTAGCCTAATAGCGTAAATGTGAGTCAGGAAAATAGAAAGGTCAAGATGTGGATTTCTACTAAAGTAGACTATGACCTGAAGTTAAATGATGTATTCATGTTTTTTTAACTAACATGATCATGTTGAGGAATTAAGCTGCAGCTGCAATGGCACTTCCTGTTATGGCAAAAGTACATAATGAAATACAAATACAGCCTACTGACCTAGGCTAAAGCTTGTGGCAATAAAATGCCATACAGATGGCTAAGTAGCTGACATCACTATGAACAAGACCGGATTAGAGGATTAAATATGCATTTTATCTCATTTTTAACAAAAAATAATAATAATTTGAAAGCAGATATTGTAATTTCCGGGGTTTGTGTATTCGTCTCCGGCTAACTTGACGCAGTTCATCCTCAGCAGCGCCTGCGTCTACACTTCCAACCATGGATGCTTCCAACTCGACCAGAAGCATGTCAGCCAGAACCGGGTGGGCGGGTTTCCTGGACTCACAGGTCACGTTTCAGGGTCTGTAATGACTGTACCCTCAGCTGGGCTGCACAGCTAGCAATATTAAATTTGATGCTGAAAATAAAGGCAGTGCCTGCTGCACGATGCGCAGGTTAAATGAGCGAGGATGCCCGGGGATCGAACTCCTACAGAAGCGGTTCAATTAAATAAGGATGTTGCAATACAAGAACACCAGAGCACATTTACCAGACTCATTCTGCTGGATAAAACGTGCATCGCTTTTTAAAACTATATTCTATTTTAAAGATTTTCATTATTTTCTTTAATAAAAGCCAGTGCACGTCAGTGACTACAATAAAGCTTATTAAAACCTACTTAAATCTGAAAGGAGACGTCATAATTAATACATTTGGAGGTTACTAAAATGTTTTGTTTGCGTGTAGCTACAGATGATTGGGACAGCCTACTCAGACATGCGCACCATGCTAGAGAGAATTATACGTTTTATATGCTGCCAACAATTTATTGTATATTTTTAAATGTAATAAAGTGTATTTTTTACCATTCAAAAAAATTCAAAATCGAAAACGTTGTGCTCGTGTAATTTGTCTAGCACAATGACGTAATGACGCTCCGTCCCTGTCGACGTGAAAGCACTCGCTTTATACCTTTGGAAGTACCGGCTGGCAAGGCGGAGCGTTTGTTTGACATTTCTTTTCAAACTCTATTTGATCTGTGCACTTTTATAACATTTAGCGATGCTAGCTATTGTAGGCTATTTCACCAACACGATTTGCTTTTAATTTGGCATTTACCTTTTTCTGTGTCTATTTTATTATTGGTTGTGTCCTTATTAGAAGTCATTTTTAGTTTAAACATCATGGATATTACATTTTAAACTTTCCTAAAGAGGTTCACAATTTGTATTAAAGATATATACGCAGTATATTGATCCTTCGCACGGACTTACTTGTGTCTTTACCTGACAATATGTTCATTGCGGCAGATGAGGTGTCACAAATCGAACCACCCTGTCTGCTGGAGGGGCGTTGGCAGTTGGAACAGGAATGTGCTGCTCATGCTGTTGCTAAGCGAATAGACAGAAACATGGACGACTCGCGGGATGTTCAAACTTCCAAGCGAAACGGGAGCTCCAGGTCGTTTTTATCGGCCGGTTCCGCAGTGGCTATGGAGATTAAACGGAAGAAAATACGACAGAGTACATTATTCATGGAAACTGAGGTACGGATGGGCAAAGGGATAACGTTACACAATGGTCCTGTGTGTTTTGCCGTCAACACTTGAATCTTAATGACATTTCAGTTGCCGTTGGAGGAGGTCCAAAGTGCAACGGTGCTAACGTAAACAAGCTATATACGGTTATGTTTAGTTTACACAGCTTCAGCAACAACTAAATAGCTTCTTTTTTTTCGGGATAGGCTGTGCTCAATTAACTTGTAAATAAGTATTTGAATTTTCTAACGTCTGTCTTAAGCATTCACACACCAACGCACACTGGCTCAGTTCCCTGGGACAAAGCTAGCAGGACGGGCCGGCCATGGTTCTCCAACAGGGGAGTCGCCCCCTTTTTAACGTCTTTCTGCTCCCTGAAACCAGAGCCATGGACTCTGCTCCATGAAACCAGAGCCATGGACTCCGCATTGTTCGAAGTCGCTCAGCATGTGCAGAAACGGTGCTCGTCTCTTCCCTCTAACACCGCTCAAATTAATGTCATTTCAGACCAAAAGCGCGAGCCCAAGTCTTCTAAATGACACGCCAGTAGTCGAGGATATGAATGTGTTGTACATACGACAGATTTCTAAGAAGCTACAGGTTCATATTGTAGTTTGTAATATGGAGAATGATGATGTGTGTATCCTTAACACAACTGTACGTTTGAACGTCACGTGACTCTTCATAAACCCATCAAGACCACATTTCCAAAGAAAATGGGAAAGGTGGTATTTTGAATTTAGAATAACATATTTTCAGACATCAGATTATATCAGACATCATCATACTCCATTTAGGGCACACGTACTATATGTTAGCTAGAATGTCCGTGATACATTTTCCTGCCACTGTTTACTTGTTCTTCGCAGCATCTGTATATTTCCATTCTGCATCATTTCCATAGAAATTGCATATGATTTACATTAGGTCATATGCTCACTGTTATTGTCCTCCCATCTAGCATATACAGTATGTTGGTCATTATGAAATAACTACTCTTCTACACTTCTACATGCATCCTTTCACCTCACACATCGCAAACCAAAAGTTGATCTTGAGTGATGAAAATACTCCCAGAAGTCTGACATTTTTATACATCAGTGTATTATTGTAAAATTATACATATTGTGGTGGTAGCTACCAGTGGTGCCAGAAGATCACATTTCCTAAAAGCCTTGCAATATTTGGTTATCATATGTCTGTCATTCACAAGGAACTCTGAAAGCTTTAGCTCTGTTTGTGCCAGAAAGACAGTGCCTTTTATTTTTTTTGTGCTGCAAATCACTTTGCCGTCTTTGCCAACATAACAACTCATATCGGAGGTACAAAAGGTTAGATGCAGGTTGCAGGTAGTCTTTAAAGTGTCCTTGTTTGTGTCTATGAAATGCAATCACATTACTGTGAGTCATGTAACACTTTTGACACTGGAAGGGATTTTTTTTTTTCTTGCCAAAGACGACATTCAAGGGCAACTTCACTCTATAACATCCTTGGTCTAATTATAGCATATCGTTTTGATGGACTAACACAATGTTAAGGTGCTGGTCTGTATTCATTTTTAAGCTTTCTCCTCTGTATGTTTTGCCCAAAAAGAACACGAACATACAAGAAAAGCTTGACTTTGAGATGCGTATGCGGGACGGTGCCTACAAGCTGCTGCTCGCCTGCAGTAAGAGAGAACAGGTTCTTAATGCCTCGAAGAACCTGCTGACCTGTAACGCCAGGATCAAGGCTTATCTCACACAGCTGCAGAAGAAGAAAGAGGAGCAGGACGTGATGGAAGCAGCCATGAGGTAAGGAATTGGATGCTTGCTGGGTGTGCAGGGTGTCTTGTAAAAGTTGCAATCCCTGGAGTTTAGTTTCAGCACACATCAAAAGATCTAGGTGTAGATGAAATTAATATATTTAGAAATCTCAACTTCAGTGGAGAAATTAAATCTGGTAAAAAGTGGAATATTTTAGCAATGACTAGACAGGCCTGAGTGGGTTTTGAAAAGAGGGTTTTATATTGGAAGTGCTGTATTTTTTGCAGTGAATGTAATGTATTGATTCATAAGTTGTGGTCAATTATAATGGTAAATTAAAATCTTTAATTTCAGACTTTCAGATCCAGTTTCAGATGACCGTGTGTCCTGCCCTGGGACAATTGCAATGTCTGGTAAGATTGCTCCCCTTTGTCCAGAATAATTCAGCACTGACACCACTCTTAAAGAAATATATCTACAGTATATCTCAACATCTTTTAATAGTTTTTATGGTAACTTATTTCCAATAGTTGGATATAGAACATTTTACACATTACCTCAAAGTTAAAGTTTGTTGCTTTGTTAAATCACTATCTCCTCTGCTGATTCAGGGCTGCGCATTCCTTTG
>CALSBV010010813.1:4966916-4987299 GCA_943590825.1 Bovichtus diacanthus
TGTGTGTGTGTGTGTGTGTGTGTGTGTGTGTGTGTGTGTGTGTGTGTGTGTGTGTGTGTGTGTGTGTGTTGCTACCTGTACCAGTGGAGCCAAGTACAGCCTGCTGGCCTACACTACGCTGTGTCTGCCGGAGGCTGAAGGCAGCTTTCAGTCTCACTCCCTCATTGTCCTCCAAGACGGTAAGAAGCAAAGGCACAGACATTTAATATCTGGGGATATAAAGGGATTATGCTTTTTAGTCCCTGATTTGACTCGTTATGGCGGTAATTATATAATGATTTTACACCATTAAAATGGAAATCTAAAATGAAACAAAATCACCAATTATTGAAGTTAACACTGGATTACATTTCGTCCGTTGTGCGAGTGATTAAACGGATAAGGTGGTGCTCCGGCAGGTTTTTGTTATCTAGCTTTAATTCCAGGGGTAACCTTTTCACCATTAGTGTCCACATCCACAGTGCATATTATGAGTTATTGTTAAATGCTCATATGACAAGAAGCTATGTGAGAGGAACATACCTCAGCTCTCATGTGTGTTTGATATGTAACACTACACCTTTTATTCAGGGTTATTTAATCATGTGGTTTTACATTTTCACTCAATGATTATTAATGAGTATCTTTATCTTTACAAGATATCATACTTTATTAAGATTAACATATATAGATTTTATTGCCTCTCCTCTACATCCCTACTGTACAGCTGATTGGTCCTCTTGGCTGCCGCTTTATGGCAACCTCTGCTGCCGGTTGGTGGCCCAGCCTTCCTGCATGACACAGAGCATGATGACCGGCTACCTGAGCCAGAAGGTGCATTGACTGCTGTTATCGTTAGCATTAGCTCGATAGCTTTTTAAGTACTTCAGTTGTGTTTTACTTTTTGTTTTTCTGGTGATTTTCAGCAAAGTGTGGAGGGGATGTACCGCTGCTGCAGGCTTTACTGTGTGCTGAGTGCCGGGCTGTTGTCCTGTTACTTCACCCCAGAAGAAATTGAAGCTAAAGTGCAGCCCACTCTCAATGTTCCCATCAACAAGGTGAGACAGTGCACCAGGGTGGCTCACCTGGTGGAGCGGGCAGACCATTTTATAGGGCTGAGTCCATGCGCAGCGGCCCGGGTTTAGGTCCGACCTGCAGACCCTTGCTGCATGTTGTGTCTCTCGTCCCCTTTCATGTCTGTCTTCGGCCTTCGGCTGTACTGTTGAATAAAGGCAAAAATGCCCCAAAAAAAAAAATCTTATTTGCATTTCATGCTCCGTTATTCTGTTAAGCTTGGTGAAACTTCTTGGCACTACTACAGGGCAATGTAATGAAACACACACAGGTTTTGCACAAAGTCTTGAAAGTTTGGAAAATGCCTAATTTCAACAGTTATATTTTCAAGGTTAGGAATTCGAAAATACTCCTTTGAACATGCTTGGTTTTCAACATTATCTGATGTTTCATCGACACAATCACTCATGTAAACCAAAAATCTTTTTAAGTTTCTAATTTAAACAATTCCGTCGTCATATTTTTTTGTTTGTCACGTACCGTGGAACTCATTTTCAGTTTATGATAAGTTACCTGTGTTGTTTCTGCAGGACACCCGGATCCGTGTGATGGAGAAGGAGTCAGCAGGCCAGAAATCCAGGAGTCTGTCCATCATCAACCCTTCACCAGAGGGGTCGGACACCATCGTCTTCACCACAGAAACCAGCGACGAGCTGGAGGACTGGCTGGACGCCCTGCACCAGCACCTCTATGATCAGAGTGAGTGTGTTTCTGTGTAAACATACAGCGAAAGTGTGTGAATGTATATACAAAGTATGGGTTATATACAGTACATGTGTGTACAGAGCATGTAAGTTTCTTAAAAAGGTCTATGTGTGTGTTTGAGAAGGTGGCGTGCGTGTAAGTCAGTCAGTTTGGGCAAGAAAAGTGCTGCATATATATTTAGCTAAAGAACAAGCAAGAAAAGATAATATAACCTCTATCTGTATCTATGATGCCTCTCTTTGTTTACAACCAGGCCAGTGGCTGCACTGCTGCAACCAACTAATGAAGATTGAGGCCACGTCACCACGGAAACAATCGCTCTTCCTCACCAAGCAGGCAGACTCTGTTTACAATGACCTCAGTAAGTAGAGTAATTGGAGTGAGAGGGTGAAGTGAGTTAGACGGAGGTTGATAACTCGCTGATTGTTTTACAGGATTGTTATTTGTATGTATCTATTTATGGAAGATATGATGCAAGTGCTCAAAACAAATGGGACACCTGAGTGGAATAAATCTATTTTAATAACCACGCATAATAGTTTTAATTTCAGTGGTGACGCATGTAAATAAAACACTTTTTCGTGCAAATTAGAGCATTGGAATCTGTGCTTTTATGTTCATTGTAAAATTGTATTATACTTCCTCTGCATTTTAATGTAATGGGGGAAATACGCTATTAAACAACTTAACTGTTTGCTCTTTTTTTCTTTCTTTTTTTTTGACGTGCAGGTATAAATTCACCAGGAAAGTTTGAGAGCATCACAGACATGATCCATAACAAGATAGAGGAGACAGATGGCCGCTTTCTTATTGGTCATGAAGAGGAGAAGGAAGCACCTAATTGGTCCACTCTGTTTGACGGGTCCCATTCAGTGGTAGTGCAGAAGGGTATTCTGTCTCAGAGCAAAACCTCCACCCCTTGTTCAAGCCCAAACCCCAACACCAGCGCTACATCCTTCAGCAGCAAGAAGCGCCGTGCCCCACCTCCTCCCTCTGACAGAAAGCCATGTGCTCCTCCCAGCCGCCCCGCCAGACCTCCCCTCCCTGCTTCTCTTCCTTATGCTCCTCCTCCCTCATACCAGGAGAAGGAGAACTCCGGCACTTGCACTTCACGCCCGGCCACAAGGTCCAAAACTGGTAGACCATCTCTTGATGCCAAATTCTCCGCCATCATCCAGCAGCTCCAGCGGAGCAACGCCGGAGGAGCTGGAGCCATCAGTCGGAAAAATGCTCCACTGGGCGTTCTCGATGTGCAACCACAAAGTCAGCCTCAGCTGCTGGAGTACCAGGACCACCCCCCCCACACTGAAGCCGCAGGTGAACACGGCTTCCTCAGACCAAGTTACGGTCCTGGTCCTGTTCCTGCACCGAGGAGCAAACTGAGAAAGTCGTTCAGAGAGAGGATGAACTTTAAAGCCTTGTGACCTCGCCCTTCGACATGTGCCAGACTATTTGTTGGTTGGGAGCAGCGACTTACTGGAGAGGGTTTGAGCGTTAGTCTTCCAGTGACTATGAAGACTCTTAAACAAGAAATAGTCTGGCACACACACAACCCCCGTAAATCCGCAACTGGTTGTTTTTAAATTTCTGTTTGTTGTACCGATTTAAAATCAACAAGATATAACATACTAATTAGTCAGCTTTAAAGGTCCTGGTTGGCTTATTTTTTACCTTTTAGACCAGGCTGTTTACCCCTGCTTTCAGTCTTTATGCTAAGCTAAGCTAACCATCTCCTGGCTCCGACTTTATATTGAGCTGACAGGTAAAAGAGTGGCATCGATCTTCTCATCGTATTTCCCAAAATGTCGACCTTATTCAACCCAAATGATAAGTGTGTTGCCTGGTCTCCTTAAAGAAAGATCCTCACAATGTCCATCTCGACGACCCAAATCCCAGTTGACACCTCATATCACAATATCAATTTTGTATTGATACATCTCCAGCTCCTCTCCATTTATGAACTCTTTCATGTGCAGCTAACCCATAGATGAAATTGAAAGCTGTATGTTGGCTTGAGCACGGCCATCATCAATCCCACTAAAATGGAAAGGCTTATTTCTCAGCTCTGCCACTGGAACATGGGCCGAAGAAAAGAGCCTTTGCAAAAGCACTCAAATTGGAATTGATCCATTGGCCGACTGTGAACGAGTCATTCCTTTTGGAACTATTGACTTATTCCACTTACTGTGACAACTTTATGACCACTATAGCTGATTTTAAAGGAACAGGATTTTAGGAGCAATTGCAAGCACTAATGTGACTTCTCCATTTCCCAGGGGTCTTAATAAGTGACCTTGGTTTTTCAGTGGCTACAGAGTATGTCCAACATAATTTAACACTGCAGCCTATAAATGCTATGAACATAATCGAATGAATGAGTCTTTTGAGTGGCTACAATAATGAATGCCCTTGTGTTTGTGTTTTGAACATATCCAATGCTGGCAGCCACTAAATATGTCAACCACTTAACAGTCACATGTTGAAGAATGGTCTTCCTAATTACACAGTGTACAAAACATTAGGTTTAGCTACTTTAAAAAGAAAAATTACCTGGCCAGATGAAGCAGTACAGTGAAAACTACAATCTCCTGTTTTTAATTTTTTTTAATTATTATCTCACCGTCTAAAATTCAGTTTAATCAAGAGGGGGAGATGTAGATTTGGGGGGAGGCGGATTACAGGAGGATTTAGTTTAAGCCTTGAAAGAACCAAGAATGGATTGTACAAAAGAGGATGCTGCTCAATATTAGCAGTGTGTTTGAAATGTTTTCTATGCTCGGTGTGTATTACCAATACATTAGTCACTTTGATGTACTGTATATACCTGGAAAAACAAGGGAAGGTTCCTGGGCCAAACCTCATAGCATGATATGGTTACAGCATGTGCTGTGTGATAATAGCTAACATCACAATAATTAAACTGCACTTCCTGTATCGTCTCAACATCTTGGCCATTTTTAGTTGGATAAAGCATGCTGGAGACTAGAGGACATTAAATAACATGCCAATGTTACTGACAGTTATGGTGATGACATGACATTTCTGTATAGTATTTCAGAGGAACTGTAGCCATGGTGAAAGCAGGAAATGTTGCCCCTGGGGATATTAAGCTTGAGGGAGAGCTTGTAATCGAAATGTACAACTTCTTTATGACTGAACATTGTGATCAGAGCCACATTTATATTAATTAACAATGTTTTTTAAAAAAATTCTTATATTTTCATTTATTAATTAAACTTGATAGCAATAATTTGTATGTTTGTTTTTGATTAAAATGTTCGTACTAGTAAGTAGGGATGCAGTAATCTTGTCCTAGTGCAGAATAATTTGTGTATAGTGCAATTAAAAAAATATTGTAGTTATTTTTATTTTTCAAAAGGTGCAATTTTCTCCTCACTCGGTTTGTTTACTCTGAAGCTAACTGTATTTTGTATTTTTATTTTAATTGCTGATCTGCAATAAAACGGCCTACATTCTACCCTGGTGAGGCTGCTTTATTTTTGCTGAGCTCGGAAGTATAACTGAATATTTTTCATGGTAAAGATTTACCAGGGGGTGGCAATAAAAGTCAAAGCATAGCTTTTATTGCAGCCCAACACACATCCCATAGAGATGTGTGCACTGGCACATTTCACTACTGCAGCAAATACTGGAGAGGCTTCTCTGGCTTTGAGCCCAGAGGTAGCCTGTTGTGAAGATTAAGGCGGATGGAATCTCATAGCCAGATAATGGTATTACAATAATAAAACCCCATTCACACTGCATTTACTCAGGAAAATAAAGAACATTACATAGACATTTGTACACTGGCATTAAATATCAGTTTATTCAGCCTTCGCTATTTATCTGCAGTTCAGTTAAAGAACACAACTGAGGAAACACGTATAGATAGTAAAATATTTTAATTAAATATACAGGAGGTCATATACAAAATGTCTTTTATTTTTTTGTCTTGCTCACCAGCCGGTTGATTGGTAAACAGATGGCTACTGTATCAAAAACACTTTCAGGATGCACATAAATTGAAACGACGTGGAAAAAAAAAAAGTGAAACGACAACAAATAAGAGTATCCTAATTCTTAAATTGTAGTGTTTGTTTAAATCTAACATGATCACGGTGACCTTGAAACAGAGCAAACAAGGACACAGCTAGATTGTGTAACCGACTTTTATACTGTTTTTATACTATTTACAGATTATAACAGTTTATATGATAACAACAACGCGGTACTATCTACAGTGCTATTTACACAGAAAATAAGACAAGAGAGGGGTTGTCATGAATTGATCCCATATGAATGTTCTGTACAGGAGCCAGCACTAATGCCAGTTTTACCTACACACAGCAATGTACAGTACTTAATCGGAAATGAATGTCTTTATCTAAGTATTCAGTAAAACTTCACACATAGACGTTTACAGCTTCTTCTTTTCTTCTTCTTTTGAAACACCAGCCATGTTTGACTGTGTATTTCGACTATCCTGGATTGCAATTATAGTGGTTGTAAAAGCCCGAGAAGGTGTTGTCTTTCCACCTCAGGCGGTTGAGCATGGTCGGCATACTTTATGGAGTCTGGTACCTTTTCATCACTGGTAAGAAAACACCTAGAGCACACATGCCCTGCGGATGACAGACACCAGACCTGTGTCAATATCGACTATCAGTAAATCTTTTCAGGTTCTTCTATAATTGACTGCCTGACACAGTTCAGCTGAAAGTAACTAGAGTCATTTAAGCACAAATACTAACCATCAGGTTAAAGCATAACTATTTCTATTTTAAAAACTTAACATTTTGTGCCTTACATATCAAGTCTGGTGTCTGAAAGCCAAGTGTGCAATATAGTTTTTGTATGAGTGTCTGTGCACTGCATTTCAGACACGAGTGACAGTAATGTTGATATTTCTACCCTGCTACAGAAGATAAACCTTAACAACTGTAGTGCTAACTCTAATCCAAGACTGCGAAAGGCACAGATATTTGCAAAGCAATAATATCCTAAGTGACAACATTCCTATCAAATCATACAGTGAGTCTTTTCAGCGTGCTGGATAAAAAAGAGTCTGTTCACCCAATATAAAAAAAAAATTAAAAAAAGGAGCTTTTCAAGTCAACAACAAAAAGATGAAATGCTGATTTCTTGTGGTGAGCATTCCACAGCAGACGGCTGCTTCATTATGCTGGTCCTACAGACGACAAAAACAAGCTGCTACAGTCTACTCATCACAAGGGGGTTTGGGATCAAATGAATTTCAATTTAGATTGTAAAAATGAAAACGGCTTTTCATTAACTCTAACTAAAAAAAACATTCGTAATTTGTCGACAGATTGAACATGACAACTGCTTGTGTTGTATGATCTGGACTGAAATATTTAACGGATAAAAACCTGAACAGAGCAAAATGCGAGTCTACAGTACATCTGTTATACACAGCACCTCTGGATGTTATGATAAAACTATTTCATGTTATGCAGCACCGCAGTGAGTGTTAATGTTTATGCCAAGGAGGATTTACTCTGGCAAAAACTGGCAACAGCTTTCAGCGTGGAGACATGTAAACAGATACAACACCATTGGCTGCCTAAAGTGTAATAATGCACTAAACAGCTGCTGAGCATTGTTTTGCGATGGTGAACGCACCTCTAGTTATATAAAGAATTTCATTTACGTTGTCATGTTACTTGTAGTGTTTTTAAGCAAAAAAGTTTAGCCCTCAGACGCAGTAAACAAATGGCTTTTCTCTGTTGCCCTCCACTTTTCACACATCCAGAGCAACAACCTGACTCATGGTGACTGAGAGCGGCAAACTGATTTGTGAGCACATACACATGAGCATTGTGCAAATAAGGATACAACAACAACAACAAAAAGATACAGTAAGTGGTGATAAAAATAAAGAACAGTGCAAAGTATATAAACAAATGCATACACAAAAAAAGAAAAGAAAATGGAATTTTCAGTCTGCCTGAATGATGAGTTTATCAGTCTGTAATCAGCCAAAGTTTTATAATCAGTGTTTATCTTTTCGACTGAGCCACAATCCCCGAGCAAAAGAGACAGAAAGACAAAGAGAAGCTGAATAAGTTTCTGAGGATGAAGGAGGAGAAGGAGAAATACATTTCTCTCCCTCACAGTCTGGTGCTGGGGTGTACCGAGGACAGCTGAGGTGGTGGGAGGGTGGAGAGAGGGTACAGGTGGTGCAGCAGGTCCCCGTACAGCGCTGCCCCGCCCGGGTGCCTGTAGAAGTGGTGCGGGCTGGGGCTGGCTGTCAACAGCTGCCTGTGGAGCATCATGGAGTGGAAGGCTAATGGGGGCACGAGGGGAGACACTGCTGACTGGCTCTTCAGGTACTGCAGACCCGGGTGCTGCTGGAGCCCGTCTCCCGGGGAGACCAGGCTGACGGGCGTGTACATGGCAGTGTAGAGGGGTGGGGGGTAGGTAGTTGTTGGGTGGCCCTCAGGGAGATGGTTGTTGAGGTGAACGGCGTGGGCCGGCTCAGCTGGTTTTAGCTCTTCTGGGTCGCTGCGTCGGATTGCGCCGGCAGGGTGGATTGGCGTCACCACGCGGACTTTCCTTTCTGGGACTTCGTCGATCCCCGGTTCCGCGTGGCTCCGCTTGCTCGGTCGAATGGGGCTGGTGAGGGACGACTCGCTCGAAGCTTTTGGACTGGGAAACGGCTGCGAGGACTCTGCTGGGCTCTGTTTGGGGGTGGAGATGGTCATAGGAGGAACTCTGCACGACTTAGGGTGAGAATCTAAACCCTGGTGCATGATGGAATATGGGAGACTGCAGAAGGAGGGCTTGGAGAAGGAGGACACCCTCTGAGAGAGAGGCTTAGCGATTGTAAAGTCTCTGGGCTCATCGTCTGCCTCTCTCCTCTCTCCGTGTGTTTGAGTCCTGTCACTGTAGTGAGATCTGTAGGCCAAGCCCTCTTGCTCCAGGCCACAGACAAAGCCCTGGCTGCCTTCATGTTCCCTGGTGTAGCGCTCTCTCCGATCTCCGTTGGGGAAGCCGACCATCCTCTCCTGGCTCAGGCAGTTCTCAGTTTGCCTGTACAGACTGTGGAGGTGAGGGGAGGAGTAGCAGTCACCTGTGTAGCTCCGGGGCTGAGGAGCTGGCCCTTTCAGTAGCGTCTCCCCGGCGTTCTCCACACCATCCTGGGCATGACTTCGAGGGAGATATGGCTGCCACGGCGGATTGACTTGAGGCTGGAGGTGAAGGCTCGTCCGGCAGCTATAAGTGTCCGAGAGCTCCCCGGCAGCGCCCCTCTCTGATAGGCCACTGGTGGCTTGTAGGTGAGGCTTACTGCTCTGGGCATGCTGGATGACTGATGGCCTGAATATGGGCGCTACCTCCGGGATGTTGTCCGACACACACCCGTGCCTCTGTCCTACCACCTCCTCCTCACCCTTTCTCTTCTCCTTCTCCCTTTCAGGAACTGATATGACAGGGAGAGAGGAAGTCGCTGTGGGAAGAGGAGGCTGAAGAGAAGGAGAAGTAAAGGAGAAAGGGTTGGATTCGCACACTTGGGAGAGGAGCTTCTTTTTGGCTAAAGGAGACATGACCCCCTGGCTGGCTTTGCAGTAGGCAGCAGTCTGTGCGGGGCTCTGGGTCAACTCCTTCTTAATGACCCCATAGTCTTCTTTCTCTGGATAGGAATCTGTGCTCAAGTCTATACACTGTCTGTCTGCCTGCTTACACATTGGTAACACTTTCCCCACTCTCCCACCGTGAATTTCTATGGAGTCTTTGACCCTGGAGGAGGGCTCGGGCAGAGCAACATGTCCAGCAGGTTTGTTCTGATCCCAACGGTGAGGCAGGTAAGGGTTTTTAGGAAAGAAATGCCCTTCAGTTTGCTGTTCAGAGGACAGTTTTGCTTGTAGGACTTCGCTGATTTGCTTCCATTCAGGCTGGGGACCGGGCCCCGTGTGGAGGAGTAGACCAGCATGGGGGGCTCTGCAGTCTGGCTCTTTGTGGCATATTGAAGACGGTTGCTCCACTGCCAAGGACTCCTCTTTCTTTAGGGTAAGATGTAACTCTTCCTCCTCTATTACAATTGGTTCATCTCTCAGAGATACCTCCTGTTTTATAGCTGTGGACAGCTCATGATTCTCCTCTTTCCCCTTGGAGTCCTGCATGCAGAAAAAAATTATATTGTTAGAGTTGTTTCTCAAAGTAAAAGAAATAAGCAACCCCGTTTCCTTCAAAATCACATTCCCTTAAACTGCATTCTCAATTACATTTTGAGGGAAACATATTGTTATTTATATTGTAAATTGAAACAAATCAAAACAAAACGCCAACAATTACTACGGTTATGTTATGTTTAGTACAACATCATGGTTTTGCTAAAAATAAGTATGTTTGTTACGTTATTAAATGAAAATAACAATTGACAATTGGTTTGCACGAGGGACAAGCACGCCAGTCTCCGGGGTGAAAGTCCTGTGTATGTGTTACCCACCCATCCCTACGCAGACTTCTGTGAACTTTGATTAGAAACTTATTTATGATACGTCAAAAACAGACGTAGTCTGAAAGAAAATAGGTTTCGCCTCGGAGCGTAATTGACAGTTTTGTTGTACGGGAACTAATTTTTAGGAGAGCAGGCTGAAATAAGACTCTCCTGTATTTTCTTTCTATTTGGCAATTTCAAAGACAACAGGAATTCAAGACAGAGGGCGAAGCACTGATGAGAAAGCACAGGGAGATTAAAATTAAATTAAATTTAGAGCAAGAACGAATCCTGATTTGGCAGCCGTCGGGAGAAGTCTGTGACTGACCTGTGATTGTTCTTGGCCTTTCACTGTCTCCCCTCTGTCCTTTTTACTCCCCAGCTTGGGATTGTTGGGGCCTTTGAATTTCTTGGCCCCCACTCCTTTGGTTTTGGCTCCTGAAGCCTTCTCTTGGCCGCCCTCCTGCTTCTTGGGTTTGGCCAAGGGGAGGGGTTTGTCATGCTCGCCTTTAATGTGCCTCTCATAGGGAAGGAGGAGCCTGAGGAAGCATGCAGGCAAAGGAAGGCAGATGAGTTTATGGTACGATCATGTTATGTCATGTAACGCTAGAAAGGCACAAACAGCAATTTTCGATTGAAAAAATAAATACACAAAACTACATATTTGCACACCCTAATGTGGGGTAGGTGAGCATATTCTAAACAAGCTGTCCTGCTTTTTGTGGTGTCCATACCAAAGAGGAAAATGTACAATAAACCACAAGTATTTTGTTTGGTAATACAAAAGCAGAAGGAGCTGCAGCTGCAGCTTTGCCACAGGCATGCAGAGTATCAAATATCTTGCTTTAAAACCTTGTTGTTTTAATATGCTGCAAGCATTAACAATCCTATTGTAATTAATCTAGGTTAGGGGAAATCCAGGTTCAGATTGCTGCCAGAGTGTGTGTGTGTGTGTGCGTGTGTGTGTGTGTGTGTGTGTGTGTCTGTGTGTGTGTGTGTGTGTGTGTGTGTGTGTGTGTGTGACAGAATGTGAGAAACCAGTCATCTCCTGCTGAGACGGATCACATTTGATATGAGTTAAACCTTGAGAGGAAAGAATATGTGTGTGCGTGTTGTGTTTGTGGGTGTGTAAAACTAATGTGATTGGGAATGAAAAGGAGAAACATGCCCGGAAGAATTTAAATCAAATTGTTTAAAGAAACCTCGCTGCATATTTCATCTAATTCAATATACAACTATGTTTAATCACAGAAGTCCTTAAAGCGATAATAATAATAATAATAATAATAATATAAAATGTAGCTGGTGAGAGTGCCCTCTAGTTTTTAACACTCTGTCCATTTGACATGATTAAATGAAAGACCGATGCACATGCTCCAACTTAATTTAGTTCATACTAAGTGACAAGGATTATCCTGTAGAAAAAAAACCATTAAACTATTTTTGACTTCTGTTAGTTCTCTTCTGAATACTTCCCAAGTCAATTTTCCGTATCTGATGTCATAACTAATGGGAACATTAAGATCTGGATATCATAACAATACCCATGTGTAAAATAATGACATGAAGAAACCAGTGAGGGAAACTTTTAGACTTTTATTGCTCAGAAAAGAAAATGGAAATTGGCAATAGACCAGAAATAAGAAACGTTGTGGAAGAGGAAACCAAGACAACTGAAAAACTACAACGCTCCAAACTTCAAAAAGCTCCTCTGAAAATCTCTCCAGCTCCTTTGTCAGGTTTTTTTTACAATAACAATCCATAAAAGCCAGACAGAAACATGACTTTCTCAGTCATGAGAGAAAATAAGGTCTTCTCGTGTAACGACAAGAGACGGTTGCAGTATTCCTTTTAAGGGACATGGCGGTAAAACAAACAATGAATCAAGAGCCGTTTCGCCTCCACTTCAAAAGGAAGAAGGAAAAAAAAGCCTCAGAGAGTTCAAGAGGCTCTGTGGGATTTTTTGTTATTTTTCCTCTGAACAAAAGTGCTGGCAGGGAAAGCAGTGAAACTACATTTCATACAGCTGGTCTGGCACCAGGCCCCAGGCCAAGAAAGGAAATGTACTATTAAATGTGACTTATTGGAAAGACAGAGAGCAAAAGGGTTGTGAAAGACAAGAAGGGAGGGAAAGAGAAACAGAGAGAGAGGGAGTGAAAGACGGGATAATGACATGTTAATGAAGAGCAAAAATGATTCTGAATGAAGGAATGAATAATCCTCGAAAAAGGAGATCAAAAAATATTTTTTTTACTTTAAAATAGCAGCAGTGCAATTTATCACAAATAGGGAAGTGGTTCTCCGGCTTTCTATTATTAGGCATTATTGCACAGAAAGGGCAGGTAGATTAAATGTTTCGCCATTATAAAACGGTGCACTGGATTTCTCCAAGCTTGTAAATGTGTGTTCATCATGTGCAAATGTCCAGCTGTCGTATTAGGGATCAAAGGGCTATAAAAGTGCTATATACAGTATATATATATATATATATATATATATATAATGTATATAGCACTTTTATAAACTATAGGGTGCACTGTTGACTATCACAATGATCTGTGGGAAAGAAGACGGCTTCCTTGGCCTGGGTCAACTTTATGGAATGTCAATATGGGGTGGGGGTGGGGGTGGGGTGTCACAGGCCCGGATAATGTAAGAGCTGAGCCCGGGAAATTACTGGAGCCTTAAATAGTTCCAAATGGAAAGGCTAAGATGATATGTTGACCAAGAAACCAAAAATGAGTCTCAGGAAGTCCCCTACATCTGAATTATTTGCTTTGTTACGCTTAATTATTATGAAGATGACTTATCAAAACTGTAGCCTATAAAAACAATTCCCTCTATGAGAAGGACTTTCAATCTGAGTTTTATGTAAATTTACAGAAATGGCTGAATAAGCAAATAAGGTTTAAGCTTCAACTCATTTTTTATTTTTTTTTTCATTTTTACCTCTATCGTAAAAAAAAAAAAGAAGTGCAAAATCATAATAGAGATCTCAGTGTGAAAGAGTAATTTCAAGCAGTGTATATATAACTTAGTCATGATCATGTAATATGGCACTCTTAATACTATACCACTTATATAAGTAGCAATTTCCTCCAAGGAAGGGGAAGGGTTGAGCTTGGCAGCCCCTGCCATAGTTGAGAGAAAACCAGGCGCAGTTAATGGTTAGAGCCACTTGGGGGCGTGGGCTGCACTGAGAGATTCCAGGAAGGAATTTCATTAAGGCAGGAGAGGCAACATTTTTATGAGGTCAATAAATACTTAACTTCCTCTCATGCCAATTTATCAGCCGTCTTTTGTTTAAGCGGCCATTTTCCATGTTAATAACAAGCAAGTAAAATATGCAGTGAATTGATTAAACGTTGAATACGCAGAGAAGATGTAATTATCTTACAAATATTACTCCACATATTTATATTTCTCTATAATGCTTTGTATCTGTGTGATCGTTCTTAAGATCAATAACAGTGTAAAGCACAACAATAAACCACAACTGTCAAGTAAGCATGTCTGTGCCTTTGAAATAAAGGATTGCACACAAAGCACCTCCCTCTAAAAAACACAACTTGGCAAAAACAAGGTGACTTTACCAGCAATGTGCTGCTCTCATCTGAGTTTTATGTTACAGGAACAAGCTGTGTGCTAGAATCCAAGAAATGCCTAAGTCACCAAATAAGTGGGAAAAAGCCTGCGGGCTGTTCCATTTCAACAATTTCCCTCCCATCCGTGCTGAAATTAATTTTAACTGGTGTTGTGTTAAGATCACAAGAGCTGCTTCATGCAGGGGAAAAAAAGGAAAAGAAACTATTTAAAGAGCTGGTGGACAAGCCCCCGGGGCTGTAGAAAGATTTGGAGGAAAGAAAATGACTTACTTTTACAAGCCTGCGAGGAAAAGAGAATAAAACGTAAAAAAAAAAAAAAAAAAGATCAAATCAAATCTTTATGGAATCTAAATGCAATGATTAAGCATCATCACATCAACAAGAAAACAATAACTGCAGTGGAGAAAGAGAGAGACAAGATGCCAGCAGAGGGATAAGCAGACATTGTAGCTGGTCCCTCTGCTTTGGATTCATGCCTCAAAGCCCCTCTTTTGTCTCGAAGCCAAACCACTTGAGGTGACCCTCATTCATGCAGTTAAAACAGGAGGGCAGCGCAGGAATGTATGAAAAACTTAAGTCCTTTGTCAAGTCTGAAAATACCAGATTTAAAATGACCTCTACTGTTCCCCCGGGGTTTGCTCTCATTAGCTGCTGCTGCTGCAGTGTGCGGTAAATGTTCGCCATAGCAGGTGTGAGCCAAGAGTGCTAACTGTTTAAAATAAATGTGTGCTATTCTGCATAAAGACACACTCAAGTATTAATATCCAAAAATATACAGCATATGTTCCCCCTTGCTGCCCTTCAGTGGACTAAAATCTTCGCAAGAATGTCATTAATTTAATTTGCTACACTGAACTAGTTATTAATCTCAGTAGACTTGAATAGATTCTCATACAGTCGATTGCCTGTCACACGTCGGTGGCATAATTTGTGATTTCTCATCGCCACTAGGGAAAGAAACCTTGGACCTTTTGATTAAATTCCATGCATAAAGAAATCATCCAATATTGTGATTTGTTAGATCGCTGCAAAAAAAGATAGGTTTTATCACTGAATGCTCAATGAGGCATTTTGTCTTCTGGAAACCATGTAGCTCTCAGAGGTTAAAATAGCTGCCTGCTATTTTAGTGTAAAGAACATGCTGCTCTTTGGCTGCTTTCCCACTGAATCTGAAGTCCCGCTTCAGTAGAAGAGGCATGCATATGCAAAGAATTTGGCCATTCTTTTGATGCGGACAACATGTTGAGACATTGTTTATAGTGTTAAGGAATGCTGACGGACAGCATGCAACCATGTTCTCCTATTGCGACTTCCCTGCCTTTTTTCTTTCCTGCTTTGTTTCTTAATATTGAATAATTTTTGCTTGTTCATTAAGATCTGTCACAGTGTTTGTCTTTCTCTCTCTGGAGTAAAACGCATTGAGGACATGAAGGTGTTACTCCATCCCCACCACCTCTTACTGTAATCCATCTGCTTTAGAATAAGAGACCAGAGTCATTGAAATCTGCGTTTGAGCTACAGTATTAGTCAAGGCATGCTTAAGAGTAAAGCGCCACATTTGATGTATCTGCAATACAGCAAGGACAATGCAGAGAGGTGCTGACAAAGGCAAGATAGTGAACATCTACAAGAATAAAAATCTCCTGTCCTCCTTTCTCTTCCCCAAATCTGAACTCCAGTCTGTTGTATTACTAAGTGTGAAGACTGGCTCAAGGTTTCCTAATAATTATGAGCAACCGGTGTATTTTTATAGCTGGAGCTTTAGTGAATTGCAGAGGACCATCGATAACAGGAGGAATGAATAAAGGCTGAATCAATAAAACATCTAGTCCGCTAAAATTGGAACAGGTGTGCATCTGTCTTTAAAGACACACATATCTGCATATGAGCCGGAGAATTTTTCAAGGCCTTGGACTACCGTACATCTGGCAAACATCTAATACTTTAAAAGATGAAATGATCTAATCCAAAACCCCTCATCTGCGCTCTCCGCTATTGCCCAAAACCTCAGAGTTTTTAAATAGCAAATTATTCTAAATTGCTTCTCTGTTGCCATGGATACACCCCCCCCCCCTCCAATACCCCCAATACCAACCCTGTTGTGCAATTACATTAGAGTGCCAAGACATGGTGAGGTATTAGAAATCTGTAACAGGCAGAAATGAACTGATATAGTGAAATGTGATGTTTCTGTAACAAGAGATCACGTAGGAAACCAGGAAGATTAAATATGTAGGAACTGTTAAAAGGCGCTGACCTGTATAATGAAAGAAACAGCATGAAGTGCAAGGCAGGGAGTGGGAGAGGGGGGGGGGGGGGGGCACAGAGAAAATGGCACAGCACAGAAGCAAAAGGCAGTCTATTTCAAGGTTATTGATGCCATCTTTTTCATGACCTCATTTTTAATTCAGAGCGCTGGGCCCTGACAGCTAATCTCGGGAAACGGTTTAAATAAATATCATTAAAGCTTCCCCGTAGCTGCAGCGGCAGACCTTGGCTTGGACATTTCTGCATTGATTTTTCCCTGTGCACTAATGAACGGCGCTCAGCGACTAAAAAACAGTAACTTTGAAAATTACAATTAGCTGAGGTTATCTCCTGTTCAATTCCAGCCATGTAACTCCATTACTACCAGTGATTACCACTTGCTCCTGGACAGCATAAATATAGTGATTATGCCCCTGGCTCCATCTTTCACAATAACGTCTCCAAGGAAACCATTTCATATGATTTTACCATTAGGGCTGTAAAGGGATAATGTGTATCATTTAAAATGAAAGCTGAATGCTTGTGGATATTCACAGTCTTTAACCCAAATAATACCAGGACAACCAATAACATCCACTTAATTTAAAGCAATTATGTCCTGAAATATTGTTTCCTTTCTACCTACTAGCCTGAGACTTTATATTTCCTGCTCTACTGTACTTTTGCCCGCTGAGACAAATCAGAAGTGAACCCACTGAGAGAAGAGGAAAACATAAGTGTTGTTCCAGTTTGTACACTGTACATTCTTCCCTGTGAATTATATTTCTGTAGCACATTGACTAATGATTAAAGGTGGAAACAAAGACGCCTCTGGGGAACAAACACACACTTCAGCGAGCCCACAAACAGCCTCATTCATCATGCGGAGAGAATGGCCGTGTTTGCTGAGTTAATACAATGAAGCTAATTGCCCTCCAAGCAGCCCAAACACCAAGGCTCAGCTAAAATTATTCCCCTGAATGGAAACTTGCTCAGCTTCAGCTGATCTCCCTCCTCCCTCTCTCTCTCTCTCTCTCTCTCTCCTCCCTCTCTCTCACACACACATGCCCCATCACCTCCACCCCTCCCTCCTACACCTTCTTTCTCTGTCAGCCTGATATTCACTGCAGTGTGTGGATATTATTGCTTTGTATTGATTCAGCATTATTTTCTCTCAGCTGCTTCTCGGTGGCTGGAGAAGGAAAGGCCAGCGCAGCAGCAGTCACACCTCAGCGCTTCCCACACGCTTTCGTCCAACCCCGCCTGTTGTCCTACGACCCTATTTAAACCTTATAAACGAACATGAACAATATAGCTTTTCACATCTGGCTTCAAAGTCATTACTTGGCAGAGACACCTCGTACTGATTTCACAAAACAAGGATCAAAGACATAAATACATAAGTTATATTTGGCCAGCATCATCTCTGACGATGGGTGTTGAAGTCATAACAATTATTAGTATAAATAAGGAACTCCGACTTTAAAACACCTCCCTGTTTGAGGCAATGAAGAAGAACTAGGAACACAGCGTAAACACTAAAAATCACCCTCGGCACGAACATTTAGAGGCAAATTGTCAACTTGTGTACAAATACAACACACTGAACAATACACTCTCACACCTATGGTTTCCTGCAAAAGCCTCTCCGGCCGTCACTGCCTGTGCTTAAAAATTCGCTTACAGCATGCAATCTTACACAATATGAAGCTGCCCGGCTCCCTCATACACTACTGCTGGCATATTGCTGTATTACTGACAGGTGTGTGTGTGTGTGTGTGTGTGTGTGTCTGAGCGGTGCTGATGCATGAACCTGCAGCAGCCAGAGGAGTGTAGAGAGGGTCGCCGGCCCGGTGGAATGACCTGCCTCATGAGCGACTGGTTATCTCTTGTTGGGGAGATCGTATTTGGCATTTGTTTAACCTTGGGAAAGTGGGTGTGTGTGCATGTTTGTGTGCGTGGGTGTGTGAGTGTGTGCAAGCAGCCCTGCATAATACCCTCACAGCTCCCTCAGGATCATATTCATATGCTTGCTTTGGTTTGGTAATACCATCTGAGTGATTATAATGTGGAGGTTCAAAATGCTGCAGTATCTGACTGAATGATTAGATGAATACATTAAGGTGGTGTTTTCATTTTATGCTGGAGCTCCTTGCAATACATATATGCTGGAAAGGGTAGTTACTGTATACATGTGCATCCATGTAGGTCACTTAATAATTCAAAACTTTGCAGTAAATTCGGCTTTTAAATCCTCTTTAGCCTGCTTTCAGAGCAGCATGGGTGGAGTTTACTGCATAATTGGTTCCATAGTGCCACACAGCTAATCAATGAATGCAAAGAAAATAACTGAATCTCATCTCATCATGAATTGATTTAAGTCCATAAGGAAAGCATTTCTTAATCCTATTATAACTGCATGCCCTAACAGTGAGAGGCTATTCTTCACATATGTGCAAGACTTCCCCTGAATAAGATCAATTTGTGTCTTGTAGTGTCCTGATGTTATGAATAAAGCATTGTGAAATCATATTTGATGCAGCTGTGAGGGAGTTTACTCACTTCAGGCGAAGCAAGCTGTTCCCTGTGTGCATGCATAATGTGTCATATATAACTGCCGAACATGATAACTCACCTCTCATAGTGTCTCCGTGTACACGTGGCGGCACTTGTGCTGCTGGGGTTCCCGCCCAGTTCATCATATACATGCTTCCACTGTCTGCGGACTGTGATCTGGAGGCACGGAGGAGAAGACAAAGTGATAAGACAAAGAGAGAAAAGGAAGAAGGACAAAGGATGACTGAGGAAAATTGAAAAAATATGAGAGGAAAAAAAAAAAAGAATAAAAAACAAACAAAGAGAAAAACATAAGTGGTTGAGATCATTTTGAGGTCTTGGGGAGTTACTGAGTCATGATGTTCCAGTTATTGAATCCTCAACACTCAATTCTCTAACATAATAACCTCTGTTAACATCATGCAGTCAGTTGTTCCTGCTATAACCCCTTATCCCATAACAGATGACGGCCTACAACACAAAACACAGAACTCCAGGCTGCCACAGAGCTAACAAAGCCTAAACATGAAACGTGAGATAATCAGCTGCAGATATGAACGTATTAAAAGGATATGAGCCCCAATTATATGAGCTGTATCCTGTTTATGGTCTGGCTGTCTTTTTGGATGACATTAAACTGGCTAGCTAATGAAGAAACAGGTATGAGCAATACACGTGACGACTTTACATCAAACATTGACTTCACTTTGGAAACACGTCGCACATGAATAGTGAATGAATAAACGGCAGGTGGGGCTGCCAAGTTAAATGCCTCTGCCTCATACGTACTCATGTCTGACTCATTTTGGTTGTGTATGTGCGTGCATGTAGTATATGCGGGTATATATGTGCATTTTACTTCATCTCCAACATGGGAAAAAATGAGCGATTTGACCAATTTCCTTCTGACCAGTGCAGAGCTGAGGAACATGTGTTTTCCACTCCGAGGGGATTTTGAAACAACGGCATCATTTTTGCTAAATGTGGCTCTGAGCAAGACTTTCTCCTTGGGAAAATAGTGACTGACCTCAAGGGGCAAAAGGAGGGCAGAGAAGGAAAAGACAGGGAGGAGAGAAGGGAGGCTGGTAGGGAGACAGCGAGAGAGGAGGAGATAGTAGAGAAAAATAGAGCAGGACAAGGGAAACAGAAAGAGGGGGAGAGAGAAGAAAGAAGGGAGGGACTTTGACGAAAGAGAAGAAATATATCGCCACATATGTGAATACTTACCAACTCATATCCTCCTAGTTTCTGAGCAGCTTGATACATAGTCCAAAGGTTGACTGTGGGAGACAGAAGACAAACAAGGCAGTGAGGAACTGAGCTGAAACACATGACGTCACATACAGTCATTACACCAGAGAGAGGAGATAAATACAGTGCTGGAAGTAGTATTTAGTATCTAGTTAAGTGAAAGCAGCAATACCAACATTTTAAAATACTCCATTATAAGTAAAAGTCCTTCAAAATGCACTTTAAAGTAGTCATTATGCAGAATGGCCCCTTTCAGAGGTGAACAATTAATCAATGGGGTAGAGACTGTGCTATGTACAAAATAAACAAAAACAATACACATTATGTACAGTACAAAATATATGATATGTAGAGTGTGGGAATATGTATAGTGGAGCAATAAGTACAATATTTACTTTTTAAATGTAGTTAAGTAAATTTACTTTTTAAATGTAGTTAAGTAAAAGTATGATACATAATGTAGATAGAGAGAGAGAGAGAGAGAGACAGAGACAGAGAGAGAGAGACA
>CALSBV010010813.1:4987399-5005144 GCA_943590825.1 Bovichtus diacanthus
AGATAGATAGATAGATAGATAGATAGATAGATAGATAGATAGACAGAGGTAATCATTTTTATGGGAACAATGCGTCTCACAGGAATATAGTAATTACATATTCCACGACTGACAAAATGAAAACAGCTTTTTATCATTTTCACACAAAGCAAGGCTGCACTTCAGCTGAAAGAATGCAAATGAATATCTAGTACTTGTACAATCACCACTATGTGATAAAATACAGCATATGCTTCATCCTGACAAAGAGATTTGTTAACCCTCAGCTGCAGCCTGCAGGTATGAATGAAAACCATTACAAGCATCAAACGCTTGGCAATATGCTCAAACTTCTGTTTGAACTAATGCAAATTCATTTGCATTGATTTTACCATGCAAATGCCCCATGACAGGCCATATCAAAATACAAGTCTTGTGTAACATTTTCCTAAAAATAGCCATGTAAGCTTTCATAAAGGCTTCAAATGGCTGTCTATCTTTGAAAGAAAAATGTTTCCCACAAACAAAGAACCCCAAGTTCATTGAGGGACTTTTTGTGCCAATGACATTTGTATTTGCTTTCTGTAACATCATTGTTTAACATTTTAATATGAAGGCCTATAAATAAGAAAAGGAGGCCTCGCCTGGGGAGAAATCCATCAAAATTCAATCTGTGCGTACACAAAGCCTTGCATTTGTCAAAATGACATTTTCCTATCTCCGCATTTGACAGCATTGATTTTTTCCTTCCCTCCTCTCTGCAACCGTTGTCAATGCACGGGTGGAATAACAAAGGGAGCTGGGTAGGTTTTTCTGTTTGAACTGAGCACTCCGGCGTATTGTGCTTTCTGACTGTAGAAACAGAAAGATGGTCTATTTAACTTGCTTGTTATGCATCGACTGTAATTACCACAATAGCACACGGGACTGGGAGGGAACAGAACAGATAAAGGAAATGAGAGAACATGCTTTTTCTTAGATGTCTTGTCATTAGCAATTTCTTTTCTTAATTCCCCTCTATTTGGCAGGGACAATTATCACTGAGATAAGGATGACAAAACAGGAACACAATGCAGCCTCAATGACACACCGATGGCATGGCAATTAGACAACAAGGCTGAAAGGGGGAGACAAATTGGAACTGATGTTCACAATCACATGCTGATGACTGAGCACTGAAGCACGCACGCACACGCACGCACACGCACACGCACACACACAGCGTTACCAGTTAATCTGGCAGATCAAGGGCATTCAGAATACATAATGTAACCACAACTACCCGTTTTATTCTTCCTCAATCCACGCTATCTCTAATTTCTTTCAACGCCTCTACTGCACCCATACAGCTTCAATAGCAGCAGCTGTAGAGCAAAGTCAATATTAACCAAGTGATAAAAAAAATAGAAGGACAGCAGCGTGCGTGAATAAAGCACAAAACTAATTTCTCTCCAACTGTACTGCTGCTCAAATGTCACAGCCAACTGTTTTCTGTCTGTGATTCAGGGGTGAGTGTGAATTCAGCCTCGGGTTTACTGAAGTAATTTAGAGCCACATTTTCCTTGAATGTAGCAATCTTGAGGCATTTTATAGTATTGTAAAATGTGTTGCAGCTGAGACGACTGGTCCATGTGTACAAATAATCTGCAACCGCTTTTATAAATCGACAGATCATTTCAGTAATTTATTTGAAAGCAGAAATAGTTTTGAAAAAAGCTAAATCATTTTAATGAATATCTACATCTAAAACAAGACTCTGTAAAGTTGTAAGGGGGGATTTGATCACTACTTTTTTACATTTCATAGACTAAAGAAATAAATACATTGAAAGAGAAACAAACGGCAGATGAATCCCTGAAGACAACGTCTGTCAATTGCAGCCCTAAATGTTGATAATAGAGTAATCAATTTTGTATCGTAAACTGAATATTTTGTGATCATTACGGGCGTGGAGTCTCAGAACAGCACCTTTGCTCTAAAATGTTTAATGCATACGAACCCTGGAGTGAAATATACATGGAGGCTGAGAGTGAGGCAGGCAAACAAGGGGAACTGTGTTAAACCAGCAGCATTAATATAACTGCGTTTAAAATATGTTATGAGCCATCCGAGGTAAAGGCAGATTTTCGGGGTTTATATTTCTCTGCTGGGCTGTAAAGAATCACAATTGCAGTCTTAAAAAAAGCAGCAAGGAGATGAAGAGGACTATACATAAATAGTCCATGTTCGGATTCAGAAAGGTTTTTTTTTTGGAGGTGAATCAAATGGATATTTAAGTGGCGCAGCCAACAAAGCATGGGGTAAGTCTGGTAAATCATTCAACCATCTGTTGCTTTGTTAAAACTCCAGAGAACTTCATAAAAAGATTATTACTCAAATGCAACTAAAATAACATAATTTCAATTTCCATTACAGGAAAGCGAGTTCTTTGATCTTTAAATGCATTTGTAGCTAGTTAAAAGGGAAGAATATGAAAACAGCGCCTGATTACATCTAAGGGTTTGTTGTATTAATTATGATGTGTTTTCCTTTTTTTCCCTCCTCTTTACATGTGCTGATGTGTGCTCGCTGCCAAGGACGAAGTTTAAACAGCATGATTTCACCATTTAATGAGGGCCTTGCTTATGATGTGTCTGGTTTTGAGATTCAAAACATGTACTGTATGTAAAACAGTTGGCGCGTGGACCTCGACTTTATTCTGAGCTCAAACCGAGAAATGCCAACTAAAAGTAAAGCATGTTGGGTATGTAATTCTCCCTCCGTCTCCCTCTACGTTTACCTCGCTCCCTCTCTCTATCTCCCTCAACCACAATGACCTATTTAAGCAACAACATGTCGGCAGTCAAGATGACAGGATTGTCAAAATACCGCGGTGAGGTTAGCAGAGTCGAGGCGACCACAGCTTACCTTCATGTAATAGTTTAGAGTAATGAGTTTTACTGTGCTATAAACTGTCACTGTTAAATTCAATAGACATCTCTCTCCCTCCCCTGCCTCTCGTTAATTTGCTGATGTTGTCGTGCTACGTTCGGATGTGAGTGGCTACATCGTTCTTGGCTCATTTGACATGAATGCAAATGTGATTTCCTTCCTTTCGTTTAAAAAAAAAAAGACTGAGAAAGAAGTACATTCGAAAAACCTCAGTTTGAGGTGAGAGCCCACGTTCCCATGTGTCTTACATCCAGATGAAACGCATAAAACAAGTTCACTGAGAACAGTTTTAAGAGACCAGAGCGTGCTCTTTTTACAATGTTTACGTGCATGTTCCTCCTCTCTGTCCCTTGCACACCGAGCGCAAGCTAAGCATCCGACCTATATTGGAAAATCTTTCATCTTGGGCAGACGTGTTTCGCATACATGTGATGTTCTTTTAACATTGTTAGAGGACGTTCTTGGCCTTCACAGGAAACCCCTTTGACAACTGTGAGAAGATATTCTCTCCTCATATAAAAGCAAGCCAAAATGGGCTCCGACAGGAAGCCTCCAGAGTCTTTTACTAACCACGAAATGTGATTTTTCTCAACATAGACGATTATTCCTTTAGTTTATTATTACTGCAGATTGAATGTGTTTTTTCAGAGTTTAACAGCAGTGTAATTTAGGGATTTTGGGCGTAATGCCTTCAGTAGTTGGCAGCCATTTTCAGTTCTCCCTTAAAGCTCTAATATTCTAGTTAGGACACAGTCTGCCCTTGACTTGACTGCAAAGCAGTACTTGGTTTCTCTTCTGATCACAACAGGGGGGCACTATAGATAACGTGGTAAGAGATGCTGATTGTAATCCACGCCGAGACTTTCTTTCTTGCTTATCTCACTATTGTGTATGACTTTTACAGAGTGCAGTTTCATTCTGATATCTAAACTAACATATATTTTGGTTTTTTTTCTCAAAGGCACAAGATATTTACTAAAGTGGGGTTTTTTTACTCTTTGCATGGACATTTTTAATGGGTTTTAGTACTTTGACGCCTATTCCTACAGGTGTCTTTTACTACGCTATCAGCCAAACCTTCCCTACTGGTGACGTTATGACCCAAATATCCAAAATAACCCGTATCCGCACAAACTTTACTATTAGTCTATTGAGTCTAAACTAGAGTACTCCATTGTTCAAACATTGCCAGTGAGGGAATAAGAGAATACGTTGTCCTACTCACTCTGTTTGAAACCGAGGAAGGGGATCCTCTCGATGGGCGTGTCTCTTTCTTTCATGTACTTGTAGAGCTCTACTAAGAAAGCTTGCTCCTCCGCTCGGCTCTCCTCTGATGTTTCCTCCTCGTTCTTTTCCTCCTTCTCGTTCCTGTCATCCTTTTCCTTTTCCTTCCCTCTCTCCTTCTCCTCGGCTGAGTACTTCTTGCTGAGGCCGTTGGCCTTGTGTTTGGCTGCCGGGGTAATTTTTCCGTTGGGTACCGTTTTACAGTTGGGTTTGACCTGCGAAGAGAGTCGATTCAGATGAAAATCCTTTTGCGGAGTGTTATTCAAATGACGTCAGACACTTTGCATGAGATGTGTCTGTGTTCAAGCATGAACAAATATTTTTATGTCCACAGAGGCAGCCTCTCATTGATTATCAGTGCAGTAGCTCTTCTTGTCATCACAGATTAGTTTGACTCTAGCTTTGAGAGAGAATTGTTAATGTTGTTTTAACTGTCCAAGGTCAAAAGAATACCAGCAGTGGAGGGGCTTTTATAGATATTTCCTTTACTTTGAATCTTTAAACCGATGCCAGATTACATTACATTTCATTCGGCTGATGCTTTTGTCCAAAGTGACTTACAATAAGTGCAAACAACCAAGAGGACACAACTCCTGACAGCAAGAATCTTGCAAGTACATTAGCTTCAAATAGGTTGAATCATATTAAGTGCAGTAAATAAGCCAAACTAATTCAAATGCTAAATACAGAAACAAGATTATTATTATTTATTTTTATTATTACAGATAAAACACTGATGACATTATGTTTGTCTTTAAGGAACATTTTTCACTGTATTCCAGTATTCTGTTGACCAAGCGATTCATCGAGAACATATTTGGAAGATTATTCAATAATAAAAAGAAGCGTCAGTTGCAGCCCTATATTACCATATTCATGACATCTATAACAAAAAAAAGTGATCTAATAAAATGAAATCAGTTTAATGTAGTTCCCCCAGACAAGCACTGTAGCGTAACCGTGTTCTGTAACTGAAGACAAACTGTAATGATAATATAGAAAGCAGTCCGTTCGGTGTTGGATGTCATTACTGCAGAGCTAGTGCAGGGAAAGGGACTTTAAGTTACTGTTTATTGTATAATACTCTTGTTATAATTTAATTTTTATTCATACTGGGCTTCTTATGCACAAGTACTTATACATTATGTCGAGTATTGGAATGTACATATTGCATAAAGCTTTTCTAATGTCACCTCTCTATCTCTTATTTGACTATATTCTTATTTTTGTAGAGTTATTTATCTTTTTTCCTACCTCTCAGCCTGTTGTGCTGTGTGATGTGAACATGTGAATTTCCCCTTTAGGGATCAATAACATCTTATCTTGTCTAATGTTATCTTATCTTACCTTGGTAGTAGTTTTGCTGTCTGGGCTACAGGGGTCCAGTGCTGCCACTGATGCCGACCCCTGGGTCGACCCCGACGACCCTTGACCCTGAGCCTGACCCTGGGAGTCCCTCCTCTGAGAGATGGACAGTTTCTTCTTCCGAGGTCGCCCCTTCAGGTTCGGAGCTGAGGGAGAGGAAACGGTGACAATGAGACGTGTATGAGCTGATCCAGCACTGTGCGATGAAATCCTTATGTATTTTCACCTCTTTGTTGCCAACATTTGGTTCAATCTAATGCTTTTATCTTAATACAATCCTAATAAACTAATATTGAGAGGAAGAATAAAGACTTTATAGCCAGAAATGCATTTCCTCTCTGGGAAAATGTACTTTTAGCTGAAGAGGACTGAGGCTATGACGGGAACATTTACAATCAGGCAAAGGAATTTCACAGGCCTGCTCGCCTGTAGCTAATTATTTTTAAACTGGATTAGTGCAACATTGTGCTGAATGGGGAAGCAGGCTGCCAAATTGTTCCAATGTGTTAGTAAACACAATTCTCAAGTTCCCTCTCAGCCTGAAAGAGAAGCTACATTTAAATTCAGACAGATGTATTTTTAAGATTTGAGATGAGGGCGTCGTAACAGTCAAGCAATTAGTATAATACTGTAAATGACAGATGCTGTTAACCCACAAACCCACAAAAAAGGAAGAAAAGTTTCTGCTGAGAGAAATATTTGATACAGCTGCACCAGAAACTCACCACAACAACATATATAATGTGGCTATGTTTTGTCTTGTTATTTAAAGCCGGACAGCCTCATCTCATCATCACCATAATAAAGAATTATATTATATTGTGGCTTTATTTCTCTGGGTAGCCTGCTCATGTCTTCAAGCTGAACGCTGTTAATTAAAAACACATGAACCTGCCTGATAGGAGTTCTTTGTTTGAAAGGCTGGCAGATATAATTGCTCAGTTCACATTACACACACAATAAAGTATTTAAGCCCTTCAAGTCCTTTGTACACCCACGTTTATGTCAACTCGCGACTGTAATGTAACTTCTTGGCAGAGTGCCTTGCATCCACGCAGCAACACAAACAGAGATAAGCTCAAAGGAGAGAGAGAGAGAGGGAGAGAAAGAAAAAGAGAGAAACTTCAAATAATCCAAGTTCAGTCACGTATTTCACAACGTCAACATTCTTTCTTTCCATCTGCAATGACAATTAAATCACATCCAAGGTTGTTCTCTGCCAAAAGGCTCTGTGATTATTTTTGTCGGATCAAATTCCCATCATGGAAATGTTACAATAACACTGGAGCTGAATAAAACTAAGAGGCAGTCATTAAAAAGGGTAAAATGATCACAACTCAGCAACCTATCACTTCATGTTGTTATTTTCACAACCGCTATGCTGTGGAGAAACAGTGCAGGGAAAATTCCAAGGGCATTTGTTGTGCATTTGTCATCCCTTTGGCACTAAAAAAACAAGTTTTCAACACTGTAATCTTTACTGAGAAAGCACTGGGCGTGTTTCTTCCGTCAATGTTTTCTCATTCTGCTGCTCGCTCTGCCTCTTTTATTCTGCCAATTACTCATTAATGCTGAGAAATTACATAAACCCCATTATTTATTTATTTACTTATGTTTATTTCCGAAGGGATAGATACACAAGCAAAAACTATTTCACTGAATAGACTAATGCCACATATCATAGCATTTATAGCCTGAGCTAATTTGCAATGCTGGGGCCTCTGTAAAGAAATCCATAAGTAATTAAACAAAAACACAAACCACAAATAGATGCCAGATTACAATAAATGTGCTTTTCAACTAAAGCCCTAAGAAAAGTAAGTGATGACTACATGCCAGACATATACACGGCATTAAAAAAGCATTTGCAATCATACAAAATAAAAGCATCATGTGACAGACTCATTCTTGGAGGTTTGACTTGTAGGAGATTTATTTTTTAAACATGTGACGTTAGTTTAAACAAACGACGCATAGGTCTGAGTGAGGTCACACTCTCAGTGCGGTTCTGTTTTTAGTCCAATCACTAACCCCCACCCCCCCCGACACCCTACACTGAGTTACATAACCTGCCTGTCTGTTTACATATTTCATCAGGTCAAATACTGCTGCGTAAGAAAATGCTGCAATTACAGCAAAACGCTGCTGCATAACACATGGTGACATGAAAGCGAGCGGGTTTAAATCCATCAATTTACTAATAAAAGGACAAACTTAAACAACCCCAGCAGATATAACCGTAAACTCGGGTCAAATGGTGCATTCATGTATTTTTGTAAACATACACAAACAGGCACGGTCAAGCGCTGCAGAAGTGTTGATCTGGTCTCCTCGTGGCAGAGTTGCATAAGGGAGGAGTCATCAGCTTTAGAATAACACGAAGAAAATCAAACACGGACTGACTCTCTGCAGATTGATTTTCTAGAATGGAAACACAGACATTTATAGTCTTTAAAAAACAAAGCCAACATCACAAGGTAATGATTTTACAGCACCCTGGGAGATGTGATATTTTTACCACTCTGTGGGCATTAAGTGTTTTTTTCATTGTACTAGAAAAGAAAGAGACCATTTAAGAATACACAATACTTCCCTCTACGAGCCAAAAATGGACACTACAGTCATACACCAAAAATGGCTCCTGACCAAGCTGCCAAGTTCTTTTTTGTTTCCCATCGAGTTACTTATCTCTCAGTCTGTGGCTTTCTGCTTATCTGGGTCGTTGACATGACTTGGAGACGAGCCTTGAAGGGACCAGAGGACTCCTTCCTGGTCCTTCACAAACCCCAGAACACACACACACACAGACACAGACACTCACACAGACACACACACACACACACACACACAGACACTCACACAGACACATACACGCACATACACAGGTAACGGGTATTCCCAGGGGTGTGAATCCATCATATCTTGTCACAGAGCACAACCCCGGAGCCATGGAAGTCACAGCGACTTCAGCAGCGAGATGCACAGCCCGACGATTTGATCCCTGAGCGCTCGCGGCCCTTAACAGCTTTACAACGCAGCTTTGTCTAATAATTTCTCCCCCTTCAGATTCAATTAAATACAGCCCTAATACCTCTGTTTCGCTGCCATTCAGTTGATGTCAGTGATAATGAAAAACTCATTAGAGACGGCTCAGGAAGGCTTCTGACGCTTCTATGCATCAACAGAGTAGAGAGCCACGGGGAAGCACAACAAAATGGCCTGATTGATTGAAAGGCTGCTGGGAACGGAGAGACATATCAAGCCGGCTGGAGGATTCCACTGATGGATGCCTCGGTTGATACCTGCCTCAAAACATTGACTGAAAGTAGAGTTCAGTATCTACATGTGTTCATTTAACAATCGTCTCTTTAAAGGACGGCCGCTTTAAATCAGATGGACAGATTATCGCTCGGATGGTACGCATTCCTTTGTCTTTGATTGGCAAACTGAAATCAAAAATACACTTTGATGTATTTTAGCAGATCAGCAGCAAGCTCATCCGTTCATTTGGAAGTTTGGAAAAACAACTTTTGGAAAGACTGGCACAGCATGTTGTACAGACATACATCAGGTCATTTACGGTTTTGTGAAATGAGTGAATTCTGGTTCAGACATTAATGTTTCTCTCAGGATGAATTGTAATTTGGTAATTTGGTGATCCCCCGACTATTCATCTCGCACCATTATCAGGTCAAAATGATTACTTGACAAATTATTTTGTTTATGACTAAATACTTGACTCAAAAAAAAAGAAAAAAAAAAGGTTTTTGCCACTGGATTGTCATTTGTGTCTGGTGCTAATTAGCATGCTAACATGCTAAACTAAAATATTTAACATGGTTGAGATCACATCTGCATGCTGATGTTAGCATTTAGCTCAAAAATGATAACTACTGCATGTGCAGCCTCACAGACTTGTAGTCTTGTTGAATTTTAGAAACCAGGAGTATTATTTAGCAATCTCCTCAGTAATCATATTACAGAAATGGAAATGAGGCTGTTATGAATGTTAAACATTTTATGGGGATTCATAAAGGTCTAGCTACATTTAAACTCTTATAGAAACTTGTTGAGAGTTATATATAATAACATTTAGTCGATTAGGTGTATATCAAATATGAAACGGTTACATTCAAGAGTTTTTGTTCCTCATGCAGCTGAACTGTGACTGACTTGATCTATCAATATGCACTTTCCTTAAACAAAACAACCCCTCATGTTGTCAAACTCTTAAATCTGCAGTTTAACTTCCACTTCCTCTCACCATAATGAGGTCAAACCAAGAGGTGAGGGAGGTGGAGGAGGATGAGTGAGGCATGACTACAACAAGTGGTAGGTAAAAAACATGTTTTGACATATTTTGTCGTCTCACTTGGTTGAAAATTCACAAAGGCCCGACACCCACTGAGCAATTACCAGCATAGCTCACTGCCAAAGGTAACATTCATGTTGCAATACGAGGCCTCGTCTGTACAGTATGTCCCCCAGGACAGAACAGAATAAAAAACAATACAATATCATTTTGTAATTATATTACTTCTATGTAAACAAGTAATGTCTCACTGAGATTAGTAATGCAACGAGTGACGAGGTCAAAAGGGCAGCGTATTAATCGAAAACAAAATGAGAAATCGACCTTTTAACAAATGTTGAAACACAAACCAGATCTCCAGAGCAAATATAAAGCAACCATTCAAGTCCATTAAGCAGCAAAGAGACAATCCAGCTCTGTTATAATCAATGTGAATTTTCCGAGCAAGATCCACTCGGTCAATTTGAAGTCACTCCTTAATGAGTTACATGGTGAAAGGGCAGAGGACTTAAAGGATTTTAAAAAACATCCTACGAGTGCAGCCCACGACGACCAAAGCTCCACGACGGATATGTATCCACACAGGTGAGAAGGAACCCTCCCCTGGGATGGATTTGTAAATGAAACGCACAGAATAATAAAAAAGGTCATTCAAGTCTGGCATACAGGGTTACAGCGGTGCCTTGGACATGTACAGCCAGTCATAAAACACGAGGAACCATGGCAGACAGTACTTAACTCTCTGAGCAGATGCATTTTCATGTATGTAAAAAAAGATCCTGATAATGAAACAATGCGGCCGAAAAAGAGAACTTTTCAAACGGAAAAACAGAAGCGGAGTTTTGTTACTCAAATTAGACATAAACAGAATAGCACAGAATTGAATAGAATATGATTCATGAGTTCAACGCATGATTCATAAGGAACAATAGCAGCTCCCGCCAGAATGCGAAAAGATGAACCAAAGTAAATAAAACCTAACAAATAAAGAAGAAAACCTGAAAAATCGTGATACAAAAACAGCGTCTGATACAACTCTTGAGACACGGACTTGAATCTGTAGAGCAGCGGAGCATTAAATGTGCGATCAGTGAAGTGATATTACACTTTAGTGGAACATTTTAACTCCACTGGAGGCACAGTGATGTGACAAGGGAGGCTCCAAAGCAGCACGGTAACAGTACCAGAGAGAATATAAAAAAGGCAGCGATGACGGATTCCTCAGCCAGCAGTGACAGGTGCGTCTTCACTACGCATCAAAGACCTGACTGGCTGGAGAGATATCAAGTGTTTCTGGTGAAGGACTGAATGATTCTGACCACAGTTTGAGGAGCTGACTGGAAATGAACTTTCTGTGTTTTCTATTCGAATGGGAAAGCGGTCTGAGTTAAGGTTTCTTTCTCAAACTCATTTCTAACTAAATAGTTTGTCGGATGTTTTCTTCGTAGGCTAGGTTTATGAGACGCTGAGCAAAAGGTTTTCCTGCACAAAATATCAAGAAAGCAAGATGCAGAATGGAATATTTCACATCTGAGCACAACACACATGCTACTGATATAAATACTTTTACTTAATAGAATTTAATAGGATTATTATTTACAGTTTCCACTCGGTATTCAAAATCCTACGTTTCGTGTCCTTCAGCTACTAAAATCCAGCTGAGAGAAGAGAGTTCAGGTGGGTCTAATTATCACCACAGTCCGAGCAATATTAAAGGGAAATTCTGGTATTTTTTTAATCATACTTCTGACAATAACATCATTGCATCACCGCCTCCTTTGCAGAGATTCAGGACGCATGACTCTAGTAAAACAACGTATGTTGTCAGCAAAACCTTTTAAAATAACTTTATATTTTACATAAATCATAGTAGTAGTTCCCTAGGCAGTTAGCAAACAGAGCTACTTTTGGTTGGAGTCTCTACAACAGAAGCGACGAGTGCAAAGACATTTTCAGGTTTTTGCATTAACAATACATACTTATAGTTCACATTTTGAATTTTTTTATTAGATGTATGGAAGACACAAGGAAAATGTCATTATTGTTTTTTGCTGTACTGCAGGTTAATAGTTCCCAGAGGAGAATTTAACCCCTATTAAGGCTGTGGAGCTGCATTTTCATGAGTTTTTCCCCATTTTGTTTGTCTCATGCACACACGAGGATGCATGCGGGGGACTACAGGTGGCAGTAATGTGCCAAGAAATGGATTAATGTGTCAACAAAGGCAGGAAAGAAGAAGACTACAGGCTAGTCAACATGGATGTACATAAAGGGAGGATTTAAAATACCTAAAAATAAACAACCACAGACTGGTAGTGAGCATTAAGCGCTCCCTCCTCTCTATCATTTTGTTGCTGACTGTAGCCACCATCACATTTCACATGCTTGTATCAAGCCTTTCTGGCGTGCTCATAATTCTCACTTTGTCACATCTGACAGCAGAGTTATTCCACTGTTCCTGCGCTCCAGGCACGTTTCCGCGCACAGTCATTTGAGACACACTGACAGCACGAAAAAATGAAATGAACAGTAATACTTCAAGCATCTCTATCACTGCAATCATCAAAAATTACACAATGCGCCCACAGAGTGAGACAGAGCGTGTGGGTGGACAGAGTACACTGTTTTTATTAATCATCAAAACCTCGTAGGTTGATAGATGATACAAGTGTTAATTAATTTCTCATAATTATACAGAGGGAGATCATCATTAATAAACTGCAAAACATTCCACAGCTGAATGCAAGAGTACAGTGTTACATATTAGGTCAACCTCAGGGGGTTTAACATCAATAACACTGAAATATTTTCATCACTGGTGTTATTTTCTTGCCTGTTTTTTTTTTTGCCCGCGAAGGAAAATACAACATAAGAAGATATTTTTGTACTGCTGTGGCAGAGAGATATTCTGAATTTAATGAGGAATGCATTTGGCTCCTTCTTAGGCATGACAATGGATACTAGTTACTGTTATTACACAAACACAGCCTCACCTTCCAATATAGCAGAGGGAGAGGAAGAGGGAGGCAGGAGGGGAGAGCAGTAACAGAATCACAGAGAGAGAGAGAGACAGACGGAGGGGGAAAAAAAACAGTGAACACCACCAAGCAGCGAGAGCGACAATTTAACAGACATTTGACAGAGTCAGTGAACAGTTGTATGTTTGGAAAGCGCACCTGTGTGAGGAAGTCTTGTCCTGAATACTAACACACAAAAACCCACTGTAATACGAGGCTATTAGAGCATGCGCCTGAGTGAAAGGAAAGGATTAGTCCGGCTTGTTACTAAAAGAGCTCTAACAACAGTCCCCCGAGGTGCAGCCAACTCATCCGCATAGTATCATCCACTTAGCCCATATTATTATGATATTTCTTTCTTTGCTTTTCATATCTCATAGACTTAATTTACCCAGGATTTGAGATATCTGAAACGTCTGTGAGATTTCTCTTCCCCAATACAATCTATTTCGCTTGTGATGCTCACAGCATTGAAAAATTACATTTAAAACGGCACTAATTGATATATATATATATATATATATATATATATATATATATATATATATATATATATTTTTTTTTTTTTTTTCAGAGGAACAAGCTGAAAACACAACACCGGCTCATCATCACCTTATAAAATTGTTACGGGGAAGTTAACAATTTTTACATAAAGCAGACATGGCCACCAACTCCTCAGGGAAATATCTGGCTTTTTAGCTGCTAAATGCTCCAATGTGTTTACAATCTTCCTGCTAAATGAGTCTGTTTGCTGCTGAACAGGTGAACAAGAAGATGGAGACAGCTGCGGCTTGAAATGAGAGAATGGTGAGAGCGAAACGAAACAGTAAAGTTGTGTGTAGTAAAAACCAAACGAGCTGAAAGACGCTAAAATGGAGAGGAGAACTGCAGTCGGGTGATACTTATCGGCAAGTTTGTCACTACAAGCGATCCGTTTCACATTACACGTCACATTTGATGTAACGTTAATATGGTCATATTAATTAGCACAGTTTTTTTTTTTTTACAAACAAATGTCCAAATCATTGGAAATACTTTCTACTAAACAAAATGATCTCCCCAATTATGTGTGGATTATTCGGAGTAACAAGGACACCGTTTTCAGGAAAGAGATGTTGCTGATGTCATTTTCCAGGCTGTGAGCAACACAAACTAACACTGACCTCCATTGTTTTGGGACGGAGACACTGACCTCCATTGTTTTGGGATGGAGACAGAAACTTCTGAACAGATTAGAGCCAAACCATCTGCAAGGTTAGATACCACTAGTGGTGAGCCACAAATGTGTCCTTTAATTTAATGGCTTTGTCTAACGTACACTCATGTTTTCAGTATACATTTATAGAAATGTACTGTCACTAAAATACATGAAATCCATCTGAGATTTTCTTGTTTGTGCAGATTCTCACCAGATCTCCTATCCCCCGACATCCACTTCCACTCTATTTCCCAAACCCATCATTACCTATACAAATACTGCATTATAATCGGGTACAGTCTGTTTTTATTTTCCTCAAAGACGATTCCCTTTAGCTGGCTGACTGACAGCTGTGTGTGTGCATGCATCATTATCTCCTTCACAGAGCCTGTCTGTTGCCGTAGCCTATGGCAGACCTCAATCACGCAGTATTAGAAATGACTTCGGTTTCCACGGAGCGCGGCGCTTTTGCAGCTGCAGGTGCGCCACACTTTATATGAACCAATGGGATAAAAGCTGAACTATTTGTCCTGCACATCTGGAACTACTGGCATGTAAATCCAGGTACTTGGGGCTAATAAGTTCATTAGATTCAGCTCGCGGAAGCCAAGACATAATGAGTGAGAGTGTTGCTGATAGTGTTCCTGTTCCCGGAAGCGGCGGTCATTGAGGCCAATAAACTGTATGGGTGAAAATAAATAAAAATCAAATGAATGTAAATGTGCTCATTCTGGGAACTGGAAGCACCTCAAACCTTTACTATGTTTTCCTAATCGGAAAAACAGGTGTTACTATCGTCTCCGTGTCTTATAAACTCATCTAAACTGTGCATTACTGTACTCATGTAGCAGGTGCAGTTCAGTAAAACCTTAGGAGGAATACTAATTCATTTCAATCTTTAATTTGAGTTTGGTTCAGATTTAAAATGCTGGTCAGGTCTGAAGTTTTAGTCTGAGGCTTCAGCGTACAGTCAGGTAATAAGATCCACAATACAGAGTCTATGCTAATGCCTGGGTAGATAGTGCGCAGTAGATAAATCATGTTTATAGATTGAAGTCCTCCTCTATGGCCTCTGTGAATATAGCAAGATTGCTTCCAATTGCATCTAAATATGAGCTTTATGCATGCGAACACACCGCATAATAAAATACTGCGTGCATAGATATGAAATAAAGAGTCTCGCTTGCCATTTTAAACTACAGCCCACCACACCGGCGCTATTATCTGGTGTTTATATTCTAATGTGTGACTATACTGTTAAAGAAATGCTGCTTCTTTGTGTTAATCCTGACAATTTGTCAAATTTAAATCCAGCAGCACTGCGAGGAACACATCAATTCAAAGTGAAATCAATTCTTTCCCCCTCCTTCTTCTGCCTTTTTTTGACGCTCTCCCACTCTCCTTCTTCTCCTATCTATTTGTCGTTCCTTTTTGTAACAACTATGTGAGCGGCAGTAAATGTAATTACAAAGGGGTGGGGTTGAGGGGGAAGTGTGTGTGTGTGTGTGTGTGTGTGTGTGTGTGGAGGGGGGGGTGATTGCTATGCATGCACAACAAAACGCAACATTAAAAAGCTATTATCAGAAAAGGGAACGTTTTGGCAGATATATGGCGGAGGGCAGCTCCTGCCATATGTTTGTGGAGACGGGGACAACAAGTCAGGTAGTAATTATCAATCATCATCAGGAGAACCTGTCAAAACGCTAGGCTGGGCACGCTCTGACTAGCGTTGCCATGGAGACAAGCGCACATTTCAGCAAGTGTGAGTTTACCAGGAAATTAAAAAAAAACTCTCCCATATTTTAATCACGCACTCATAATATCGTGTAAAACGCTGTTTTACTTTCTTCGACTAAAAGCTCTGTTAAAGTGTGTGTGTGTGTGTGTGTGCGCATGTGTGTGTGTGCGTGTGTGTGTTAAGGCTTTCCTGCCAAACCAAACTAGGGAAAGAGATTTTTCAGGGATAAAGTTGAGAATCATTTCGGTTGAGGTTATGGTTTTTGGTTTTACACTGATTTCCTTGCCTTCAGGATCAGGCATGTTACGGGTACAATTAGCAGATGGGTACGTAAATGGAATATTCTCACCATAATAATATTAAGATACATGTGTGTATGTGCACATACATAATGTATTTGGCAGTAATGAGCTCATTTCTGGAACCATACTGTTGCTGTTGTACACAGACTCTCCATTTAGGGTGTCACTGTTAATATACATTCTTCCAAACTATAGTGATTTTGTCAGTTTTAATTTTACATATTCCTTTTTCCTCTTTTGCATAAACTACTTTTACATATACCAGATGCCTTCAAATCAAATGGCACTCCTTGCCAAACAGGCTATTCAAAGTAGTGTTACTATTTCCAGAACAGTGCACAATAAGTGTGACTTTTCACAGAATCACACATGAGGAATGTTTCTGGAACATTTCCAAATGTTCATGACGACGATGGTGCTTTCAGATGACAATCAATTTCCATGTGACCTCAATCCATTTCCCTTCCAGGAATCAGGATTATTTTCACTTAAAACAATCTCTGAAAATTAAATACATAAGCAAGTAAACATGAAAGCAATTTAGGGGGAAAGTGGTGTGAGTGCTTTATGAATGTTGCTGCTTTATTATTGCAGTCATTTTGAAATAAAAAAAAAAAAAAAGGGTAGTGTTCTTAATTCATTATTTGTGCGCCGTTGTGCATGCTGCCCCTGGGGAGAAGCAACATTACTCTTTCATCAGATCAAATGAAGCGAATCCGTGCCGTTCCAGGAAGAGCCAATTAAACTGTTCAAAGAAGTTTATTATTGCGACGGATTATGAAATCATTCTCATCGGATTCATTGGGGTGTGTGTTTCGGCAGGGGTGTGAATGTGTGTACTTTACCACTGCGCAAACTCATAAAAGGCTGTCGACTCGAGCTTTCCATTTGCAGAGTAAATAGAAAATTATGGTACGCAGTCACAGTGTCACATGTTTAACAAGATATTTTTTTACAAACTTAATTTACAGTCAAAATAAGCTTTAATTATAGGGAGAAAATAATTTCTTTCTTCTCCTTTTTCCCCCCCCCCATTCTATCTGCCTCATGTGATCGCCCCATGATGGTAGCGTTGCCTGTTAAGTACTTATTAACACACATCACATTGGAGACATGGCTGGGTTTAAGCTTAACCCAGATCCACTGACTGACACACTGAGGAATGCAATGACCTCTGACCCTGAAGAACTTCATATCACCCAGTATTTAGCTCAAACCACACACACAAGAAAAAAACTCTTTGGTGCTGGCTAAAGTCCAACAAGGCACAATATCTCTCTGTGTGTATTTACTCAAATCATTTATCTTTGCTGTCAAGACAAAAATAAACTAATGCACTATAACACAATACAGGCTGTAAATATCCGACAAGTAAACACGTCACTTCAGCTTTTGCTTGCTTGTGCTCAAAGTGTTGGCAAGTAGCTCTTAATGGCCATTGTTCCAGGAGAGGACATTGATAAATAAATCTCATTTTGCAAAGAAATGTTAAGAGCACACAGAGGGACTGTCCCAAATACATAGTCTGTTGTTCCAAGAGTGCCAAATGTAAAACATAGTCAAAGTTACATAATGTGAAGGATTTGCTATAAACGGGATAACCTTCAAACACTTCCACA
>CALSBV010010813.1:5007744-5058986 GCA_943590825.1 Bovichtus diacanthus
GCTGCGTCTCGGAGAAACCTTTGCACTGTACGCAACACATCCACACTTCTGAAAAGCTTCTCGCCTATTGCCAGATGCTTATTCATCTCTTTGTGCCGTTTGCTAAAAATAGATAAGCGGCAATGCAAAGCAATATATGTAGAGCTTGTGTGTGGCTGCCAATGACATAATAGGGATAATCAGGAAGATTGTGCCTTATTCGACCCAAGAGTCATGCTGCTGATGCCAGTGGAAGTGCTTTTAGTTAAAATAGCACGGTGGCATCAATTCTGCTTGTGCACACCATAAATATTACAGCGATAAATAAGACACATCCTGCTCACAGTGTGTTGAGGCTAGTTACATAGCATGGCATGTTAAGTTATGCTGTGCATCACCGTATAGGGTAGAAAGCTGTGTCTTTAATTTCTTGTCTAAACATCCTTTTCTAAAGGACAATGTACTGTCTAAGTGGCCTTCACCAGATGTTCACTTTATTGTTATAAAGAGTCCATGCCCTGATTCTGTGACTATACAGCGACAACATGTGCTCTTTTCTCCTCTAAATTTCTCCTCTATGGCCTCTGTACACCATCGACATATGGACGATGAAAAATTCATGGGCTGGTGGTTAACACAAATCTGCAGAGGAGATGGGAAAACATGAGCTTAGCAAGCAGTTTGCCTATTGCATTAACAGACGGGGCTGTCATGGGACGATATTGGCGTATGCATATTACATCTAATCTGATTTCATGTTTAAAGAGCGAGCGAGAAAGTGGTTCAAGTTGTGGAAACAATGACATCATGCTGTATGTTCCTCTGGTGACCCAACCCAATCAAGCCAGCAGGACCGAATGTTTTTAAAAGATGTTATCTCAAAGTACAGGTTTAAGATTTTAGCATGTTTACTGCTTTTCAGATTTTCCTTTTCGTCATGTCACCGACTCCAGTAAAGTACATTTCAGTATCAGTTTCAGTGTGAGGACAAGGAACAGGAACAGGAAATCTTTTTTTCTGTCAAACACATTGTCAACTCACTCAGACACGCAGAAACACCCTCATAAATACACACAAAGCAGCCACAGATGTACTAAACTAGCACACACACACACACACACACACACACACACACACACACACACACACACACACACACACCACATTACAAAAATAGTACAATTCTGTTTATGATCAGTGCATCTGGACAATGTTAATATATTGAAGCAATGAATTGTTTTTTGTACTCCCCCCACCCTGGAGGATTACAAAAAAAAAAAAAAAAAAAAAAGGATTCCAAAGGATTGCACTGAAAAATGTTTCTTTTTAATAAAAATCAAACCAGCACTGAGTGAGAGATATTTCAAACAAAACACACTGAGCGGAGCATGAAATATATATCCTCTGAGCCAGGGAAAGAGACCTGGGGAATATAGGACAAATGAGAAAGAGGGGGGGGGGGCAGCTCCTCTCAACTGCTTTGCCTCAAACATGATTGCCTCACTAACTTTCAAAATACTGTTGATTTAAGCAATGTGCACATAAGGAGTGTTAGGTTTCTGAAGGAGTGGGGGGAGGGAGGGGGGAGGAAGGTCAGCAGTTTAGGGGAATAACTTCAGAATAAGAGAAAATGAGAAATATGTCGGTCATAATATTTTCCTTAACAGACGCCCAAATGAGTAGCTGTCAAGACGCTCTGCGATGTACATCTTGTTTAAATATATCATATGCGGCACCTCTGTGTCGAGCTTACACATGCTTATGTTATTGCTTCGTAGCACATTCAGTATCCATCGCAAATTAATTTGAGTAATACTCAACAGAATCATGGCTGCTAATAACAAAACCTTCAACCTTATCAGCTGTCATTCAGCGCTGCTGAAAGGCCTGGCCCACTCAAACTATTTCTAGCTTACTTACAGCAGAGGAGCCTCAGTAGTGCCAATATTATTATAGTACAGTAGAGTATGCAAGACCTTTAACCTTTAAGGTTTATATAAGAGCTTGTTTTTCATTCAGCACGTCAGTGTGCACACAATAAGTACTCTTTGTGTGCTAGTGAGGTCTTCTGCACAACCTTTTCTACAATGTGCAGCGCCGATATTACATTCCTCCTGGCAAGAAATGATATTGGGGACACAAAGTAGCATGGGTATAATCAATCCACGCTGGCAGAGAATGCATGATAATTATAAACAAAAACTGTGTCATTCCCCATGAGGACAGCAGCTGCAGGGGTGACAGGCGATGCTGAACATGAATATGGATCACAGGACTTAAGATCTGATAACTGACGCAACTGCAGTTTTGCTCAGCTCAAGTACGGCGGCGGTAAAACATGACTATAGATGGAGTTAGATAAAGCACAGTCTCCGACAACTGTCACTGTCGTCCCAGGAACGACCTTACATCATCCAGTAGAGTGAGAGCAAGTATTGAAGATATCAAAGTCATTACGCATCTCCAAAAATACAGATAAATCAGAACAAGAGTACACACTTCACATGCTCAAATAAAAAAGATATGCTGCTGATTATATGATAAATATGTACATTACTATGCTGTACGTACATCTACTGTAGTGCTGTGTTCAAACTATAACCAGACTATCAAAAATAGACTGGATTTCACCAGCAGCCTTTCATCCGATGGCTACATTTCACACAATACTGTACCAACAGGCATTCTGCAATAGCACTTTTTTTCCCCTCCATGAGCCTTCTCGTCTTCTCTACCCCCTGAGGTAGCCTGACACACTTTCATGAATTAGCCTAGACAAGACGGACGGCTATTAGAGCTGCCACAGCAGATTTGACTGAATCTAAAAGGTCAGAATTAGCATCCAAAGAAGCATAGACGAAAATCCTAAAATTGTTCCCCAGACAAATGTTCTATATTTTAGTATTTCACAGCTGCACAGTATTACTTCTTACACGTCCACAGTGCTGGTATTCATCCTAATAAAAGGTGGCTTTAATATGGCCATTATAGCTGCTTTTTCATATGCAGCCTGTAAATGGCAGGAGAACTTTGCTCAGCAGTTGTGTATGTTTCTAAGCACATACGTGCAAACATCTGAGTGTGTGTTTGGGCCTATAAGTGAGACGCCCTCGAGGCCTCAGTTCACTCGCTAGAGTGATGGAAATGATTTAGCTCTGCTGTTTAGAAACAAATCACCTAGCAGCAATTCAAGAGGAAATAAAAGATTGCTTTAAACCTAGTAAACCTTCATGTGAATAACATTAGAAATCTGGTTGCGCTAGTAAAAAAAAATAAAAAATAGAAGTCCCTTAGGCTCTCAAAATAAACCTTTAGCTTAAATGTGGCTCACAGAGGAATGGCATTATTCAGCCAAGTGAATGAGCAATAGCAGCCACAGGATGTTAGCGTTACTATTCATAACTTATTTTCCAGTGCCTAAAACCGTTTTCCCTTCTGGTCTCACCTCTGCTGCTCTCTTAAAATGCAATTACCTACTGGCAAATTTACAGGAAAAGAAAAACAATGACTTTTGACCAGAGGAGCCGTTACTGTGAATGTCAAATTGATGCTGCACAAGAGCCCGCTGAGCTCCGCCGTGCTACTGAGCAGAGGAAATATAAAGAGAGATGAATCACATTACTCCTTTGTTTTAGCCCAGCTCGGGGTTAATAAAATGTGTGGATTCATGAGCGGCAGGGAAAGCACAGAGAATGGCAAATAGACATGTTCCAGCACTTCAAATTCCTCCCAAGAACCACAGAATGCTTTTCATAGGTGTGACTGGTGAGGGTGTTTGAATGGCGGTCACTTGTGTTCGTAAACAGAAAGACCCCTCCGAGGCTGATCCATTGTAATGAATTGAATTGTAGTCTTAATTAACTGAAGTCGACTAAAAGAGCAACGATCAAAAGCATGTTCAGATTAGATGGCTGGAGTTAATTTGGAAGATAAAAATGGACAAATAGAAGAGTTATAAGAAACAAAAGGAGTGACGAGTGAAATGACACCACAATGATCGAACAAATTACAGCTCAGGAAAATTGTTAAATGTATTTCATTCAACTGAAAGGGAAAGGTATCATAAAGTCCTCCTCAGTTTTGGCTTGTTTTGTAGCTGTCCGGTGAAAATCCTGCATCTCCAAAAAAACCCGAAAGCTTAAATGTTCCTTTATGAAGAAAATCCTTGTATTTCTTTAGCTAAATACGCCATTTAAAAGACTACACTGCTAATTTAGCATTGCACTCCTATACCCTTTTCTGACTCACGATTGACAGTTTCGTCTTTTTTTACTCTATGCATCCTTCCTGGCAACACCTGGCTCCTACATTACCCACAAACCAACATGACTGCAGACAGTTCATTTGGAGATTCGGGTGTGTTATGCCTATAGCGGCTAATGTAGCCTCAAGCAGAGATGAGTAGCTACAAATGTCTGTAAGCTCGCTCCTTCAAACCCCTACGTCTTTTTCCTTTTCAAACTTGTAGTCTTCAGACACAACTGACGCTGACTCAAGTGACATCACTTCAGGCAATTTACCAGATTTCGCACAGCTCCTTCTGGAGCCGCAAAAGGCTTAATACAACTTGTATTCACATGTGCAGAAGTAGGCCTACTTCCCAAGACCTGTAAACAGGATTTAATGTGTACAATCAGTGCGCTACACCTTTAAAAACCCTTGGATTATCTGAAGAAGCCTCGTCAGAAGGCTGCAAACAGGGCTGCTTTTCTCAGCTCAGGAAATGTTGTTGTTTTGGAGATGCATGTTTTTCACAGGACAGCAACTGTCTTGGCTTTAGCACTCGAATGTTACAGTAGCTCGTGTCTCTTTTTCTTTCGGTGGTCTTCATTTTGATAGTCAGCCATTTCACAAATTAGAATTTTAAATGGACTCGTGCATTTTCTGTTGTCAAATTGCTTGGCCCAAAAAGAGCAAACACTGTCCATTTCCCACTAAAAGCAGACTTGAACAAATGGTCATGGTAACCAAAACGACATAATTGAAAGTTTGAGATGAATTGGGCTGTGAGAATGAGTTTTAAGGGCATACTTACGTCCAGAGCTCAGGACATGAGTAGTTTGATGTTTCATGGGCTCAATGTGCAACACTTCAAATGCCATAAACTGCCACTGTAATGGCTGTTGGCATAGCAGATAAGCTAATATGATAAGTTATCTTAGCTGCCAAACTCACCGAACTCGTCACATATGCTCTCATTCTTCAGCAGGGCTGGATGTTCGAAGGTGTCCCGGCAGTACAGGATCCTCGTGCTACCGCCCAACGCAGCGATGCCGCCCAGCGCGAGCACCGTGTGGTCTATGAGCAGAGAGGACGGCTGCTCTCTTAGCCGCGCCAAAACTGAGCGGAAACGGCAATACTGGGGGTAACTGAGGACCAAAACCTTCCGTCCATCCTCCTCCTGGCCTGAAAAACACACAAAATACAGACACAAAGTTAGAAGGTGCACAGAAAATATAAATAGTTGAATTTAACATTCAAGGGGGAAATCTTTGCAGAGAAAGTTATATTTTCCAAATGTTCATGTAAGATTTGTAGAGAATGGCAGCACTTCATTTTACATGGCACATTCACTCTTCTATTTCACTTCAGATTTTATTACTTTATTCTCTCTCATAGATCATTCTTTGACTACTATTATATTTGGGCACATATACTGCCAGTGTGCTGTGAATATGATCCTTTTATTCCTTACTATTGGCCTGAAATTGAAAGATTGGCTGTAATGTTTGACATCTAAGACTTTACGTTTATTGTACTGCCACTTTTGGAGAGTACCATATAAATCTCTGGAAGGTAAAGGGATAAATAAATAACAATCCAACAACACATAAAATGTTCATGTACATATTGCTTTGAGAGATGCCAAAATATGTATTTTATTTTCAGGGCTTTTCAATACTTCCTGGAATACATCTTAGCTCAATTTGTCCTGTACCAAGCGGTAGCCTACATTTCTTAACATATATTGAGATGATGTTTCTGCAGGAAATGCATCACATTGAGGAAGAAACCTGCTCTAACATTGCTGTATCACTGTGACTTTAAAAAGTTTCACACATTCCTTGTGGCAATAACACATTTCACCAAACTGACAGAACACCATGTCAACTGCAAATAGTTAATGTTGTTGGGCCGCATGTATGACATGCATTACATGCCAGCGCTGGAGTGGCAAAAGGAAAGCCAACAACAACTAGATGCTTGATAGTTTGACAATTGTTTTTTTCCATCTTAATGTGAGATCTGTGGCCTCTAGTTTGATGATAACATCTGACAGTCGGTAACAAAGCTCACCCATCAGAGACAGACTTCACGGCACCTTTAGGTGTGTTGTTTCTGAGGTGGGTGCGTGATTAATATTCCACCATTTACAACATGTAAATTGGACTGAAGCATTATCGTCTGTGGCCATTAACTGAAAAACGAACCTCTGGACATGAAGTACAGACTGAGCAGACACCATAAACTGACATAAAATCCAGGAAGATATGCTGATAGACTAATAAAACGGTTAATATTATACCATGTAAGAGCAGCACTAAGAGTGATACATTAGTTACAGCAGTTCTGCAGCCTGCTAACAATGACAACACGCTGAGGTTTGACAGGTGTATCGTTTAACATGTTAACCCACATAGTTTAGCGTGTTAGCACGCTAATTAGCACTAAACACAATGTACAGTGGATGTAGTGTTATTAGTGTCGCAGGTACAGTTTTTATTACCTGACGTTTTTACGATTGTAGTTGTGTTGTTTCTGTTTTGCGGTTTGTGTTCTTGCGAATGTTTCTTGCTCTCAGGTCTCGCTTGGAATAAAATCATTTACGAGACTGCCTAGTTCAAGATTAAATAAAAAAAGATGAAGTCATACAATTGCAATGTGCTGTGCGTGATAGAAACATAACAAGTCACAACAGGAACATTTTTAAACTATAGTGACGTCAGAAAATAGAGAACGGAATTAAAATATGTTACGGTCGCTGTTAAGTCACTTAAACCTACTAGATCGCTTCACAGCGCTTGATCTTTTTTTTTCTGTATTTATTAATAATATCTGTTCATGACATTTCCTCCTACATAAAACTTGCCTCGAACAGAATACTGAACCAGGAGACATGACATTTAAAAATACAGCCTATTTATTTTGCTTCTATAGAACTCTCTTCTGACAGTGTCGTCTATATGTGGATGTTATGCAGAAAACGGAGAGTTAGCAGTGAAGGCTACAGGTTATTGCTGGTTAAAAAGGTGCTGCCTAAATATAACAGAACATCTCCTGCTATCCACACGCTGTAACGAAAATATAATAATATAAAACTAACTACTTGCTCAAAACACAGTGTATGCAGCAGGAGATGGAACTGGATGAATAAGACATTTTAGGAGAGAAACACTTTAATGAGCCAATTTGAAGGTTAAGAAAAGACATTTCCCGGTTTTTAAAGACGATATTAGCCCCAGTGTTGCCCCTGTGATTACTGTGCAGCAGCTCCATGTTAAGCTAAATGTAATTAGTTTTGTCTGCTTAATTCTTATTCCCCATACACACTGAAAGTATTGATATTGTGCATTATGACTTGACCTGACGAGTAACATCATACAAGAAGAGATATTTCACATAAAATCATATATGTCTGCAGTGATTATACAATTATTTTAATTTATTGACAATCAGTCAATTATTTTCTCAGTTAAATGATGAATCATTCAGTCCATGAAATATCAGAAAATAGTAAAACATGTAATAATATCCCAAAGCTTAAGAAGAACACTCCAAAAACCAAAAGTTTTCAGTTCAATATTATAGAAGATTTTTTAAATGTTGACATTTGAGAAGCTGAAATCACTGACTTTTTGGCATTTTTGTTTTAATAAATGATTCACATGGTATATTATAAAAATTTTTTTAAAAAAAGTTGCCTATTAATTTTCTGTTGATCTACTAATTATTTAATTAACTAATTGTATGAGCTCTAATACAACATGATAAATGAATATGAGGCAAACTACATAATGATAAAAAAGATGGTGTGATGTTTCTAATCTTCTACTATGGTGATTATATGATAATAAAATGACACATGACCTCAGCACAGCACAATACAGAACTACGATAATGTGCCTAATCATAATACATAGACACATTATGCAATTTTTCCTTAAAGCTATAGTAACATTTTGTAAAATCATTTGCTTGCAGAGAATGTTGTATGAAAGTAAAGTGCTAATATTTTTCTAGCTTACACAGCCGACTACACGGTTCAACAGTTGATGAAGCAGAGTCAGGCAGTTTGAAACACGATTTCTACATGAATTATTCACTGTCCTGTCTGCTTTTACAAAGCCCTTGGACATGACATTCATGGGAATTTATGCTGCTAAGGTAATATTTCAGGGGTGGCTAACTAGAGAGATTTTAACCTTGCCACACTAAAAGACAAAACAGACAGGGTCTATTTAAAAAAATAAAAATAAAAAAATGCATTTTTCCCTCTTTGGTGTTATTTTATCAAGCTGGAGGCTGATAAATGTGCAGCAGAAACAAGGCAGGAAGGACAGCATTCATAACATATTTACAGCAGCTGCATTCCCGACAATCTGCGTAATTAGTTCCACTGTACTCCAATGTGACGACCACTTCAAAAGAAATGATTAAAACCATTCATCCAGCACACACACACACACACACACACACACACACACACACACACACACAGCCTATATGCAGACGTCGGTGCCGCAAAGCCCACAGATGTATGAGCACACGCATTAACTTGCATACATGCACGTGCATCTCACACTGCAGACACACACATTCATCAAAGATTGAGGCAGTTGTCGCACGCAATTACAGCTCAGAGGTAGAGCAAGCTTTGTTTCCAAATGTCAGGGATTTTATTGTAAGCGGTCACCGTCAGACCTGCTCTTTCTCCCGAGGACCCTCACAGCATTTCACTTGATTAGATTCAATTTGGAGAGTGAGCCGCGGGGCATTAATAACTGTACAAAGGCGTTGTAAAGTACGCATGTCGATGTGCGTGTGCGTTAGTGCGCGTGATGTATAGTGAGTGCATGTACACTTTTTAAAAAAAAAATCCTTTTGTTCTCACAGCCCGACCTTTCAAAATAAACGGCGTCCTTATCTTTGCGTAAGCTTTCTAATTGGTTTGGGCTGTGGCTGCAGCTGGAAGACACTGAGACAACATGATGAAATGTTGTTTCTCTCTCTCAGGATCTATTTTCTATTTCCTCTGTCTGTCTGTCGGTCAATCTTTCTCCTGGTGGTAATGCAGCGTGTTGATCAAACAGCTGTGGTGTGGCAGATTATTCTCAGAACGCGCTGTAAAGCTCCTGACCTCATAAACTACAATAGTGTCAGGAGCATAACTGTTCTGCAGGACAGCTGACAGTATAACCACTCAGTCCACGCAGCACTCGATAACTTCTAATACAACGCAACATACAGTCGACTGATAAAGTAACTAATAGTTAAGCACACTACACATTTGATGCTTTGTACAAGCATTAAAGTTCAATTTAATAATGTCTTTTGTGGCTCTGGAGGAGCTTTGCAAAACATTATATACTGCAGCTTGGGCTTGCAAACACTACAAACTATTTAAGAAGGTCTGGGGTGGCATTGTGGGAATTGTAGGATCCATTGATTTTGGAGCTTGACTCATGATAGGGTTGAAAAAGTCAGTATTTTTTTTGCCTCTGCTGCTTCCAGTTGGACAGATCTTTTTATTCTGTATCTGTGTCTTGAGTCCCCTAACATTGTATAAGTGCAATCCCTGGAATACGCCCTTCATTTGTATGTTAAATTCCCCAAAACAGTAGTTTACAAATAACTGACCAAAAAAGAAGAAACTACAAAAATAGGATAAATATAGTAATCAGAGCAAAAGAATAACACAATACAAAACAGATCAAGAAGATGAACAATCTGTGCTACGCAGGTGAGTTTTCCACTGTGAATTAACGGCACTAGCAGATTTCTCACATATTACTGTATAGTAAACTGGTGCATAGTTATTAGAGACATAAATAGAAATGCTCCTTTGATTTGCGCTTAGTCAGACAGACAGCTAACAGACCTTGATCACTTTTCTTATGTCTTGTTGTTATTGCTTCTTTTCGTAACTTTAATTATTGTTGTGGTTATTAGTGTGTCTTTATATTACTCTGAGGCTCCAGCGAAAATACTGCAGGTTGCAGCTCCGCCATGCAAGGCCTTATATCGTTTTTAATCAAGTCTACTATACACTGATAGTTATTTGAAAGAAACAAAAAGCAGGAGAGACATTAGCATACGTCTCTTCTTATTTAGGAGTCTGGCAGCCAACTTTGTTTAAGCAGTAGACACTTCAAGGATGACTGAGTTACTCAAGTAAAAAGTGCATTACAATAATGTCATCAGGATGTGACAAAGGCATAAATGAGTTTCACTTTGTCTCGAGATGACAGGATATGCGGCTGATCTTACTAACATTCCCGAGATTAAAGAAGCGTGACTGAACCGGTTTTGTAATATGCAAATTGAAATGCAAACAGGAATGAAAGTGTTTGCATTATCAGATACAGGCATTAAATGACTAGAGCAAGAGTCCAGAAATAATCGAAGCGCTCGTGCAACGGTTCAGAAACAAAGATTAAAATGTATGTTTCTACTGAGCCCTGATGTCAGGAAGACAGTTAGAAACACACTCATTTGTGGACTACCTTTAAAATCCCATCAGTTATATAGTAGTTTACAACGCTTTCCTTCTTTATTCATAGAAGCATATCGTTTCACTTTCAGTACTGTTTTGACCAAAGGTGGCATTGAAGGAACTACAGTGAATCAATAAAGCATGTTACTGTTGTGGCTTTGTTGGATTGTGCTTTGTTGTGAATCACGGCCCAGGGGATAAGACAGATGCCACACAAATGAAAGTGAACTGAACTCAAAGAAAGCTATATCTGTTGATTTTCTGCAGACAAACGCATACAAACATCTGTCACTCAGGTGCAGCAATCTTCTTCTTCCCGCACCTCTTTTAATCCAAAAAAAAATATACAAGCAGAGATGGAGAGCAAAGCACTAACACGGAACAAAATGAGTAGCTTTTGTTTTTGTACATCTTTGAAGGCGTGAAATAAAACAACTGTATGGCACAAAAAAAGTCAAAGACCATGCAGCTAGATTTGATTGTATTGATTTACTGGCCTTCAGGCAGCCATTGTTTTCTATTAACAACAGTACAAAAGTCATCTTGCAGAGACTATAGAATTGCTAATAATACATTTAGTAATACATCACAGAGAATAAATACCATTTCTTCTTTGATGCGTTTGTGGAAAAAAGGAAAGTTGAGAGTTGCCTGCCAAACATTAAACGTTTTAATGCAAAACATGATGATATGAAATCTTCCTCTTTTTTTGCAACATCTGGCTCTGCTTCCTGTCTGTCTTCCTCTCAGAATTTCTATTTCTCATAAATCAGATGCTTTCAGCAGCTGACACTTTCTTGGATATCTTGGACACTGAATTTCCCTTGAACACATCATTTGATTTCAAATCAGACAAATAACTTGCAAATGCATAGTGATAAAAGTTTTTTTTTGTTTTAAGTCTTTGCAAGTTGATTTTGTTGCTGCACTGACATGAAATGACACTAATGCTGAAACAACTAGCTGATTAATGGGTAATTTAATTTTTCGATGTACCCATATTAAGCAAAAATTCCATGTTTTCAGCTTATCAAATGTGCAGATTTGCTGCTTTAAATGACTATCCTGAATTGAAAGTCTTTGCAGTTTGGTCGAACAAGACAGGAAATGACTCGCCGTTCAAAATTATGAAGAGCATTTCACACTATTTTGTGAAGTTTCGTAGAGTTTAACAAAGCGATTGTACAATTAACCGTTAAAATAATCAACAGAATAGATCTGAAGACAAACAATAATAAAAGGAGAATTACATCTAAGAAAAGAGTTGGTGTACATGTCCAGGAGATTCATACTGGATGTGCTCAAACATGCAAAAGTAACTATATAGTTCTTTAAAAAAAACCTAAATATTGCTCAACCGTATGGCACTGGACTGTGAGACACTGCTGCAGCCACAGCAGACTGGTAAAGTCATTAGCTCCAGCAGCTGTCATGAGACACTCTGCACATTAAAATACAGATCTCAATTTACTCCAACATAGTAAAAGTAACATGCTGTAATATATGTGCCCAATATTTGGTTCATAAATATGACAAAAAATATATTCAACAGCGCAAGAAGGATTTGATGTTTGTGGGGGAAATATTCCAGTGAGCCAACTCTTCCTTTGAGGAACAACTCTGAGTGAAAAAGGGAAGAGGGGAGACTGTACTACAAGGCAGCTACACTGCATACAAAAATGAGAAAGCTTCGACACTGCATTGTACCAGAAGGAATTAAAGAACATTTTGTGTAATTACACCAAAGGAAAAATGTCTGTTTTTTTCCATAACAAGCCTGATAAATGACTCATCATAATCAAAATCTCAGAAATGCCGCATACAACATGAAACTCATTAGTTGTGGTTGAAGCAGCTGCTCCGCTGGATGAATAGCTATTGCAATGTTAGATGAAACATCATTGACATCATTGAATTTCAAACGAGGAAAAAATAAAAAGGTCGATCTACTGCTGCATTTCTGAGATACTGAGATCTGCTTTCAGTGGAGAATGTCTGCAGCGGCTTTGCAAGATGGGATCAGAACTAGTTGTAATATGAGGGCTGCTGACAGTTAAAAGCAGCGCTGCGCTGGCTAATTAAAACCTAAATGTGACTCAAGTAAACTGTGTCATTTACATTCAACCAAGCTTAAAAATATTCACACTGCCCACAAGCTCTGACAAGATCTTTCAGGCAAGTATGCTCATTTCTCTTGTCGCAGACGTGCAGGAAAAAGCTGAAAACCATTACTCTCATGCTCGCTGTCACCCAGTGTAGTTCTTAAATCACTCACTCGCCTCAAATTTGCTGTTGTCAACATTTCCACATTATCTGCTCGGCCAAGGAATTTACTGGATCCTCCTGCTGCTTTTGTGGGGTTGGCGAGAAATGGCAAGGCATGTAACCCAGAGCCAGTAATGTCACTTTCATATTTGATGGCTTTTTTTCTTGTTGCTTTTTTCGACACCAAAGCAAGTTTAAAAGCTTTGAGGAAATATATCGGCATAAAGTAATGCATTGGTGAACAACGGAGAGAAACAAGAGAGAAAAAAACGAGGGATAAAGTGAGAGGAGAAGGTTCTTGTTTGGTATTCTCACTCCATCCTGCAGGCTCTCTGCTCTGTATTGATCTGCGAGGCTGCCCTGTTTCCATTTAGCCTCTTCTCATAATATATAACACATCTCTGATTCATCCGCCTTCTCTCTCTCGCTCTCACTTGTCAATGAGGGGACATGACACTGAGAGGGGTCCATATAAGCAGCAGCAGGCGCCCGATCTGGCTATCGGTTCATGTTATTGAAACCTGACCAAATAAAGAGGGAACAGCATCTGTCAACGACACCAAATGGAAATGATGCGTGGGGGGGGGGGGGGGGGTGAGGGCGTCACATTTTCACAAGCCACAAACTTGTGTTTCCTACGGAGAGAGAATTAAATGAAACAATGAAATAAATTCATTGACGTTGCATGATTCATCGCTTGTCCAATCTGTGAATGACTACTCCGTCTTGGATAAAACAAAATGTGCTAGAACATTTTCGCTAATTGCGAGCTAGTCTGTGCTGTAAACAAAATCCCATTAATCATGCGGAGGATGCGGCATCAATAAATCGCTGTGTTGGAGTAAAACAAAGCGGAGCGATGACACAGTGTGTCACTAACACTCGGCTTATTTTGCTCAAAGGGAGTAAAATTGGAATAATGTTTCAAATGTATTTAATGGATCTGCATTCGATAACATACTGTGTTTGCAAATGGCTCAGTGGCCGTCCGCATCACACTTCACATCAGTCACAGACGCTGACTCGCCTTTCCCCTGCTCATCATATCAGCTGCAAGCTGTGCGCTCACACACAAACGCACACAATGGACACAACACACAGCCCTTTAAAGGGATACGCCACCTAAAATATATCGTTTGAGGATCAAACGGCCGATATAAATAAATCAATAGCATGATATATTATGATTTCCCCCATTTGTATCAATAAAGTCCCTTATTAAGAAGCTTTTTTCCTCCATCGATATATCATGACATCACAATGTATACAATTGATCAAATTTATGACCTAGCCGCACTAATCAATGTGTTTTACATGTACAGTATAATAATGACGGATTATTAACAGACTCTGCATTTCCCACGAGGTTTTGGATTTACAGTCCATAACTTCACTGTTTTGGATTTACTTTCTTGGCTCTCACTAGCGTCGTTTTCAGCGGGAAAAGCCCTTAAAACCCACTGCACACTACCTGCTCAGCACCAAAGGGCAGACAGACAAAGTTAGCAACTAGCTGGTGAACAAACTGGAGCATTTAGCAGCTAAATAGCCAGACATATGGTGGAGATCAAAACAGAACCAAAGATTTGTGAATATTGAAATTCCAAGGATAAGCTCTCAGTGTGTAAAAGTATCAAGTCTCCACAGAAACGTTGTGGCAGCATAATCCCTTTATTTGCAAACACGGTATGTTTCAAACATATTTTCGCCAACATGTTTACATTTCAACACACAACTCTGATTCGGATTGGTGTTTTGTTTATTGAGAAGGCAACTGGTGTAAATGACTAACACAGAATCAGAAGAATGGGACGCAGGCAGTATAACACACTGAGATAAAAAATGGAGAAGTGGTTTGTGCTGCAGGACTGCTCTGCAAAGTTCCTACGCAGGTAAATCAACCGTCATAAATTCAAGCTGAAACATCTGCTGCGCTGCGTGACGGACACACTTTTCGTATCGTATACTAAAAAGATTCCGAGTTATTAGATACAATGGGTGGAGTATGGCTTTAAGAGAGATCTGGCTTTTACATTCACAGGCCATGTCTGTGCGCTAATTTTTCTAAGATAATCATATTCCCACAAAAGGGCACTAACACCCAGAGGAAATGTTCTATTGAAACTGTACAGAGGGCAGAGAGAGGGAGCGTAACACTCACAGAGAGTAATACATAGAAAGAGAGAGAGAGAGCGAAAGAGAGAGAAAGAGAGGGAAAGAGAGAGAGAGAGAGAGAGAGAGAGAGAGAGAGAGAGAGAGAGCCCTCCATGCATGCTGGCTCCTGTTCTTAATTATAGTAAAGCACTAAAGTGCCTCGTTCATTTCAGCAGGGTGGGGCAGTGGCCTGTGACAAAGAAAAAAAAAGGAGAAACATTTATATAATTTTCACCTCAATTTATTCAAGTGTGCGGCACAGGGATTGGGGACACACAGCTATGTGTGCAAAAACAAGCGCACACACACACCGACACTCCTAAGAACTGTACACACACATAAACACAGAGAAAATTCAACTTCCCTCAGCTTAATTCCATCCCAGATGTTCTTGCGGTTGACAGAAAGGGGGGGGGGGGGGGGGAGAAGGGAAAAAAATGGCTGTACCACATTTTCAAAAACACACACCCATATTAAATGTTTTCAGTTAAACAGAGAGAAGAGAAGGGAAGAGAAGAAGAGACGAGACGAGACAACACAAGCACTTTCCTCCGGTTGATTTATGTGATTCTATTACATTAAACATTCTTTCCCCTGAGCAGGCTCAGCTCCCTAGCAACCATCGCTCGCAGCCCTAATGTGTCTGGCACGGGGCCAGGGAAAGCTGCCTGCCTTATTGATTGCCAGATTGAAAAGTTTGCATTTAATAGGTCCTGTAATACATGAAGGAATTATTCAGAGGAGCTCCTTGTCAAAAACCTAAATTGGTTCTTTTTGACTATCAAAAAACAACGGGAGCCTTGTAGAAAATGAGCTATCAGAAAAGCTCCAAAGGGCCCCTTTCTGTGCCGAAGATGAAAATATACTTTGGCCCTTCAGAATTATCCGAGTCATGAGGAAGAGAACCGTGATTACTACGAGGTTAGAGGCCACGTTGTCCCTTTAAATGAGTGAGACAAGTTTGTGCCATGTTGATCCCCTTTTGTGTAGTGATGGATTGGCCCTAAACACTGTTTGCTGTCTGGTCCCCGGCTGCATCCTGACTAATGAAAGACTACTGCTGGGTTTTGGGGGTCAATCCACTTATGGCGCAGTCAATTCTGAGAGTAAAAACAAGCTGCTCTGCAAGAACCCGAAATGTGCAAATACCACAGGGAACAAATTTAATCAACTATGTTTGGTTGTAGAAATACAGCTGCCTTTCGACTACACAAACAAGTGAAACCCCTCTCCGTGTCCCTTTCCCTCTCCTCAAACGAGCTTTAAAGCTTTTACACCCAGGTGATGATACTCTATCTGCTATGACGGCCACTCTCATTTGTCACGCAGCTCTGTCCGACACAAACTCAATTGAGCAGCTGTGATCACAGATCTCAGAGGTTGTCACCGACGGAGAGAAAGGGGGATACACGGAGAGTTTCCTCGGCTCAGTCTGTAGTACACAGCATTTCCAAACCACACATATCCTCCTCCTGCAGAATGAAATGGATGACATGTTTGGCTTTAAATGCATCTTTAATGGGACAGCAAGTTCCCATTTCAGTGAGTTCTGCAGGAAGGTTAGAGCAAAGGAGGGAGAGGGAGAGGGGGAAAAAAAACCATCTTATCGGGAGATTGGGAATTGGGTCAGGCGAGGAATTACATGCCATTCTAGATCAAAGTTGCTGTGTGTATTTCCTCAAAGAAGGGCCCCTCATTATCAACTCGGACTTATTTCTTAGGGTGTATACCGTGTAAAAGGAAACATGATTTAAACGTTTTTTTCAGTGAAAGAATGAAGCACCAAAAGAGCAGGAGGGGTGGGGGGGAATAGTACTAGAGGCTAGGCATGTTTCCCAATGGTAAGACTGTAATGAGAAAGAGGGGGGGGGGGGGGTGTTTGTTGGAGATGTTTTTAGGGGGTTGTCATTCAGCATGGCTCCATTGTGAATTCCTGTCATTATATAAGAACCTCTCTTTCTCCCGCTCTCTCTCTCTATCATCAGATCTGTACGGAGGAGGAAGGCTTTAAATAAACAGCCCGTAGAGTGAAGCCAACTGGAACCCTTTTCAATAATTACATCCAGCACAATACTCAATTTACATTGCATTTATTTAGCTTGAGGACTTGACAATGTGGCAAAGAAAGAGTGACATTAGCAGCGGATGATAACAACTAGAGCGGTGCTCCCCAAAGGGAGACGTTTTAGTCTGTGGCTTAGAGGGAGACTTTACAGATAGCAATATGTCATTAAAAACCAGCGCCATCTGTTCACATTTCTTTTTTATGTTCAGTCATTGACATAAAACGTATTGAAGATACAAAAGCAAATCCCAGAAATGCAAACTGTATGATTTTCTCTGAGCACTTAGTTGTGATTACACATTCTAACAGCGCCGCGAAAAAAAAAGAAAACAATAACCGCGAACAATCTTTTTCCCTCCACAACCCCTAATGATCTCCGTTTGAAGTTCCACAGCTCGCTGCAGCACAAACTGTTTTCACAAGACTGCTGTGTTATTCATGTGACACACACAGTATCTGGCTAAACAAGCAGGTAATTTCTGATAAACTGCGACCAGCTTGGCTTTAAACTTACTCATTCCAGATTACAGAACGCGACCTCTGATGTGGCAAACCTCCGCTTTACCAACAGAGCTGTAATCACTGTATGCAGACAGTGTTTGTAGCTGCTTGTCTCACATTGCACAGGAAAGATAAGAACTTCAATGGAGAATATCTACTCACTACGATAACAAGTTTATGTTCACTGGTCACTCAGGGTTTTTTTTAATGAAAAGTCCAATACGAGTTAAAAATATTTTGTGGAACCCATCCTTGGACTGGTATGTATTTTGTACACAGTATAACAACACAGTGAGAAGAGACATGAAATGACAACATGAATCATAGAAATTCTTTGGCAAGGGCTTCTTCCCGCTTTTGTCTAAAAACTTGCCAGTCATAGTGATGAGGCTATAAGAGAAACCAAAATGCACCTGGAATGTGTTCCTCATGAAAGCTGAAAACTGATATACGAGGTTAGTTTACTGCATGTTTATCTAACGTTTAACTCCATCTACTCAGCTGTTCTTTCTCACATTTAATAACGATTGCCCCTACTATATTGTAACATAGTGATTCTGTGACTCGGCTGTTAACTTTAGACATTATCCCCGACGCGTCAAATGAAACGACAGCTTTCTCCGAGTTATGGCTGAGGGAAAAAAATCAGGGGAGAAAAACAAGACTGGCTGAATGCCTCTCATTTTGCCAAGTGCTCCTCAGGCCAGTACATAACAAGGAAACGGACTGACAGGTTGAGAAAGAGGACAGAGAGGCATCAATGATCTATTGTTTGCAGCCAAGGCGCTCCTTCCAACTTGTCTGGCAGTCAATATATCAAAGAAACCAAAATATATTACACCATCTGCACCGAGATATTTTACAAACACAAATTACGTCATTTGTATTTCTTTGGCTTAATAAAAGCATTAAGAGCAGTTATGTACCCAAGCAAGTATGTGTGAGCGTGCAGTGCGTGCACACACACACACACACACACACACACAATTCCCAGCAAATGTCTGGAATCTATCAAAGCCTCCATTGCAATTACCTTTCAATGCAGGAAAAATGCATTACCTCTGTGCTGTGAAATGAACCCTATGTTATTCCTACAAGGCTAGAAGTCTATCTTCCACTACAGTGTATATCCTGCTGCACAACTATGCGACCCTCTTGCAACAGTACTTACAGCTTATGACAGATATTAAGTGGATGTTGAGAAAGCTGATCTGCGATCAGCACTTAGAGCTATTGTTTTTTGTTTTTTTTTACCTTGGCACAGGTCTGACTGAAAGTGTTTTTCCAACACTGTAATTCTAAGGTAGAGTTAAATGGGTATTTAATGTGAGAGTGCATTTGTTCACACACCCTCACACGCTGCGGGATTCTAGTTATTATTACCAATGTGCGCAGCTCAGTCTTATTAAATCATGTAGCCACAAAGCTTGAACAAAAAAAAGAGCCCTGATTCAAGTTCTCAGAGATAGAAATTGATCTTTTACGCTCTAATTAAACTGGAAAGTCACAAAAAACTGGTGTGAACCAACTGTACAGACAGAAACAACAACAAGAGAAAATCACCCTGAGACTAGTCACTGTGTAATTCTTTTTTTTTTTTTACTGTTGATGTCAGGATCTAATTAAATGCATCTCCGCTCTCTAGAGCTACTTGTCGAGATAATGCATTAATCAGAATTATGTTTATGTGTCTTTATCAAAAATAGCTGAGCCCATGCAGTTCATATTCAGTGATGAAAGATCCTTTGTCTAAGTATAAGTGTCGCTTAAGTAAAAGCACATAAGTATTATTAGAAAAATGTTCTAAGTATCACAATTAAAAGTGCTTATAGGTCTACTCAGTACGAGTATACTACTAATACATTAATGGATTATGATTACTGGTGCATTAGTAGTGTTTAAGTAGCATTTTCCTCTTGTAGCTAGTTGAAGTGAGGCTCATTTTACCCATTTCATACACTGTTGGGTAGGTTAATCTGTAAAAATGCATCATATCTGCATTTTAAATAACATATGTGTATGTAAAATCTTAATTTGTGAAGTAATGGAGTAGTATGAGAAGTATCTCAAATCTGCACTTAAAGTCGAGATGATATGAAAAATGCCGTTTTAACCCTTTTAGATGACATCCCAGGTCATATTACGCACCTATTTAACAATATATGTTAAAAAACATAGAGAAAAAAAAGTCACTTTCTTTGTATTTTTTTTAACCAAAATCGAATCATCTTTTCTTCCTGTAAAACAAAAATATGACGTGTGCTTCAGTAAGATAGTACCAAGTCATTTCAACCAATAATATAAAAAAACAAAACATCCATCAATCAATCAATCAATCAGTCAATCAATAAATCAATCAATCAATCAATCAATCAATCAATCAATCAATCAATCAGCATCTTTTAGCCACTAGGAACACAGTCCTCTGCGCTACATTCTAAGCCCGCCCCCTTTTTAGCGGTCCAATCAAAGCCGAAGGATTTGATTTAAATCCCTCTTGTAAATGTACACCGCTCAAATTTTCCATTTCACAGTAGAGAAGCTAAAGACGCTCCATCTTCTGTTTCACTTGGACTATAAGTACAGAATGTAATTAGAAAATGAGTTACCTTCCACCATTGCTCATACTCATATCATAACGCTATGTCACCTTCTGTCTTCTTCTTAATGTTGATTTGAACTTCAAGTCCTTTTAATACGCACAACAAGGCATCCAGAAGAGGAGAGTCTTTACATGCATTCATAAAGCAGATGGACTGGCATGCTCATAAAATATGCAGAGTTATTAATTATACAATCTGTGATGTCTACTGAGCAGCACTGAATCATCCGTATCCATCCATCTCAAGGAAGAATGTCAACACAACATATCAAGGAGACTTCTACAAAAGGCAGTTCTGCACTAAAATATTAATGCTGCAGTAAAACTTAAAATAAGCATCAGCTTGACAAAGACGAGTATAGAAATCTCTCCAGAAAGGCTGCTGGTTGGGTAACACTTAAGCGTGACTCAGAGTGTAACTGGAACTAGCAGGCAATTTGTTTTAATAAAAGAAACACACGCTCAGATAAAACCTCCTGATTCATGCAATTTTAAGTCTTTTCACAATAAAAGAATAATAAAGAAATAATATAAATCAAACTATTAGGAAATGTGTCTTAGAAGCACGCAGGTTAGTGTATTATAAAAGAATCTCACTCCCTTTTTTGCCTTTTTAAGATGCCTGGGAGAAGTCACATCAATAGCGTCTCTGTTGTTCCAGACCTGACTAATGGAGAGAAGAGAGACACAACTGTTGTTTCAGACCTCGCTAATGGAGAGACGGAGCTCTTCATTTCCTCTGAGGCCATTCTCATTGTTTAACCATCCACCAGCCTTCAGCCCCCTCCCTCGTGCAAGTTGAAAAACACATTATGTGACATTCCAGAAATAAAATAACACAAATTATTAATGAATATAGCTATCCGAAGAAGCTGAATTTGATTACGTTGCGAACCATAACAGGATATGTCTCGGGTGTATGGTTGTCTCTCTCTTTCTTTCACAGTGTGTCTTTCTCTCTCTTTTTCTCCCATTCAAATTCGAGGCATGCTCAAACATCTAATAGATTTTTCCACCCCGGCACACAATTTGCTGCTTACAGATTTAGAATTCTCTGGCTTCTGGCCAGTCAGAAGTGAATTAATGATATGAACACATCAGCGAGAAAAAACAGCGTGTGATTCTTTCTCCTACAGGTCTGAGCATAATGAAGAAGATACTGCTATAAACCCTCCTAACACCACTAAAAAGAAAAATATATATACCAGGGAAGAAGAGAAAGATGGGGGGGGGGAGGGGGGTTAGAGAGGCACATAATCAATACAAACACTCCATTAAATTACTTCAAAAAGGGATTTTGGACAGTTTGGAGAATTAGTTCTGCGGAAAAAAGCGGAAGGGGGAGAAAATATGTTTGAGGGGCGGAAAGCAAACAAGTGCAAACGATACAATCTGCCACATATTCTGAATGGAGGAGTACAGTGTGGCGTGTCTTACAAAAGCATTCTCTCTCTGTCGGAGTCACAACATACCATTACTCTTGTAACACCACGATACTTTCTCTTTATCTTTTCCAAGAAAATGCTTTACTCCTTCCCACGTTGCAGTCGAAACATAAAACATTTTCATGCGCGATAGTGACTCAAAGTCCCAAATATTGTTCTGTATTGTCACCAAGACAAATCAACCATGAGGAGACAGCATCCGTCTGTTTCCTTATCACCAGTCCTTGCCCGCATAAAACATTCAGCGATGCTCTGAACAGTGTGTGAAGAGGGACAGAATCTACCCTTTACATCAAATTGAAATGTTCCGACTGAAATATTGTCTGGTACATGTGCCAAGCCTGGCATACAGAGCAGATGTTGCATCAGAAGGAAATACAGTGGTCCCCGAGCGGGGCGAGACTGTAAAGAATCGTGAAATGCAGTGATATTGCTCCGTGTCTCGCAGGCCTACTGCACCTTCCAGCTCAATCACTGTACGTTTAGCTCTACTCGCGTAAAGTAATGAATTAGCGTGTCCACAGTATGTCTGAGCAGTTCCGAGTGTAAAGTGTGTTCACGCTGGATAAGCCACACAAAGTATCGAGACTTTTCTTTTTTTAAAGGCTTATTTTTTGAGTTTGCTGTTGATGTATTGTCCCACAATGCAATGCACAAAGAAATTGAGAAGCTGCTCAGAGCTGATTCTTGAAATGCATGACAGAATTAAAATAATTATCATATGCAAGTGCAAAGTAATAGTGTACAAACTAAATCATATACCCGTCTACTCTGTGTAATTAGTACGCAGTATGTAAATAGGACACGGCTTGTAATTTTGCAGCTCAGTTGGTAGAGAAGGTCAGCCATTTAAAAATGCGGGGTTGGTGTCCTTGAGCAAGACACGGCACCCCAAACTGCTCCGGATGTATGCATAAAAGGAAATAAATATAATTTGTCCTGGACAAAAGAATATAATGTACTTAACCTAAAAGCATCTAGTATCTTAAACAAATATTTGTCAGCGATAAAAAAATAAACCAGATAACATTATTTTTGCAATTTTATGGTCTCATTTACTTTAATTTTCAAAAAGGTGGAGCAGCACACACATAATTTAAAAAGTCAAGGGGAGTGCTGGCCGCTTTTGTAATGCACTGTATGTTTTCCCCCCGCCTGCATGGTTACATGGGATGTTTTCTCAGACAGCCCTGATCCTCGCAGCGCTGAGGGATGAACAGGCTACTGATGATACTATAGGTGAGGGCAGGAGTCAGGAACACCATCTATGTTCCTTGAATGCAGGAGTCTCAAGCTTTGACCTTGTATAATCCTCCACATCATCTCAACTCACAAATCTGCTCACTGCTCCTGCACCAAAGGCTTGACTTAAAGAAAGACGAGACAGAAAACCCATTGAGCTATTTTGTGAGCAAGAGCAATCCTTTTGTGGAGTTTTTTTATTTTATTATTTATTATCATTTTTCTTCTACGGCTCTCTGTTTCTCCCGGCGAAAAGCCAACAAAGTGTATCAGCAGATACAGCTCTCCACTGCTCGTCCTCGTAGTATACGACCAGAAACCAATTTTGTCAGGCAGCAATGAAAAAAAAAAAAAAAAAAAAAAAAAAAAAAATCAGGCCAGTTCTCCGGGGAGAGATAGAGGGGCAGAATGTAAACTTCCCTGGCAAGCCATCCCTGGTGGATTGAACAGTAAAAAGAAGCTCTAATGCTCACTCAAATACAAGATAAACTGAGTGGACAGTTTGCATTACCTGATTAAGTGAATCACATTACGGATTATGTAAGGACTGCAAAATACAATACATCACTCTTCAGGCACTCGTAGAAATATGTTATTACCGTCCTCTCGGCCTGCGATACTGTAGGTGGGAAGTACTTTGTGTTATATACAGGTTACAAAACGACTGATTGTAAAAATGTATAGCTACTGGGGATCCTTGAAAAAACAAAACCTAAAAAAAAAAATCTGTATTTTAAAGATAGATAAAGATGGAAACAGCTAGCCTGGCAATGTGGCATCAATACAGTGGTAACAAGAGGAAGAAGTTACTGAGCTCAGCCAAGAATTAATCCACCACATTTGTGTAGGGATTAAACAAACAGGATATAGCATGTTCATTTGTGAGCTTTAGATTTGATAGTAGGACAAAGCAGAGATCGCCGTTTCCCCCTAGCTTCCAGTCTTTATGCTAAGTTAAGCTAACCGCCTGCTGGCAGCAGCGTCATGTTTGCGGTACAGCCATGAGGGTGGTCTCTCTTCTCGTTTAACTCACGGCAAGAACAGGCTGATGCTTTGTTTCTTTAATTGTACAAATGAAATCATTCCTTTTGTTTTAAAGGGAACGTTGCATCGTTCTCGAGGCCCTCTCATAAAAACACTGCGTTTCAAAGCCTGGCGAGAGCTGGAATTTGAATTATGATACCAATCATCTCTCTGCCTCACAGGTTTTAGAGTCACAGCGGTCGCTGCTGCAGGACAGCGGCAAAGGTCACTTGTTTCTCTAATTAATTACTTTACTTTGTGCGGGCATCTTTGGTTTCACTCTTTATGCATTTATGAGGACAGAATGGTTTGTTCACTCACCAAAACGTAATGCTATGAAATGCAGATCAAAAGCAATACAATTATCATTCTTCTATTTCAGACACACTTGTCTAGTAGTATTTTTCATATGTTGCCTATGAGACACAAATACATAACAGTGCACTTAATTCACAATGGCAGCGTGCCAGGAAAATTTAGGATACACTCTTGAAAAAAGAACTGTTTCCCTCAATAACAATGGCACAATTTATTGCTCTTTAGCTCACAATGGTTTTCTGTGCAGCTTGTGGTATGGCTGCAGTATCCTGTTATGGGGAACAATCCAATTCCTCTGACATAGTTACAGATCAGCCCGAGAATAACAATCAGTAATACATCATTCAAGCAAAACAGCAAGCAGCCACTTCGGGCTATATTCTGTTTATAAATATAATCCAAAAAAAACAGCGTAGAGCTGAATCATAAAAAAGTCAGTTTAGTCAATGAGCCAATATTACACAGAATTACAGACATTCAGCTACACGACGCTTTAAGGGTACTTTTATATCTGATCTGCTGCTGTGGCATGAATATTTCATTCCGGTAGTCAGCGGCATTGCAGTGGCATATTTCATATTTCTATGCAAACCCTTGCTCAGGGTAACGTGCATTTGCCTTGATGAATAAGTGATCTCTCTCACTCTCTCCCAAACTCTCTGCCCCGCTCATATTGTTAGACTGTCAACAACAGACACACGCCAAAGACGTCGTGAACAAACAAACAAATGGATAAGTGAGTGCACCCCACTGATTGTCGGTGTGTAGCGTGTGTGCATGTGCCATCTATCTATCTGCGTGTGCGTGTGTGTGTGTGTGTGTGTGTGTGTGTGTCTCTGGTGCCCTGCCAGAGTCTGAGACCGTTCTGCTGAGTGGGCAGATTCTCTGGCTGAGTGTCCCATCGGAGTGACAAGTGCATTTAGAAACAGCCTGATGGAGTCATTAACGGCAGCGCTGCTCATTAGCAACACACGCACTCACACACACACACACACACACACACACACACACACACACACGCAACCTCTCAGTAACAATAGTGTCATCGTCAGGTTATTACACAGGCAACAGATAAATCTATAAAATCTGGACGATACAGCACATTTACAGAAAGCCATGATATGGAACATAATATCATTTAAGAAGCAGGCTGACACTTCTATTCATGAAAGCAAGCAATCACGCAGACGCGCGCGCACGCACACACACGCGCGCGCAGTCAAACTGTATTGATTACTGGAATAACAACAAAGCATCCATTATTGATCCTCTTGTCCTTTTTGCGTTTGAGATTCAAGCAATATCGAGTAATCAAGGGCATTACAGCATCACACAGAAACAAACTCTTCCTGGAAGAGCCCGAGCAGAAAACAGCACAAGACTCTTCAATAAATCACAATTTTCTTCAGAAAAAAGGCTCATGTTTTTAAGCCTCTAGCAGTTTCACTTCCGCAAAGGCTTTAGGCACAACATGATTATTATAAATGAATTAATTGAGGATTATAAAGCTAAATTTCTGGCTTAAATCACCAGTATACATACTTAAAACCTGACAAGACATGATGGTATTTTTAGCATGTTTGCTAAGCTACATTGTACTATTATAATCAGCATTAGACATTACATCACAGCCATGTGAGAGAGAGGCAAATAACTGGGATACGGCTTCAAAGGGAACATTATGTTCTTTCTGATTATTGGGCTCAAATGCCAGAGTTTCCTATTTGCATCCGATGAGTCATCCGCAGAGCCATCCAGCTTTATGTTGGGCCTGATTCATAGGTAATGCTTGTCGTGAGACCCAGTGAGCCCGGTGTAAGAATCAAACAGTCACTGACACTTAATGGCACCGTATACATGATGAATACACCAGACAAGCATTCAGACACAAACAGCAATGATCCTTAAAGCTCGTGAGATACACAGCCAATTATGATCTGAACTGATGGATAAGAAGGTGTCAGAGGTGCCGCAGACAGTTTGATGTGACTCAATTATTTAAAGACATTACCGGCTGAATTATGCGATTTATTTTTTTGCAAAGCTGTCTTTGTTGTTGCTGCACTCGGGGAGGGGGGGGGGAGAAAAAAAAAAAGAAAAGAGCTGTTAAACTGTAGGTTGGTAATGCTTTGGCAAACACGCTGCCATTACCTCTATCCTGCATCTATTAGTGTGATTCTCAGCTCATTATAATGGGAGGATTTCCAACTACGAGCTGATGAATTACTCCAGTCAAGACAACACTTGTTAAATCAACCAACGGACAATAAACATAAGCTGATTTATGGTGGAGGCAAACACATACACATTCAACGCAGCAGCACAGAGAAAATGTGAACACTGCAGTAACCTTTTTCAAATGAAGAAATGCTTTAAAGCACAACCTATATATATATATATATATATATATATATATATTCTAAAAGAAATTGAGGTCCCTGCCGGCGCTCACCTAGCTGTGCCCTCTCCCGCTGGACATCCTTGAAGTTGAGTCCGCTGGTGAGCGTGCTCTCCCGGTAGCGATGGAGGGCCTCCCGCCTCCCGTTGGTCCCCAGCTCCCGGAGCACGGAGGGTTTGAGTGGCTCGGCCTTCAGACAGTGGGTCCATCCTGAGAAGTCTGGTACCGTCCACTTCACCAAGTCCTCCAGCCGCACAATCACCTTCTCAGAAACTGCAATTACCTCGTGCTGAAAGGAAGCGGGGCAGAATCCCAATTACAATCAGAAGCACATAAAAAGGAGTTACATGAATGCAACTGTTTCAGGGTCGTGGAGCATTTCTTTTCGTCAAATTCATAGGACTCTGAAACTGGTCACGTATGAATATTTCAAACACTGAAATTGAGATTTAGAATTTCAAATATATTTCGCTCTGTCAACGATTTGGGATAAAAAAAAAAAAAATCTATTTTTATATTATCTCTACTGTACTAATACCAACATGTCATCCTGATCATACGTTTTTACATTTGTCCATTTAATTTCTTTCAAGCATTTATTTTAATTGCAAAGTGTGCCTGACATTTTCAGCTCCATCAGTTTACTCCTTTAACATAAAGTTAAATTGAACTTTTACATGAGACCTGACCCATTGTTTCTTAAACATTTTGTTCTCAAATCATTTGGACTTTTTCCTCTCATTTCAAACAACGTTTGGATACTTTTAGGTAGTTCTTTATATTTTACTTTATACGTGATGTGTGTTGTTTTCAAAGTCTCTGAATTCTAAAACCTTTAAATAAATAAACAGCGGGTTAGGTGGTTCTTAATGAGTAGTTTTGTTTACAATTATAGCTCTGTTTTGAAGTATAAAACTTGGACTTGTTTTTATGCGTTTTCCCATACTTTTCCTACACAGTATGTAACGGCGGTGGAAGAAGTATGCACATACTTTACTTAACTAGAAGCAGAAACAGCTAAAAAAATACTCCCTTACAAGATAAATTGCTGAATTCAAAAAGTTACTTAAATAAAAGTACAGAAGTCATATCAGCAAAATCATCTGAAAATATCAAAAGTAAAAGAACTCGCTATGCTCGTTCCAGAGTGATATATTATTATAGTATATTATATTGTTCTATACTTCACTGTGTATATTAATGTAAAGCCTTAGTCCACAAAGTAACTAAGTGTCAAATAAATGCAGTGGTGTAAAAGGTTAGAATTTCCCTCTGAAATGCAGTGGACTAGAAGTAGCATTAAATGGAAAAACTCAAGTAAAATAAGTGCACTTTAAATATAAACTTAAGTAGATTACTTGAGTAAATGTATTTAGTTTCCACCACTGGTAAGTAATGCATGGCATTATGAGGTTAATGTAATCAGGGTAAACAAGAAACGGGATTAAAATAAGGACTAAGATCAGAATCAAAATCAGAATCTAGAAGAGGAAACAGGACGAACAACAGGACGTCCTTATTTATCAACCAAATTGGTATGTGCGTCAAGTAGCATTACGGCTGTGGATGCACATTAATGTAAGTAAATTACGGCACCATGAATATGGATGATGTGGATGATTGCTGAATTGAATTTATGCCAGCAGTTAAATCAATGTCAATGGGGACGTCTGAGATGTTTTTATACTTTTTGATTAGCATTTAGGAAGTCAGGCCTCCAGTATTCACCATGAACGTTGAGATTTTTATGCTTTTAAATCACAAGTCACACTCAGCGGCTATGATTACACATTGAAAGTGTAGAGGAGCAGTGGAAATGTAATGTGCTACAGCGAGAGTGTAATGATTGAGCAGGGCAAAGCTTTGAGCCAGTGGTCTCTCTGACACACAATAAAAATAATGTGACACTGTCAGGAAACTATAAATATATATATATATATAGCAGTGATGTGCATGGCTGACACTGAGGTAAGCTGAATATAACTGCGGTGGGTTTGTTGCTTTATTCTGTTCAGTTGCCTTACTTAATAAGATTTGCTCTCAGTATGTGCTTCAACCTTTTTTTCCTAAGGTTGATTCTAATAACTCTCATACTCAAAGAACTACAAGTCCAAATGAAGAGGCAAGGAAGCAGAGATGCTTAAATGTGTTTCCATTTGAAGGGCTAATGGCTGAAGTGCTTGTTACCGACAGAGTGGAGTAGCATGCTGGAAGATGGCTATTACAGAAACAGGGAAATCTGGAGGACAGATGTGTACAGGCAGAAACGCAGACATTCAGAGTACGTCTCTGATGTTTACCTTGGTTATCTCCAATTTACCAGGCATCTGTCTGCCTGTATGCATTTCCCCTCAACGAGCCAGTATATTACCCACATTAAAATAACATTCATTTACTCTGTATTGACACATTTACGCACAGTATGTACGAATGTAAAGAGGGTAAACGCAATAAAAGCTACACCTATATGATCTAATAAAATCCAAAAAAAAGGACAAGTCGGCAGTAAATCCTTCCCATGTGAAGCTTAAAATGTCAAGTTGTGGGGTTCTTTTGGCATTTTAAGCTGCATTTCCCCGTGTTTTAATGGATTATTTCAAAGTGTTCCTGTTATTTTGTCGGCATATTCTCAAAAACAAACGCATGACTTTTCGACGTTTCAGATTCTCTCTGAGTGCTCTGTCTATACAATTACCCATATTCAGTTCTCACATCATCTGCAACTACAGGCATATCAAATCCCAACCAGTTGGAGACAGCATTTCCTTATAAAGGAAAAGCCTGCGAGGGATAGCTTGATATAGCTGTGCCTCCCTCACTAAGTAGAAACATCAAACATGGGTTTTCGGTCTTCTTATAATGAGCTGTCTTCAGCTGTCAAGTGGTGGCGGGTGGTTGTAACCGGCTTTCCATGCAATGAAAAACTGACTGCTGTTTTTGCCTTCAGAAAAGCAGGCCATTTCAATAATGTAGAGCAACAGTAAATAGCATTCAGCCTGCAGCCAAAAACCACATTGTACTGTATCTCCACAGAATTAGCCACTGTACTTTGATGCGATCTACTGACAGCACATAGAGAAACGCAACCGTGAAACATTTCAGTCGGGCCCATTCGAAACAAAAAATAAATAAAATTATGTAGTGAATGTTCTGCTGCTGATGTACGAGTCAAACAGCAATACTTCAAGTAATTCAACGGCACACCAGAGCATACACACAGCAACAGCAAACCGTAAAAACACAAAGCCATTCCCTCCATATCAATCAGCTGGATGACATGCTGCCTTGTGTGAGTGCGCACAGATCCTGTTTGGGGACTTGTTCGGCTTGAGAGCGAAACACAACAGGTGAGAGCAATTCAGCAGCTGTCAACACAGTCCAGCATATAATCAGTCTATGAACGGAGCCGCAACAGGCTACATCCATTAGCTTTCTTCTCTTACTTTACCGGCCAACTTTACACCGACTGAAGTCTGTGGGCGGCTGCGTGATGCAGCATGTACAGTCAGGAAGCTTGTGGCTTGCACAAGTCATAATATTTGATTGAGAAATGTTTATGAAAATACTGTAGAATTATGGGGGGGGTTTCTGAGAAACAGTTATTGAGAAACTAAAGCAGCATTGCGTCAGACTGGTTTGCTACACTACAAAATAAGAAACTGAAGAAATCATCTTTTAGTCTAAAGAGTCAGACAACAGTGAAAATGAACCCAAAGAGCAACCAACAGTCTAAAAAACAATCACATAAAATAGCAATTATATTAATACATTTGTGAGTCGTCAGAAAATGTATCTGCAACTCTTTTGATCGACTTTTGAAATTGTTTAAGTCTAATCAAAAGTGTGAACATTTCTCTTGTTGTGACTTGATATGATATTCAAAGTCCTGAACTTGGACTTTAACTATTGTATTATTATGGCATTTTTACAATCTTCTTGTATTTTATATACCAAACAATGAAAATGGGAGAAAATGATTGACAGATTGATTTATAATCACAATTATTGTTGGTTGTAGCCAAACAGTTTTGCTTAACAAAGGACTTAAATGATTCATCTATTACTAAAAGTGGAATTTTCTGTAAAAAAATCAATCAACTAATAGTTTCAGCACTAGCCCTAACCCAGGTTAATCCTTACAGCAGCAGCATTCATCAGCATTGCCCGACTCTTACTCACTACTTGGATTTTCTGTTTCAAAGAACAATCCTGCTTTTCTGTAAATGCTGCCTAACTACACTGTCCTGTCATTTCCTGTTAGGCAGCTGATAGATAAGCAAAGCGGCAGACACAGCCAGCAGGCCACTTGATAATATAGGTCAGAGGACTGCAAGCCCCCAACCAAGAGGTGACACTCCACATCAGCAACATACCAAACAGCCTGCTTTCATTTCAGTGACACTTCCGACACAGATGCATTTAGAGCGTTTACACACTCTGGATCCTCTACTAAATGTCTTAATGTGTTACCAGAACTTTACCTGGGGTACATCAATAAGCGCTCGCACTCTCTAACTGCTTGTTTTATGATTGAGTTAAACTGCAAGGTGACACATTAACCGCTGAATGCTACATTCTGTCTCCGTTCTTCAATCAATAATTCATGTTATTACTGCAGCAGCATGATATCTCCAAAAACATTACTGAGTGAATTTATTGCTATGACTGCAAATAATGGACTGAAAGTGGGGGGGGGAAAAACAGACTTTTGCTGTGAAACTGTAGATAACTCTTTTCCAGCAACCCATGACTCCAGCAATCTCATTGAAATTAAACTCTCTAAAATCCATATCATTCAATTTATATGGATGCGGCGCTGCACTGGTGGCAAAACAGCCCATAAGGGACATTCCCAATTCTATATTCGGTGATCCAATTAGAAACAATGCACCCTGAAATATTCCATATCAATCTGAACAATTCCCTGAGAGAAATCCACGCCACTGTGCTCGAACAGTAAGGGAGACATTCCTGACTGTCAGCGTTCTGCGGCGCAGCGTCTCATCGCTCGGACAGGACTTTCAGCTCGGGAGTCAAGGGGTGCACGCTCCTAGTGGGTGGGTGTCTTTCTATACTGCGAGTACACACATTGATGCGCACACACACACACACACACACACACACACATGCATAGTGCTCCTGTCATGCTGGGAAGGTTTCAGCCTGCTGCCTCAGAGAGGTCAGCACTGGAATTCCTAAGGCCAAAGGAGATTAGTAATTGAGTAATGGACATGGTGACATGGACAATGAGGAGACAGAGAGGGAGAAAGAGCAGGAGAAGGAGAGAGAGAGAAGGAGAGAGAGAGAGAACGAGGGTATGAAACACAATATGAGTTCATTATCTATCTCCCCTCCCCATGACTGACCTTGGCTTCAGTGTCCCAAAACAAACTTATCTAGGAATTAAAAAGGGAGCTCTGGGGAGTAAGCCAGGGACAATTGAATTAGAATATGTTTTTTGAGACTGCCTCCAGACCAGCAAGAGTTCAAGGTAGAACATTTAAAAAGGTGAGAATTATTGCACATAATGTTCCGCCACTTAATGCGTGCAGTTTGTTCATATGTATAAAAGTCGCCGTACTAGCTGCATGGGTGCTGAACTCATCTTGTATTCACCGATTCCATTAAGAGATTGCTCTATATGAACTTCGCATTCTTTCACAGTTATGATGACAGAGAAAAATAGCGAGATAACAGGAGTTTTCAAAAGGCTTTTCCGAAAGTGGGTGAGGCATCCATCATGTAAGGTGACACCACAAGAAAAAGCTGCGTCAGCTCCCTTGAATCACAGCTGCTTTGTACTCTTGTATTTTAACAAATGCACACACGAGACAAAAAAACAGACGGAGCGCATGATGATTCCACATGCTACATCTAAGAAACCGCGGTTAAGAATGAGAAATATTAGCTGGAGTAGTATGCAAGAGCTTCTCGTCTGTGGCTGTATTCTCCTCAAAGGTTATAATAACGATCCACTGTAGCTGGGGGCACTGGAGTCATGCATCAAGGCAAATGTTTGCCCGTTCAAGTGGTTAGTCAATGACAAAGTGGAAAAAACCAAGCTAAAGAGCACCAAAAGTCTCTTGTGTGTTGACAAGCGGGCCACTGCTGTAACATATCATTACTTAGGCTGCAAAAGACAGAGAACGGTTTGGTGAGAAGAATCAGAAGATTGTGAAGGACGAGAATGACAACCGATGGGAAATGTTAGCGGGTTTTCATTTTTTTTTTATTTTTTTTTTTTTTATAGCCTTTGAAGTCCGGGGTATTCAGTTTTAAAAGGTTTTAAATTACACTATCCTAAAAAGCTGGTAATAATTTACATGCTATTTCAGCAATGGTGAGGAATTCACTGGAGGGCAGTGTTCAGAGTTAATGACTTGTTCTGCAGCAGGAGGAGGCACACATGCGCGCACGCTGCACATGCACGCTAAAAGCACCCCCCCCCCCCTTCAAAATTCCTGCCATTGTTGTGTGAATGGAGAGATTTGGTATAATGCACAGACTGGCGAAGACAAGGCAGCAGTATGGATGTTCTGAAAAGATCACTGTAAAAAAAAATGCCTCATATCACATTTACACTCGAGTCATTCAGCAGAACGACCTTATCCATCAAAACGCTGGTCGCATATCTAAGCCACTTACACTTAACTCAACTAGCATCCCAGATGCCTGAATTACCCATTCAGGGTTTTTCCCTCAGGAAAAATCAAAGAAGCAGCAAATGAATACAATCTAATTTCCCTACAAGCTGGCTTTCCAAGCACTGAAACACATGCATGGACTACTGCCATGCACTGAAGAAATGGCTCTGGACCCATGCCAAAGTGTTTTCCACAGCAATCAATACTGGCCTACTGCTGCAGTCCCCAGCCTGTCAGTGTATGTGTGTGTGTGTATGAATGTGTGTGTGTGAGTGTGTGCCAAAGCCTTGTCAGCTAGAGGGACAGACTAGAGGAGAAGAGAGGTCAGATGAAATCAGAGGTGATGATAATAGCACATTAATATAACATGATCCAGAAATATTCTCCGCGGTTGTGAATTCCCATTAAGAGCGCCTTCCTGTAGTTGCACTAAAGTGGGATATATAGTATGAGATAAGCATAAGCAATTAAACGCCTGGAGCAGAGTATACAATAAGTGGGTGTTGTGTGCAGTGAGCTGTTATCTTCAACAGCTCTCTCCTGAAACGTGGGGTCCAGAAACAGAAAGTATCACAGGCGACGAGCGGTACCGGCAGGAGAGGCAGAGCATTTGGAGTGAGAAGAAATAATGTGTCACTCAATGAGTTTTAAAAACACATGTGACTGTTTAGTCAGTGGCAGTTTGCAGGCAGACAAATAGAGCAGAGGCCCCAATAGAGGGTTTGTCATAATGGGTGAGCAACTCGACACAAAGCCTGTTTAAAGAGCAAGCAGAGCTCAACTGGTGGGGGTAAACACTGCTTGTCAGGCTGAGATACAATGAAAAATAGAGCTTCCTCCACATATGGACTTAATAAGTAACCGAGAATAAATAGATTAATACATTTTCCCTGAGTCTGTTCATCAACTATCCAGCAAACACAGGCACCGAGAGCTAGGTTTATTCAATGAATCATTATTTCTATTTCCAGACAAAGCTGACTGGATTTAAAGCTGGCTGCGTTTAAAAAGGAATTGACCTCCAACCCTGTGACAGAAGAAAAACAAGCACAGTAGGTCATGGGTTGGTTCCTCTTGTCACTGCACAGCACAGCAGAACACGGCAAACACAGCGCAGGAGAGGCTGAGAGCAAACAAATACCTGAGAAATAACCAGGAAATTACATCATACCTCGCCGCTGAGAACACAAGTGAATCAGTAATCCAATTCCAGTGAGCCAGTTCAATATAAGGCTGTTCTGATGTCTCGAAAAAAAAGAAAAGAAAAAAAAAGTTGTTGAGGATATTGTGCTCGAGGCTTAAGATAATACCGTATGAGGCGTGATCTCCCAGAGAAAAGGGAGAAACACAGCAAATGTCAAACGCTGTTTCTGTTTTATGTTGCGTGAAAATATTCAAGATGCAATCTAAGAATAAATGTCATAAACCTTAATGACATGAGTTGTGACTTTACCTCATGATGTGCATTTTTTGCAATAAAACATTGTGAAAACAGCCCACTTCCTGAGAGCCGTATGTTATCATGTCGTATCTTTATGAGTCACTAGGCTAATTTGAACTCCTGATTTTCAGCCAGTCAATTACGGATTCACAGAGTAACTCCACAGCCATTAATCTGCCTTTATACGCTACCAGAGTCCTGAAGAAAAATGACTAATGTGAGCTTTATAAACTCCAGTTCCCAGTGTAGCTAAAAATGAACTCCTCTGTTTACGTTTTTAAAAACAAATAATCGTCTCGCACATACATCATCTGGGCACAGAATTTCAACAGCCAATGAGTTTTAATATCACAGCTTTTTTTGTGAGTCTGGTTTACCCTTCCTGTTTGTTTTTTTAGATCATGGGTTGCATCTGTAAGCACTCCTCGCTGACTCACACAGTGCAGATTAGTGTTATGGGGCGAAGTCAGCGAGAATCTGAATGGGCTCAGTGAAGGTCATAAACTGACTTGAAGTTGTCAGGGCAATTTCCACTGTGTAATATACAGTAAGTAGTCCGATTTGCTGAGAGCAGGAGGTTTGACAAGCCCTTTAATTGAGGTCGGCCTGCAGGCACCTACATTGCACTTTAACATATCATCCTCAAATTATATTATTCCATAGTCTGGTTTATTCTATAAACAAACTGCAACTTCAAAGCAAGTGCATCTGTCTCCTGTGCTTGCAGGAGTGTGTGCTGTGATGCAAGTTGCTGCATAATTCATGCAAGGAAATAGCTTTTATTCCTCTTGTGCTTGTACTCCGTTATCACGAACACAAACTACAGCTTTTCCCTCCTGAATTATTCTGCGTTTCCTCGATTCTTTGAGATTTGCATCGGCATTGCAAGCCATTCAGGTAATTAATATAATACTGGAATGTAAGCACTTTGCAATGCAAAAAAAAAAAAAAAAAGAAAGAAAAAAAAAAAAAAAAAAGTCTTTGGTTAAGGGGCGGAGCTGACATGTCGTTGCGCAAGTGTGGCCTCAAGATCGGCGATGCATGCACTCAAAGTAATTACAAAATAATTGCAGCGTGTTAAAGGCTAAAGCGAGAGGGCTTCAGGAGATGATACCCGTTCATAGAAGAATTCTGCTACAAAAGATGATAGCTTGTCTGAGCGGCAGCCCATAAATAGCCACCTTTCTCATGAAAGGGAAATGTGATAGCCACTCTATTACTCAAGAGGAAAGAATGTAAGTAAACCATCAGCGGAAGAGTCGAGTACAAACACGGCTTTGTCCTTCCCTATAAACAATATAACAGCAGCAGAGAATAATTTCCATCCAGCCGCAAGTGATCAAAAGCAGAGAGCAGTCATTAAAGTGCTGTTGTCGCTGGTTGAGGAATATCACTGGGAAAACAACACGTTTGTTTTACAGCCGGTGAGAAAAAAAACTCAATATCAGAGTAATGCCATTCAGCGCGACGATGTAACCGGATCACAAGCGCCACATATGGCCACAGTCAATCATAACTATTGCTTTTCTGTGCCAACAACAGCGTAATGTAACACAGAGGCGTTTTAAGTGCTGCCCCAAATTGTGAGCTGACAATATCACATTGTTTGATGATGGAAATGTCCATATGGAAAATTATGCAAAGCGTGGAGAGTAGTTAAAACGTGTCAGCGCTGGCTGTGCTCCGCCACGCTTTATGACTCGCTCTGCCTCTTTCAACATCAGGCGGCGTTACAAAATATCTAATAACTATCGCAGCGAACGATCTGAGCCAGTTTGACCCCATGCATTCATTACTGTTTCGCAATTTCCGCCCATATGTCAGTATTTGACACGCTTTACCAAGAAATGAAATGACACAGTCGAGGCGCAGGATTCTTGCGGATTTTTGCCCTTTATAACACAATTAACCCCATAGAGCGCAGCGGCAGCCTTATTGAGCGCAGCTGGACAAGTGCACATTCAGCAGTTAACACCACAATAGACAAAATAGGCTAAAGTAAAACTAGAGAACAAATACCGCGATAGGTAAATCATTTAGCAGCCCGGATACATCAATGTCAGTATTGATGCATGCGTTTATGCATGTCTGCCACCGGAGACTAAACATCCACAGCCAACTCTTAATGCAGTAAAGATGCTGGTTAATAAAAATGCTCGCGAACACAGAGGATAAACACGGTGAAACAGCAAAACATTCATAATTATTCATCAGGCGATTAATATTCCTACCTCTCCATGGGTGACTGTCCGTCCCTGGGGAGTATCCTCGGGTAGAAAATAAAGTTTGGAGCTTGATAAAAGTTGCTTGCTTGTTCTTTCTTCCCAGAGCAGCTGAAGCTCCGCTATGCAAATAGGATCCTCCGGTTTACATCTGACGAAGAAAAAGTCTCCGAGAGACAGAATCCTCGGTTTACCGTCCCGGTGAAATTTAAAGGCTTTATAGAATATATATGGTCCATGTAAACCGCAAGACGAGCCCACCCACTGTAGAGGAAAAACACAAATTGAGAAATTATTGAATGGCTTATCAACTATTTTGGTAAACAAATCGTAGCTAAGTGGACACAAACATTTCAAACATCCCTGCGTTATAACGCACGGTTGGCCAACATCACATCAGGATATCTCAGTTTTCTGCACACAATTAGTATCATGTAACTATTTTTAGATGTTCAACATATGACACAGATGTGGTCTTACTAAATGCAATGTGACAAAGTTTTGTGGATTAGGCACGTGAGTACAGTTTACAGGAGGTGGCGATTAGCGCAATGCGAAAATAAAATAAATAGACGGTTGATAACAAACGTTACCTTCAGTGAGTTCGGCTCCATCTCGACGTTATGAATTGATTAAACTCAACACGCTCTCCAAACTTGCTGGCTTGAATGGATCGCCGAAGGTCCTGCAAGGGACATATTTCTGTAGAGTTTTAAACATCGTCTATTAGTCTATAAAGAGTCGTGGAAAAATATGTTTTGTGGTAGATGGATTGCATTAAACATTGTGCAGGTCTGCGTATTTATTTAGCGAAGTAAATCCATGGTAGCGATTTATTGGCGAATTTCTATTCGGCGCAGTCCTGTTTCTAGACAAAATATTAACATATAATCATAAACATATCAAGATTTTTCAAAAATCTGTACACAGCAGTTGTTTTTAAAAACACAACCTACCGTTTTCAGAAAATGATCTGCCTACAGGAGCTTCCTTTGTGCTAATATTTTGCGTTTGTGGGCTTTTCTGAGACCTTGCGTCTTCCAGGACTTCTGTAAAAGACGTTCACTATGAAAGCACATTTATCACAGTAATGACACTGAGGCGCTTGCTGTGGATGCCTTCAAGAAACAATGTTACATGAAAGTTAATAGGGCTATCAAATGATTCCTCAAAAGGCAATGTGGGACCCGTGAGGTGCCGGCTTTGCTTTGAGCGGAACTTGCTATGCTTTATGGCACAGACGCGCGGCTTGGCGTTAATGCTTAAAAAATAATGGCCTTTATATATTTTGAGGCGAGCATGAAAAGACAAAATTGGCCGAGTTAGAAAGCGGGGCGTCACGAGACAGAATCCACTAGGCGGTCCATTATGCAGACATAAATCATCTTAAAACGCTGTGTTGACTTTGTGAAGACAGCGGGATATATTCGACAGGTGTTAACACATTTGCACGATCAAAGCCCATTATATAATTATGTTGATTAATATTTATTAGCATAAACACCGGGGGATTACAGAGGTATTCGGAGAAGACCACTATAAAACTATGAATTATTAATTATAGCTATGACATTTATACGAAGTTACACAAACTTCCCGGTTTCTATGTACACGTGTGGACTCATTGTCCTTTCGGTCTCCGCTGCTGAATGTGTCAGCTGTATTTTATCGGTTGTCTGGAATTATTAATGTGTTGAAAAGTACCGGCTCAGTCCACAGGGTCGCGCTGTTTCTCCAGCGTCATCCAGCCCTTGGCCTGCATTTATCCCCCACTCAGATCACAGAGCATGCAACAGCGACATAGGCCTACTTCTGACACCAGCTATTTCAAGTACACTATTACGCAATGCGCTTTTTTTTTTTTTTTCTAATTTGATTGGCAGAGCATACAGGCGCATTGATTCACATCCAGTAAAGTGTTTTCCTGTCTACCCAACGCACATGTTTTTTTTTTTTCTTCTGGTCCTGCTGCTGTCTGGGTAGTTATATCAAAGACATGCACTGGCATCCAGGCCCATATATAATGACGTCTACCCATAATGTTAATAGGGTTCATTATACCTTTATAATATAGAACATTTGAAAACAGCATCAGAATGGCAGTCCTGTTAATTTAACCAGCAGAGTTTCTCTGCCCTGCCCCCTGTTCAAAGAAGCAGCAGAACATGATGTATTAAGACTAAAATAGCTGAGACAATGTTCTGTGACACTCAGATATTTTAAGTAGTGCATCAGTTTGGAGTAAAAAGGTGGATTACACAGAGGCTCATTGTCTTACATGCGGCTGCTGCAGTGCTGGGATCCTGCAGTGAATCTCATATAAACTGCAGCTCTTAGTGTTATCTTTCCTGATTTCTCTCCCAGTCATTTCAGTGGCTGAATCAATGGGGTTGCATTGTTAATGGCAGCCACTATAATGAAGTCCCTGGTTAATCAATGGCACCACTAGAGCTCTTATCTGGCAATTGCAAGTGTTTGCTTGTCAACAGCCAGCGACCAGCAGCAAATGCAATGTTGTGATGCAGATATTGATGTGAGTTAGTGTTAATGGAGCTTCATGTTGAGAATTTCTTTATTGAAAATAAATAAAGTGAGAGGGATTGGACAAATGGGATGATATTATGTTAAAATATTAGGAACATCTTAAAACTGAGCGGTAATGCATAATACACATTCAGTATATAAAACTGAATTTACTCATCTGCTTCTCTTTGTCTCAACATGCGTTTGTGATTCGATACATTTGATCAAAGGAAATCAATAAGGTACATTTACATGGTTTAACCTTGTGAGTGAACTTGAAACATGAAAAGAATGAATGAACGAACATGAATGAAAAGTATAAGGCTCCCAAACATTTTCTACATTAATCTGCAGACAAATAAGTAGCTTGAGGAATACACTGTAAGCCATATTGAACAGTTTAACATTAATTTCAAGCACACTGGTAAGAGCTCAAATCCCCTTAAGTAAATCTGAAAGTAACCCTCTTTAAGTCCATGCTGGTATGTGGGTCGTGAATCTTTTTTTTTTTTTTTTCCTTCAGACTCCGTTTACATTCTCAAGCAGTTTTTTTTTTTTTTTTTTCCACTTTGGCAATCAATGCTCACAAGTTTGTTTATTGGGGCATTTTGCTGAGTGAAATACGATCACCCACTATAGTAATATTCTGGGCTTTTTTCCATTTTCAAAGCTCTGACATAAAACTTTTCTTACTGCTGCTAATGTGTTGTGTTGACTGCGTGTGCAAAGAAGAATGAACATCTTTGACAAATGAAGGCACCAAAAAGACCTTATTATGGGCGATAAAGAAAAACTGGATAAATATGTTTGAGGCAGATTCATGCTCATTTCTGTTTTCTGTAGCAGGAACATACAATGTGTGGATAAGTGGTAAAACCTTACTTTTTCCCAGCACAGGTGTTCCACATTTTACAAAATGAGGCAGCCTCAGCAGGGAGCTACAAATGAGTTTGTAAAGTCAACTCAAAATAGAGAGCTTGGGTTACAGTTTCAACCAAAGCAAAGCGATACAAAAGTCATTAAAATAGCATATTTCAACATAATTCTTACCATATGTCGACATGTCTTCTTGATGAATATGAATGTTAGTATTGACTATTTGACCACAACAGAGCTACAGGTCAACCCGCAGAGATAACTTTAAATCAACCCTTTGATGCTCCACTCCAACCCTGAACAAAAAAGAAACAAAAATGATTTGCATTTCCTAGTTTTTTTTAAATATGAGCCTCCAGCAAACAGTACACAGTTTCCTCTACAGTAAAAGTAAACTTTTAAAAAATTGCATCTATTGTTTCCCCATAAAACTGACCAAATCATAATAAAATACTTAAAAAAATGTAACATATGTTTTTATGGACAAGAGCAATATGCAAAACCCAATATATAAAACATTCTTTCTTTTTCTAAGATTAATACACTGGCCTACAATGAAAATAAATGACCTAATGTTGGTAATAAAAACACAAAGAGTCTTTAACTACGCAATAAAAACTTTGTAGATTGCTTGCAAATGATTTCCTTCATAGTCCAGTGATCTGAGTGAAGTGGTCCACATCTACAACTTTAATTGCGCTATATTTTCAACATTTCTATATATTAACAATAAATCACACGTCTAAGTGTTTTTGAAAGGGGTCGCTTGCGCAGAGATTCATCACCTGACTGCAGCTTCCCACAACTCTACAGAGCTTTTAGCTTCTTTTAGCTAATTGTTTTGATTTTATGCCAACAAATGTACTATTTTGGTCTGATAAACTTCCTGCCCAGCGCCAAACAGCAGACAGACAATGTTAGCAACCAGCTGCTGAACATAGTGGAGCATTTACAGTTGCAGCTGGAGCCAGAAATGTCTCTTATAAGTAGGTAGAGAGCAAAACGGAGCTAAAAAGAGAGTGAATATTGGACTGAGATTGACCACAAGGTGACCACAAACATGTAATATGACGTTGATCCGAATCGGCTGCATGTGAAAATAGGCGACGTACTGGAAACTATTTCACCATATTAACTGAAAAAGTGATAATATGAATGTTAGTGTAAATGTCAGCTGTTTCCACTGCCCTCAAGTGGCCATAGGATCAGTTATTGCAGTTAAACTAGGCTTTGTTAAATAATTATATCCAGTATTGGCAGTACCACTCTGGGTTTACCTATTTATCACTGTATATTCATTTAATACATCTTAAAAAATATTAATTATTAATTTAGTTATATTAATTTAACAAATATGCAATGGAATAATATTAGATCGGTTGAGTTTTTATATGTTTATCATGACAAAACTTTTCTTTTTCTATGGTAATATTCTATTTTGTTTTGTACCAATTGGTTGAGCTTTTTCTTTTTATAATGACAAAGCATTAAACTGTTTGTAAAAGTAGCAAAAACACACTTTGACTTGTTTTTCTAATATTTAAAAAACAAACTGGGTCATAGCTCTCTCCCTCAGTCATTCCTCTCCCTCTCGTTGTGATATTAAGATCCACATTTGTAATGGCACTGCCAGGCATTATTAAAATCTACACATGACAAAAGCAAGTAAGCTTCTTAGAAATTAGGGCAGCACACTCTCCGAGTCTCCTGCTTATTCCACATGCACAATTGCATTACCCAGTGGACATCCATCTATCATCAATGGAAAGCCCTGGGACATTAAAAATCCATCAAGTAAATTTGTCCTTAGGAACACGTTTCAATAGTAACTTTACACCTGAGTCTTTGTACTGCTGTATTCAGGACAATGGCCCCCGTCTGCAGCGTGACTTTAGGAAAAGGTAACAGGAGATGTGAGTGATGTCGCTGCGCTAATTTTAGCCTCTTCGACTCATTATAACGTGGTGTTACATTTCTCGCCATTCAATCTCGTGCGAGTCCACCTACAGCGGACAGCACATGCACAATAAAACCCAATTAGTTTAGTGGAAGCGTCTCTTTTAATCAGGACGTAAGTTTGATATGTTCATCTGGAGGCTATTTGAGATGATTTCTGTGTGTATTAGCAGGTGTCAGCCGGCGCACTGTTGGCTGAATATTAACTGTCTTGGCTCATAAATATCTGTGATGCAGTGATACTTTCAGAACATCAAAGCAGTAACTGCTTGCAGTGAACTGAGTGGAATATTACTCTTCACAGCAGAATAGAAATGTTATCTTTTTTTTTTTGTTCTTATCTAATATCACGCTTGTTTTTCGGCGCTACCATACTTCTTCATGTTTTATGCATAATTGATGCTTTCTTGTAGTCCGTCTATTCAATCACAATATTCGACATCAGGTCCGTCATTCCCAACAAACCAATTATTGCATCCATTCATGGCTGCGGCCATTAATTATATCTAATGTCATATATTTATATGTACGTTGGGCTTAGTAATTCATAAGGCATAGTCTAAATGACAATGAACTAATCGCCTGCAAAAGAACAAAACACAATTTCACATTCATGGGCCACTTTTACAGCCGAATTGTTTGATAATGTCAAGTGAGTCATTTTATTAAGCGCCACACAAATGTAATCATGTGGCAGGGCAACGTGAATTTGAGTGTATACAAGTGTTAACATCACTATGGGTTTTAGGTTATTACCGCCGCAGCACATGTAAATTTCCCTCATTGATGGAGAGTGCTCAGCTGAATCAGAAATGTGCAAACCACAAACAAAATAGGCTGCTTCATTCCACACACACACACACACACACACACACGGGATTAGAACCATGAATAATGTATTTATGTAAATGTCTGATGGGTATAACTATAAAAGATGAGAATGATTGAAAATGCATTTTGTTACATTGAGGTGCTGCCTGTGAGTTATGGATGTTTTCAGTTGCAGCGAGACAACACGACAGAATCCTAAAAAGAAAACGTTGTATTTTTGGAGGCAAAGAGGTCACAGTGTCACCTTTACATCTGAGGAATACATTAATACAGAACATGATCTCAGCGTTCACATCAGTCAGATTATTGCACCCAGTGGTCAAACTATCATTGCGTATGAAGCCGCTGAGGACAGTGACCTCAGCGTGTACCATCTGCGTAATGCATCACAAACTGTCTTTTCTGTCGAACACTGAATTGTTATAAAACGGCTATAAATGTCAGCAGACATCTCCGATCAGATTACTCAGTGGTGCGTGTCACCCTCCCATCTGGGCTACGAGTCCTGCATTATGTATATGTCAAATAACCGCGTGTGTATAGGTAGTTACAATGCAGCTCTTTTACACTGGCAGTTTTCAAGATTTGTCATAATGTATTCTATGTGAATGACAGTTTCAGTTGTCATGCGTGCAATGCTGTTGTGATCCGTGTAATCCCTGTGTGAATCAGGACACAGCAATCAGCCCATTCAACATTGGAGACAATGGATAAGTTTTGAAATATGACTGACAACTGCTCAATTGTCCGATTACAGCAGGAGAGGGAAACGCAATATTTTGTTCAGAGCTCAGAGCCTGAGCACACACACATTAAAGATAAAAAAAACAAACTCTCTTTGATAATTTATCTCATTTTATAAGGCAATTTAGCAGTCACTTGAAGTTGCTATGGCGACAGGGGGGTATTTTGAGACAACTTATGACCTATGCAAAACCCACTCACTGTAAACTTCACTCAAGCTAAATGAGATTGCTGTCTGTGCTGTGTGTGATACATGGCAGAGAACTTAATCCCCACGCTATGCTTGGCCTTTTTCTGCACAGGACAAATTAAGGTTCTTAATATCAATGTAAAACATCTGTGGGCTGTTTACCGTACGGCGAATACGAGCCAAGTAGCAACCGGGGGCCAGCACTGCGCTGCATAATAGTCTTTTGTTTTGATTGCTAATGCAGAATTCATAACAGTTGTCAGGTTAAGGTCAGAGAAAAATCCAGCGGGTGAAAGGAAAATGAATACTCATGATATGGTTTGAATGTAGTAACTCAATATGTTTCACACTAAATCCCCTTCAATATCGCTTTATTTTTCGGCTTACGTCAAAGATTCCACATTGGAAAAGCTTTGAAGACTCGCTCTGTTCTGAGGCGAATCATATTTGTCCAATAACTGCTTGGCTTGTTGCAGCTGTCGGGGCTGAGACAGAATGAGTCATGCGTTACCCATTTAAGTCCAATTTCTCCCATGCAAATGCCTGACATGTGTGACTCTGCAGGGCCCCGAGTTGAAACAGTATTTTTGAAACGAGGAGAGAGAATTGAGGCCAGAGCTGTGTGACCATTTAGCCACCTGCTTCACCCGTGACCTGGGCTGTTTAAAGAAAGTTTATATTTGGGGAAACAATTCACTCGTGTTGTTTCTGACATGGCTTTAAAGCAGCCGCAGCTGCCATGAAATTAAATGAATAAACAAAAAAGGAGGAATGGATTCTGTGGTTTCTCCTTAAAAGGAGCTCTCTTTTGGAAAATATGAGTTGTATCCACTGAGCTGTGCTAACTGTGTGAAAACATTTTTCATCCCTAAAAATAGATTGACACACAACGACAAGCAATAGCTGCTATTTTAATAACACCACTTCACCCCCCTTCCCTCCTCTTTTACATAGTGTGCTGAGCCTTTTGTCGATTAGCATAAATTCCAGGTTGACTAATGAAAGTGGACTCCAGGAGATGTTTCGCTCTGCTCCACCTGGAAACTTTGGTGTTGAGTGCCATCTGTTGGGACACAACAGCAACGACATGCTGGTGATGGCTGGATTACACAGGATTACAGAGAGTAATTTACTGTTTAACATCACAGCCAAGTTATTCATTAACCGGCCTTGAGAGGTGTAGCTGTTGGCAAACTGCTGATAATAGCTGCACTGTGGCTCTGGATTTATACTTTACAAAAGTGCATGTTCAAATGCCGGCGGAGGTGGGAAGTTTATTTATTTTAAATACTTTATACTTCGACTACGCTACACTTCAGAGGGACATAGAGTACTTTGTACTCCACTATATTTATTTGCCAACTTCAATTGCTTTGCTGATTCAGATTAATAATACTAAGTATTAACAAATAAAAAGTCTGATGCATTATTATAGGTCAGAATTAGACTTGATTGATCCTCGGGGGCAAATTCACAAGCGCCCCAGCAGCATATAAGGAATTAAAATGAGCTCCACCGTTACCAACTTTAAAGTGATTTACACATTAATGCATCAATAGCTTTAATGCAATAATATAATATACATTAGTCTAAAATGGGCCTAAATGAGTTTGTTTACTGTTGGCAAGTATATTTCGATGATAATACTTTTCTACTTTATTACTTGTAACAAAATATCTGAAACGCCTCTGATGCCTTTAATATTCTGCAGATGCCAAGTGTTGTTTTAATATTACTCTTTTAATGCTTTAAACCTCAGTGTTTCTACTTGAATTTTCCTCTCATCAGGGTGAAAAAAAAATCCCTTTAAAACAGCTGTTGCGGCATACAACACTTAAACTTAATCTCTGAGGGGTTAGCAGATTTGTGAGGCAGGATGAGTCAACAACACATCTATTAATTATTGAAGAGGAAACTCAGAGGCCGTCCGAGCCTGCACAACAAGAGCAAAGCTATAGAAAGATATACTTTAAGACGACAACAATGCAACGGTACGTTCCCAAGTGTACCTTAAACACTTAATGTCGAGTAATTAAAGCAAACACGCAACACATGACGCAAATAGGGCAACAATCCTATACACTGGTTCAGTATTGATGCCAATATAGATTTGAAGAAAATCAGTGGAAAAAAAAAATCACAATGTTAAAAAAAAAATTAAAAAAAAAGGCATAAAAATGAAAACATGTTGCACAACGCTTCTCCGCCGCACTACGCTTTATTAACCAAACATTTTGTGGCCACCTTGGCTTCATTAGGAAACCACTTGAGGTTGTTTTCCTCCAGAACCTCAGACACCACCTGATGAAGGCAAGAGAGCCGAGCACATTAGGTGAATAAAGCGTAATGTACTGCGAAGCAGTTGTGTGACATGGATGGATTGTGTCTCAAGGTCACAAAGTATGGTGAGCAGTGCGAATGCCAACACACCCAACCAAAACTGAAGAGTGGACTCTCTCATTTAGAGCTACGTGATCTTTTTTGTTGTGTAAACACAAGTTTCACTGAACCAGTTTTGATTGTATTTTCACCTCCCTCACTGCCTCAATCATATCTTAGTTGCCTTGCATTGATTATAAACCAGCAAATATTTCAAACAATGATCTCACATTTGATTTCATTGCTCCGCTGTGGTCCATTTTATTCCGTTCCGCTTTACAAAAATTATTTTTTTTGTGCTGACACAGCAAACGGCGCAGCTCTACATGAGCTTTGTAGCGCTGCTGATTGAAGCGGCAGCATAGAGGGAATCACTGTTCTATGATCAGCGACCAGAGCCCCTTAGCCATCGCTGTCATTACCATCTCCACACAGCCAAGAGCTGAGTGTTGAACAGCACCCTCACACAGCCTCCCTGGCTAACACCAGGCCTGGGGTATGACGTAGGACGGCCTTTCGGCCTCACTCAACAGAAGAGTGGTTGTTTCCCTTTAAGACTGACTGACTCTCTCTCTCTTTGACGGAGAAAGTTGCTGTTGTCAGGAGGGAACACTCCACAAAAATTGGTTTGATTTTTTGTTTCAGTGCCAGTTTATTTGAGACTTCAATCGCTTAGAAAACAGAAAACAGGAAACAGGATAAACACCAGGGCCGTGTTTTCACAAATACACCAGTGGTTTCTTTCAAAAAAAAAATAAAAAAAACTCTACCCGCAATGTTTTTTTGACTCAGGATGTAACAGAGTTTCTTTTTTCCCCCACTGCATGCAGCTGGGTACTCTCTCCCCTACTTGTCTCACTGAAATTCTCATTGTGATTTCACGTGATGCAAACCAAGATGATGATCGACATTTTGGAACAAAGACAGGAAAAGTCTGTCTCCTTTCCAAGGTCACCGGCCTCTCTACTGTTTCCTCCCTCCTGCACTGGATGGCCAGATTGATTTGAATAGAAATCTACTCAGCATGCAGCCAAGTAGGGCAAAATGACTCAAGAGGGACTCTGTGTGCACGCATGTGTGTGTGCGTGTGTGTGTGTGTGTGTGTGTGTGTGTGTGTGTGTGCGTGTGTGTGTGTGTGCGTGTGTGTAGATATGTGATTAGACTACAGGATTGTGGCTTAATGTTGGACCAATCCTAATGACTGATAAGAAAGAACTGAATTGTGTACATAATATTGTTTCTTAGAACTTATTGTTGTTCAATTTAAAACTCTTCAATTAAAAAAAAAAACGGACGTGTTGATTTTTATTTGTGCATTTTTGTTTGGTCTGATGCTTCTCTATGTGAGTATATGTTATATAGTTATGTGAACATAATTTAGGGCCATAACTAAAAAAGTCTTTATGCATCCATAATTACCGTATATGCATGTCTGCATTTATGTTACCCACATATTACACACAAAAGGTGGATTGTAGAAAAAAAAGGAAAAAAAAGGAAATAATAATACAAATACAAAATATTAAAATAAATATTCTCATGTGTACTTCCCAAAATATAATGAGTCATTTGCTCTATGCAGTGCTGGAGTGTAACTAAGTACAATTACTCAAGTACAAATTTTAGGTACTTGTATTTACATTTTTGCTATACTTATTACCTCTATCTGTACTTTTCTACTCCTCTACATTTATTCCAACAGATATGCTGTAGTTACGAGTTTAGAGCATATACATTTCCTGTTTAACATTACATTTTATTTTACATTTAGAATAAGATAGATTGTTATGCAACAACAGCAAAATAAACTATCCTACAGTGTATTAAATTGTTCAAATTAGCTGCACCATGACCAGCAACAAACATCAAAATGAATTTAAAAAATCTGTAATAATAATCCAATAATATCACATAGTCTTTTTAACCCATATACTTTAAGCACATTCTGCTTAAAATGTTTCTGTACTTGAAGTAACTCAATACTTTGCAGACATTTACATATTTGTACCTCGTGGTATTGCTACTTCTCTAAATTAATCTTCCTGCTTCCTCTGAATTACATCGGCACTACATTGGAAATGGAAATGTGCAACCTGTTGGTCATTCTTCTTCAACACAGTTTGAAGTACGTGTGGCTCTCAGCAGCAGAGGAGGTTCTTTTCCGGTTATTCCTGGTGAGTGAAGGAACAGATGAGGAGATGCTGCCCTCTCCTGTACATCCGCAGAGTTTTTAGTGGACCCCTGATGTCACCCATAAATCCTCGACTACTTGTGAATGAGCTGAACCAGCTCTTTGTCGTGTCTCCCAGCCGCCTATTGAGCCCTGCAGCCCCGTCCCTCTCCCCCATCTGCTCCCCCGTCAGGTAAAACTGGAGTGGCCTCTCTTTCTTTTTTTTTTTCCTTTTTTTTTTTAGGCGGGGCTAAAACTTTGGGGACTTTGTCAATATCCCCCCCTCCTCCTCCTCCTCCTCCTCCTCTTCTCACTGTTCTCACAGCTCTAGGATCTTAACTTTCAGGAATAACGGGGAAATCTGCCGTGCATAATACCGACCTGCAACCAGCAGCAGGATGTGCCTCTTCAAGTTTATATGTGCGATTACTACTAGAGTGTTATTCATCCTCGTCTCTCTGACCGGCGTCTTGAGGGTGAGGTGGGTGAAGAAAGATTTCAATTACTGGTTCCTCGCGTTGCTGTGTCTGCCGCTTATCGTGGAAATGATAACAACGCTTAAGAACCGAAAGGGAAAAGATTACAAATGGTAAGATGCGGTGCATGCATGCAAGTGTTTGTCAGTTATTATTATTATTATTATTATTATTATTATTATTATATGCTTGAGGGTTCAATTTAACTTGAATGTAATGTCATTTTTTTGTCGTTGAGTAAAACTAATCTCGACAAGCTGGTTTGTACATAGTTCCTAGATTTACAGTGTAATGCATGAATAAATTAAGCTTTTCTCATTTCAACCGTTTTTATCCCCCCCCCCCCCCCCCCTGCATCCTGCTTTCCCCTCCGCTGCTATTGTTTAACCTGGGACAGTGAGGATGGGGTGGTACCCATTAACAGACCCAGACAGCCTTCCTCCATGTCTAAAGTTAATCACTAAACAATAGTCTGTAGCTCACTATCGACAGCTTTTGTTTTTGTTACTTTTAATGTCGGCATATATTTTTGATTTAACATACTATAAAAGATGTCAGATTGTACTTTTCTATTAAGAGAATGTGCGTTGTTATGCTTTAATTATTAAGCCTTACAAGAAGCATTGATTTGTGCGAGTGTATCTTGACATAACTGCCCATTTATTTATTTTTTATTTTTTTTTTATAAAAGTGATCAGTAAAAAAAAACAAACAAGATAACATCTTCAAACATTTGACACAAAATAACAGCAAATCTTTAAATTTCATGTCACGATTATTCTGGCCAAAAATTATTGCAAACTTATTGAGATACTTTTTTAAATCGCAATTTGCATTAAAATTCTATATCGTCCCATCGCTAACAGGGAACAAGTAATGTTTGGCATTTTTGTTTTAAAAGTGGTGAAAATGATTACTCCATTACAGATTAGTTATCTGTCAAGTGACTAATTGATCAATCAATTAAACGTTTCAGCTCCACACAATTGTAATATTTATTCACCAGGCTTTCAAAATTCTCGATGCATGTCTTTTAAACACAGAATTGAGGCTTGTATTACATATTCTTTCCCTATGCGTCTTTATGATGTTGGTTGATAAAAGGTCTGTTGTCTTGCAGGTTTTCTCCTCCTATCTTTCTGTTTCTCATCAGTATCATTCCCTCCATCTGGATCCTGGAGCTCCACCACCAGCAGGACAAAGCCAGCGACCCTCAGGTACTCCATACAAAAATACTTAGTCAGAGTGTTTAAAACAACAGTACTTGTGCTTTCCAAACATGTGATCCAATGACAGATGATAGTGGTGGGTTGCAAAACTCTAGCTGTTTGCACACTTAGCTACAGTTTATCATTTATTGATTCCATGAAATTCTGCATTTGCTTTTAAGTTTAGAGTGAAAAGTACGGGTCTAAGAGATTCAGTCTGTAAAAAGCCCCTTTCAATGGTTTCCAGTGCAAAAAGCTCGACTCTTGGGAGAATGTGCGTAAGGTGATCACTCTGAATGAGACCCTGGGAAACTTCACATACCAGAACTACCTGCAGGTAAGAATGACGGACTGAAAGATTCATTTAACTTCACTGGCCTCTTATATTACAATACACTCTCTTTTGGGATATTTTTTAAATTAAGGTAATATTTTCGAAAAATCTAACATTTTTCAAAATGGAAGTTTTTTTTGAAAATTGAAGCCATTTTTCGATAATCTAAAGTTTTTATGTTTTTTTAAAAAGGTATTTTTTTGAAAATTGAAGGATTTTTTTGAAAATTGAAGGATTTCTTTGAAAATTAAAGATAATTTTTTTTCAAAGATCATAGGTTTTTTGAAAACGGTGGTCATTTTTTGAAAATCAAACATTTTCTTGAAAGTTGAAGAATTTACAAAGTTATTATTATGAGAGGGAAGAGTCTTTCTGCCATTATTCATAAACATAACAGCCTAAAGACCTGTGTGGGTAATAACATTAAGAGGGAAGCATTTGAAATGTATATAAACAGCAGCTCGACCCATTGAGCCCAGGGCAATTAGAAAGAAAACACTTCCAGAACCTGGCTGCATATCTCACTGTACTTCAGTTAGAGC
>CALSBV010010813.1:5058996-5071297 GCA_943590825.1 Bovichtus diacanthus
TTGAATGTCACTCATGATGACACATTGTCATGTTTGCAGACTCCCATGCTTCAAACAAATACTAGTTTTCTACAAGATATTTAGTTGTGCTCTTTTGTTTGTTTTTTATAGCATGTACAAAAGGCCAACAATCTTAATGAAGATGAAACAAAATGAAATCTTAAATCTGATCAGAAACCAGCATCGGGGTAACACAGAATCCCTGAGGAGAGTTATCCAGTAATTGATGAGTAGAGTTTTGGACAAAATCCCAGATTACCAGTTTGGAGTGAATGCAGAAGAGAAAAACATGTAATCAAACCATTAGAAAGACCCGGAGGTTAAAACAATTCAGAAAAAATCCACAACCACAAAAGTCTGTATTCTGGGAAGAGACTCTGTTATCTCAACTGTGCTAATAACAGGAAGAAGTAAACACATTCAAATGGATGTCAGATGAAGAAGTCTTTTTGTTTTGCTCCACATGAAGAGTGAGACAGAACTGAAAGTAAACTTAAGAACGCAAAATATAGAGCAGCATAGTGACCAACGGTAAAACAATTTACAAAGTTATTATTATGAGAGGGAAGAGACTTTCTGCCATTATTCATAAACATAACAGCCTAAAGACCTGTGTGGGTAATAACATTAAGAGGGAAGCATTTGAAATGTATATAAACAGCAGCTCGACCACCACCACACCCATTGAGCCCAGGGCAATTAGAAAGAAAATATTTGTTGTGGCACACTTCCAGAACCTGGCTGCATATCTTACTGTACTTCAGTTAGAGCAACAAAGTCCTCATTATGCAACATAATGGAGTCATTAAAGGATACGTCTGGTGATATAAAAAAAAAAAAAAAATTGTCAACAAATCCCATTAAAAAACAAATAATAATAATAATCAAACAAGTATTGTCTGTGTTGTCAAAGACTGTTGTGCAAACACTTTTAAAGAGTTTTATTAACATGAGCACTAGTTTATTTTGAGTCAATGTCACATACACTCCCTAGCATTAGCTCCTGTTTGATTAACTACAGTGGCTAGCTGTTTTTTATTTATGAAGCCTTTCGCTTTAAACAACTTACTGACTTACTGGATTAGGACTCAACATTTATCAGACCATATATTATAGCAGGGACCATAAATGGCGTGCGAGGAGTGTGACGACCCCTGGTGTCATCTGGGGTTTCCCCTCACTAACCTGCGTCGCTCCTCGCCCTGCAGCTGACTTTAATTTGGAGCAATTGGCACTTTTCCTCTGATTTAATTCAGCTTAACTTGGTTTAATTGATGACATTTGGTTTGATTTGTGTAATAAAGATTTCTTTGTTTAAAATGTTCAAATAACTTTCAATCTCTCTTAATTTTTTCAGAATTTTAACCAGGTGTTATCAACTGTCTGTTCCAACGACTGGATCCTGGCTCTTCATCAGATCCTGCTCATCCTCCTCATCGTTGGGAAGTGGCTTCTCCCGCTGGGAGGCGGAGTCACACGTGACGAGCTCTCGCAGCTTCTCTTAATTTTTGTTGGCACTGCGGCAGACATCCTCGAATTTACTAGTGAGACGCTGTCGGATGTCAAGTGGGTGGCCAATCATGTTGCTTGTTGGTTATGAATATGCTTGATAATTGTACATCTGTCTACCAAGGTTTTAATGCATTCAAGTGTGTTCACCTGTATTTATAAACAATAGGCGCAAAGGTGCAGAACTCAAACTATTTTAAGGTGAAGTTGCTTAATCTGTGTCCCTGAATCACAACATTAATGCAGCAACTGAAATAAGCAGCTTCCCATGGACATTTATTGAAACTCACAGGACTGACTTTGCGTATATTTTCTATGTTTCTTTCCCAGAGAGAACAATCCTCAGCTGGTCTACGTCATCTTAGCTGTGTGGACTTGGAGCATGTTGCAGTTCCCGCTTCATCTGGCTGGTCAGTGTGCGTTTGTGTGTTAAACCAATAACTTTGATGCTCATAAAGCAGTTACAGCTGTATATTTTTCTACATAAGCTCTTCCCAGTGAAACACAAATCAGAACAATGTGTTTAGTCAGCAGCGTCCAGGCCAGTGCTGCAAGTCAATACTGAAAAGTAGTTCGGCTGAAAACGTCTGCATCTCCAGCTTTGTCGAATTATTAACCCAAAAGTCTGTTTTTAATTCCTGAGCCATGGTTCAGACATAAACTGTGGCTCTAAAAACAGACTTGCCACCAGATAAATCACTAACAGGAAGGGTTCACTAAAATAGTTTGTATAAATGTTGACAGTCTTTAAGAGGAAATACAGTCTTACAGGTTCATGGCATAAATAGATTTGGACCGACCAAGTGTCCAGTTCTCAACCTCGCTGATAAAACGAAGCCGTTCTCAGGCCAGACTTTCTGCAGCTTATTACACTGAGCACAGAGAAGAATGTCAACCCGCCTGCTTCAGGCTGAGGGAACAAAGGATAGCGTTTCATGAAAACAAGACAGAAATTTATAAGGCCGCAACTTTGTTCTCGGAAAAGACCCCCCCCACTAATTATCTCAATTATTCATTGCCCAACATTGAATCATTTACAAATGGATGTTGAGATTCTTAACAGTGATACTTTCATGTGTGGCTTAATCGTCTGAATGGTATATTTTATTTTATATCTTATAGTGCATTAAGAGCACTTAGAGCTCGAATGCGCACAGCTCTGTTGTGTTCACAAATAATGCTGCTTTTCCTTCAGTGTGTGCAGTTTGTGTCTACTCATGTGGGCGTGTCTTTTTGTAAGTGTTGCACCCGTCATCTCCAGTGTGTTTGAATGGCGTGTAAACACAAAGAGTGTTGGCGTACAGATGCAACGTGTTCATCAGGGACGGAAAGAGAACAAGAATATTGTCCTCAAGTACTGTTACTTTGAAAGGTACTTTACTCAAGTAAAACTAGGAAGTACCTCCGTACAAATGTAGTGATAAAACCATAGAGTGTATATACAGTGTGGATAAAACTCATAAAAGTAAAAAGGTAGGTCAGTTAAAAAGCACTCTGAGTAAAAGTTTCCGTGTTACTTTTTAAGGAGGGGGGTGACGGTGATGTATTAGGAGTTGACATTGTTTTGCGGGGGACAGGTGTAACAGACTCAGGGTAACTTTTGCAACAGTTGAGTGGAACATGTGCCGTGAACCCGGAGAGAGTGAGAGTTGGGCGTAGACCTACACTGTCTTGCTGTATTTGTATGGATTGAAGAAGATTATCTAAAACAGGAGAGAAATTGTAGTACGCTTATTACCCAGAGGCAAAAAGAAAGTAGGGTTACACTACTGTTAAATTAAAGAACATCTTTAGGCTACGAAATAAATAGCTTTGAATGTCAACGTATACACGAGTGGAACAACATCAGCAACATGAGCCCTGATGTCCAAACCAACAATAACTTCCATTTCTATAGAAGACACTTTGCAGCCTGTGTGTACGACTGATCATCAATTATACATATAACCTACAACTGCTTTTCTAGAGTGAACCAGAAAAGAGGAAAAAACTCAGAACATTACAACAAAAATGACTTGCGTTAAATAAAAATAGCTGTGGACACAGCGGCGGGTGCAACAAGAATTATTAAGTGACAATTTATAGAATTAACAGCAGAATAAAACATCAAAGTCAGACACAACACAGACATGTAGCTATAAAATATATATATAAACTCCACAGCGGCTGCAGCCACAAACACATATTAAAACAAAAAGAGAGACTGCAACGTGTAGCGCGCGCACACACACAACGCTGTGTTGCTAGGCAGCGGAGTTTAGGAAGTGTGTGGTGTTTTGTTGTCATAGAAATAGAATGAAAGTAGAATGGACATTCCCATTCAAATAAACAGCATCCCAAAAAATCCCATTTTTATCTGAGCACCTTAAAGACTTCTCAGCCGTGTTGACTAGCCAGGTTCAAAGTTCATTATTGGCAACAAGATCCATTTACTTTTGTATCTTTCCATTGAATCCCACAATCAGAATATATAATAGAAAAAAACAATTTGAATGGCTTGATACTACAGTCAAAAGCTTTTCTCATGAATTGTGGGAATGAAAGTCTCAGGAATTTCAAGGACTCCTTCTTGATACAATTTATTTAACTGTGACATTACAGACAAACGCTGTCACACAGGGAACATCAGTGTATCTTATATGTGTATCAGATGTAATAGAGGGCATACCGTAGCTGAAGCTAATTTGCAACCTCTGTTTAGGCTTTTAAATTCTGGTCAAAACGACAAAAAAACAAATGGATACAGATTGTTCCTTTCTCTCTGACCTCCTGTATCTTTTTTGTCTTATTTTAAAAAGTGGTGAACTCCAAGCCAGAGAGTGAAGGTGAGCAGGGGAATCAGGAAGTGACCCTCTTAACCAAACACAGCACGGACATGTGGAGCGTCGTGGAGGCCTTGTTTATCCAAGACGGGCCCTTCCTGCTGGTCCGGCTGACCGTCATGACCTACTTTGACGTCTTCCATCAGATGCTGGTGTTCTTCGCCATCAAGAACTTCCTGGTGGTCATACTGAACCTGTACAGGTTGGTTGTTATATGCCAGGACTCCAGGAGTAGAGCCAGCCGGGCCAGCGATATCCCGTGTGTTTGATGCCGAGTCATCTCGCAGGGGACGTTACAGCCAAAGTTTAACTGTTACAGTGGACTGATAAAAACTGCAATTGGAGCAGTAAAATTAAGAAAATGTTTTCCCTCCGTTTTCTTCTCACAATCCTCATTCTCCAAGTTTTCTTAACAAGGAATTTGTTCTTAAATCCTACAAGCGCAGTTTTCACAAAGATTTTGACATTCACCAATGTTGTCTTATTTGGGACTTGTTCTTAGGTAAGAACACAAGCTACGCACACTCGAGAGCACACTTACGCACATTTGAGTGCTGCCATGTTTGTGCAAAATAATTGGTTACTGCATTTTCTTCAATTCTACAGCTGTAAAATATAGTATTTAAATTACAATCCTATTTTTTCTTTTTTATCATTCATAATACTTTTTCATTATGATTTTCATTATCTTGCAAAGCATAATGGTTCTTTTTAAAAATGAATAAACACTATCACTGTGTTGAGTATTTTTCACAGTGTGGTATCAGCGCTTAAGTAAAGGGGCTGGATACTTTGTCCAGCACTGCACATTACGAGTGACTGTCAGCACAATAAAAGGAACAAATGTAGTCCCAAAGCACCACCTGTGCCAGAACCAACAGTAACTGAAGCTACTGTTTAGATAGGGATTGGACAGATATCTCTGTGACTCCAGACGTTTTGTTGAGCGGAAGTGAACAGGAAGACAGAGACGCTGTCTAGTCGATGACATAAAGGCAGTGAAGTGCTGACTAAAGCTGAGATCGAGGGAGAGCAATTCCCCTGTCTTAACCCAGACAGGAAGTTAAAGCTGCTTCTGAAAACATCCTTTGGTATCCACTATATCAACACTGGATAAGGAAGATCTTTCATTCTGATTTTTGACAATTGGACTTTAAGTGATCTTGGATAATCGCCTTTTAAAAACAGGAGAGACGTGATACCCACGAGTCAAAAGGTCATTGCATCTATCAACTCAACGTTATTCTATCCTTACTGTTGGCCATATTTGACTCATGGTTGTAACTGTGTGTCATGCTAGAAACTGGAAAAGCTTTAAAAAAATGAAAGAGACTGGAGACGCCTAAAACTGCACTCAGGTAATCAACTCAATTTGAGTTATGTGTGTTTAAAGCCATTCATTATTATAGCCATTATAATGCCAAAGAATCCTTATTATGACTCCCTGGTCTATGTGAAGATGTTTCGATGACAACCTCAGCACAAGCTGTGTATTTGAACTTTTTTTGTTTTTTTTGTCATGTCATCTTTTGTATTATTTGTCCACACAATAGCATTATATCCAGGGCTCTCCAAGTATTATTTTGACCATTATATAATCATTATTATATGTTAATGTATGTTGGCCTGACACAGCCCAAATAAAACATTCCATACCATTGTCAATGTCCTCATTTATTTCTCATCATTTAAAAAAGATGTCTTTTTACACAAGCAGTTGTTTTAAGATGGACATCAAAGCTTTATGATTAGGTGTTTGGTGACATTTCCTGTATGTTCTTAGAGTAGCATTTATTTAATCAACCTGTATTGTTGCTTATGTACACAGACAGAAACACAAATATGTACTTATCCTCTAATATCCTTCAAAGAATAAAGGATGTGAGCAGGTTTGCACTTCTTGTCTGACACCTAAAATAAGGGCTCAGCTTACAGTACCAGCAACTCTCAAAGTTAAAATGGAAATCCACCTTGAAAACCAATTTGAATCTTTCAATTTAAATCGCTTTGGACAGAAAAGCTAACATCTACAAACACAGACTACTGTCTCCCCACTGTGGACATCGGAGCATTTTCACACAAATTGAAGCTTTTTGCTAGGATGCAGTGACAGACACTCTTACGGTTTTTATTTGAGATGTTGCATCAGTTTTATTTAAATTTAAATGGGCTGTGAATCAGAAAGTGTCATCTTTATTCCAGAAAAATCACCAGTTCTGCTGTCAAAGAGTCATGAGAGTTGTTCTGTTATTCAGATTCACGTCATTTTCACACTCTCTTTGTCCACTAATTTATCATTAGATAAGATCAACTTTGTACAAGAACAAGAACAGACATATACATTAATAACCTTTACTATTTACAAATGAAGCAAGAACAATAAAATAAAAGCCACTAAATACTATATAAATCAACATAAATACTAAATGTAAAGTGTATCAAAGCAAAACATTTATTCTTTTTCTTTTTTTTTTATAATTCAACAAAAATTGCATCAAAACATTAAGAAATAAAACAAATATATAAACAAATCACATAAAAATGAACTAAACTAGGTTTCACATAAGACACCATTTAACATGTTATATATATTTCTAAAAGTGTAATAGTATTTTATTAATATGCAATGATTATTTATTCCAATCCAAAGGAACGAATCGTCATAGTATTGATCCTCGGCAAGCACAAGTCAGAATCTCAGATTCAAGAGGTGAAAAATGTATAAGGACCTTGTTGAAAGCAGAGAATTGCTGAAATACAAAAATCATGTATTTTCTTTCCTCGTTAGAGTGAGCTGGGCTGTCATCTTGTGGTCACTTTATATACTACATCCCCTCAACCTCCTCGTTTCTCTTCTTTTCCACTTTTCCTCTCACACCCCACTCACTCACTGCCCAGTCCATAGCTACCTGTCATAATCCCCAACCTTAGAAAATGACCACCTTTCCTACTATTAAAAATAATTCCTGGGAGTCAGAGTGCAGGTTATACAGGCGCCTTAACTGTAGCAGTTTTGTCTGGGTGTAATATGACACAGTGAAAGGGGATGGGCCTGATTCAGCTTCTATTGGCAGACAAGCCCAGCCCTACAGGTCCCAAAACAGGTTGCATGACACACTCGGGTGGGGCTTTTATCTGGAATCCACACCACACCTAGAGACACTGTCTTTGCGCAAAGACGCACAAGACGCTATATAATCGCACGGACTCCACCGCGCTCGTCCACAGCTCTACCACTTCTCTCTACCCCGCTCAACACACTCTGATCGTCGGTCATGTTTCGCTGTGGGATCGCCTACCCCCGATGCAGGTGGATCGTGCCCCTGCTGCTGCTCTTCGCCATTATTTTTGACATTATCGCCATCGCCGCTACCTCGGGATGGGTCGAGGATGAGGACGACACTCACTACGCCAATATGTGGGATCAGTGCCGACGCAAGAACGACTGGGTTTGCCAGTCGCTCATGGAGCACTGTAAGTGTCTATTTACTTTACACATGGAACATAATGCAGGTCCTCGTGAACAACAACACGAGCGAGGGTGGTGAGAATAGAGAGAACGCACGATTCCATAAGTATCGTGGTCTCATTCGGTGTATGTGTCGCGCTGTGGTGGCCAAGTCAACATTCACATTTTGTAACTTGAAGGACTCGACCTCTGACTACAAAACCAAAAGCTGAGTGGAGGAGGGCTGAGGCCTGCTACTCCCAGTCACACAGGCGGACTGAACTTTGGTCTTCACTCGCTTTAAAAGAAACAGAATAAACTTAAATACAGGAGGGAGGTGTAGTGCAGGTGCTGTGTGAGTGGACTGAGTTTGACGCGCTTCTTTTTAAGTTAAGTTTAGCCCAGTGTCAAAAAAAAAAAGTGCTTCTATGAGCTCTGCGTGCCATTGAGGTTGGATACACCAACAGTTCCAACGAGGAACAACTAGAGGAAAAAAAAAAAAAGAGGAAAAAAAAGGCACCTTCAAAGAGAGGTGCTACTTCAGAGCCATAGGTGGAACAAGACAACTACAGTAAATTAACAGAAACTTGTGGCAACTTGTTTCTAAGAAGAAACTCTTACATAACGTTGGTCCTACAGAATGAATTGTAATACCATAATACATAGCAGCTCTGTAACCTGTGGCTTCTTCTTAAAAAAAACAACTACCAGTGCCAGGAAATGCAGCACATGTTCTTCTTTTAATCCGATTTTAATATACATAGTGATTTTCATAGGAGTTGCAAGCCAGTGTCATATCAGAATGATTCAAAAAAAAAAAAAAAAAAAATTATTGTGACGTACACGCCTGGAAAAGCGGATGATAAGCATATTTTAGGATGTCTGTCAGACCTGTGAACACAAAAATGGATATTTATAGAGAAACTGTTAATAAGATTTCCTTCTGTGTAGAGGTCCAACCACAGACACTGTTGATGTTGAACAATAACTGGACAGAGCAGACTTCCCTCACTCTCACATCCACACTCGCCCACAAAGGCTGTATTGTTGCTCTTATCAGACTCTGTGGGAGTCGGCCAGAGAAGCTAATGGCAGGTACCTCCATATTGTGATCTGAAAAACATGCATGTTCCTTGAGACATGAAGGCTTCTATTGGGGTATTAATGAACTAATATTCCCAAATGTTCTAGGGTTGCTGTTTTAAGTCATGACTGCATCACCTGAGTGCTAAACTGTCCTGACCTCAAGCTCTGGTACACCCATCAAGATCATCTCAGTCCATCTATCTTAGTCGTTTACACATTGGTTCAAAGGGAACTTGCGAAGAAAACATTTTTTGTTATGGGGCCAAGTCCCAACGTTGACTTTCTGCACTCCATCTTTGCTCAATGACAGCAGCAGTAGAGACGAAAACGCAAATGTTTTCTTATTTAATTTCCATCATGTAAAAAGTATTTTTCAAGCTTTTTCTGGTCTCACTTGGTAGTTTTTTTTTTTTTTTTTTTTTTTTTTAGATCAAGTAGTTTTGTTCTTTGCCTGATCTGTCAGCTGCTGGCTGGATCTCAGCAGGACTGAAACAAAAAACAAAAGACGATCGCAGCTGCCAGAAAACCTCTGGCTGGATCTGGGAGACATTTTTGCCCTGAGATTCCCCCGACTATTGTGTAGTCACAGCTCAGGTCGAAATACTTGTGGGATATGTTGGTGAACTGAAAAGTGAGGAAACAAACATGACCGGTACAGTCGACATGTGCGGCTGTAGGATTTGAATATTGGCATCGCACCAAACAGACTCCTGTCATTGAGTTTAGGCCGCTCCCTGTGTAGTGCGCACATTCAAGAAACTGCAGCTTTCATTTCACTACAGGAACAAACATGTTGTCATGTTTAAGCACGACATCGGCTAATATTATGAAACGTAGCTGATTACTGGTTTAATGTGAATCATTGTCATGGGAAGTGCAATATGACAACCTTTTCATGGAAGACTTTTTCACTTCAACACAGGTTTACGTAATGAAAATGATGATTGCTGAATTCCATTTAGCTGCTTTCATTTCAGGCCCCCTGGTATCGGCGACGCTGGCTCACTTTCACGCTCGCAGTGGAATAGAACGGAGCCTTTTGTTGATGTTATTAGTAACACCTGTGCTTTCCTACAACTCAAAATGTCTCCTGTGAGAAAGGCCTATATACAAATAACATACAGCTTTATAGCAACATTCAATTTTATATGAATTTTGCATAAATGCAATGAAACGCCTTGATTTAAACAGCTGGCTTTGCCAAAAAGAGACATTCCAGTCTGTGTAGTTTGTCCACTAATGGCTTTTTAATTGAATTGAAGTGTACCATATCCCATTCCATTATATTCATATCAATCTGTCAAAGGGATTCCTTGTTTTATCCCAAAGATATTCAGTTTATTACCATCTATGACAGAACAAGTGGTAAATCCTCACATTTGAGAGGCTGAAACCAGAGAATGTTTATCATCAACATGGTTGGCAATTTAAATTCGATTAACCCTGACTCTGAAAACTGCAGTGTGCCATCTACCGCTGCTGGCTGAGCTCCCTTTTTAAAAAAAATAAATAAATCTTTTCAAGGAAAGCGCAGGGTGTCAGGTTGATCCCTGCTGCCTGTGTGAAAGCCTTTTTCTAAGAGGTTTGATGAATATTCTCCTTGACTGTAAGACCAAGGCTGAAGTTTAAAAAAAAAAAAAAAACCTCCCCTAGTGTGTAGAACAAACACATTTGTCATGTCTGAGGCTTTATGCAATGTCCGTGGGAGAGTCGGTGTGTTTTTTTCTTTTGCCTTTGTAAAATTCACTGGAGCCTTTTAGTAAAGCTGCAGCTAAGAACATGTTCTTGTGTAGGAGGAGTGCAGCCTATACTCCTTTTTTTATTTAGTTTTGTTAAGAAGGGGAAAACGGATGTTAAACAGCTGGATGGCAGTAGAAGTGATCGGACAGGCACACACACATTATACAAACACACAGGCATGAGGACAAAACAACAATGCCACGCTGTAGTACATTTTACATGTACTGTAAGTATATTTTATATCAAGGCAGCAAGTAGAGCTCCTTCTGTATTTGTTTTGCCCACGCATATGCACATTTTAACTTCAAAGATATCTGGTTCAAATAAAGTGCAAAGCAAAGCCTCTAATATTTGAGCCCAAACTTCCTTCCCCATAGATTCATCAACTCTGGTGAAGACACACTTTACCAGAATTAAAAATCCTTTTTTTTTTTTTTTTTTTTTTTTAAACGAACTGCGGCGCAGATGATGAATTATTACACAGTGTCACAAAACCACAGGCTGCTGGAATGCTAAGATAATTATGTTCAGCATTTGGTTTTCACTTTGGGAGAACGGTGACTTTATAATAATCTGACTGAATCAGAAAGAGGTTTCATGATATGATTTCTGTTATACGGTTGTTTTATAGCCTTAACCATTATGTGGCGTTCATGTTTTGTGGGATAGGCTGATGAATCTAATCTTGAAGAGGGATAATTAAAACAAACCACGATGGAGGATGCGGTTTTTAAAATTATTGAGCGTTCTTGTCCATGGCTTTGCTTTAGTTTACTCATGAGTATTAATGTTGTACTTTGTTATAGTCTAATTCGTAATACACAGAAACCAAGAGTAACTATGTGATTATCATTGGGGAGAAAATGGAACCAGTAGAACTGGTCTGGTGTGTGTCTGTGCATAATGAGAGAAATAGCTCAGAGGCAGGGAGGACGTTACTGTACCTGAACACACACGCTGGTGTGAATAATTTAGGGTGTTGGCTGATCCAGTAAGAGTGTACTGGGTGTAACTGCATGTCGACAGACACGGTAGTCTTGGCAGTATCGTAAAAAATGTCAGGATTATCTGCATCGGTGTTCGTTTGATAAATCAACAGTTTGTCTGATGTCATTTGACCTGCATGTTTACATGAATCTTAATGCATAGGCAGGTTATTATTGTTTAGAGGCATGATATGTTTCCTTACAGATGTTATTTTACACAGTCAAAGCTTCTTGTTGGATTGTTTACTTACACATAGAACATGTACAATATACAATATATAATATACAAGGGAATGTGATGGAAAATTGCCTTAAAACACTTAAAGGTCTTGAAAAGTGGCTTTTATTAATACAGCAGCATCTCCCCCACTGAAACACATTTTATCTCACTTTTTTGTACAAAGAGTTCAGTACTCTTCAAATCTGTCAAGCATCTCATGGTTTTTTGACCCAAAGGTATAAAACCTTGCCTGTTTCAGTAATCGGTTCTACAAGTTCTTTTGTAATCATAGATGTCTGCAGGACGAGGGAAAGTGTTCAGGGTGTGGCAAGTAGACAGAGTGGTTCTGTCTCTGTCTCACTCTCTCTGTCTCACTCTCTCTGTCTCGCTGTCTCTGTCTCACTCTCTCTCTGTCTCACTCTCTCTGTCTCACTCTCACTCTGTCTCACTCTGTCTCACTCTGTCTCACTCTCTCTCTGTCTCACTCTCT
>CALSBV010010813.1:5076297-5089979 GCA_943590825.1 Bovichtus diacanthus
AGACAGACTTAAAACAAGCAGCCATACAGAAAGTTTGCCTACATAAAATGGACATAATTATGATTTGGATCAGTAAATATCTGATTAAAGAATAAGTTAACAAGGTTTTTATTGTACCAAAAAAGTAACAAGTTTTGATACCAAGTGAGAAGTCTATGATTTTTATAATATTTTTCTGAACCATTAAAAGTCAATTTGATTTTACAAGGCCATGTGGAATGTAGTTTTGGGTTATATCTAATGCTCATCATGGCCCAGAAAACAGAAACAAAGTAATTAATACTAAAGGTTTTTGAAAGGGCCATAAGAATTGGGGACAGGCTGAGAGGGAGTGTGAGACATCAAGGTGAGGCAGAGAGACGCAGGTTAACACAATGTGTAAGAACAGAGGAGTAAAAAAGGAAATCTCAAATTAAAGTGTTTCTTTTTGAAAGGATAGATTTTAAGTGGAAGTGATTAATGAAAGGAAAACAACCTTTAATCCCAAAGAAAAAAGGGTGAACGCGATGATGAGCGAAGGTTTGACGTAATAAAGGAGCAGTACCAGACAAAAGGAGTGAAGGAAACAGAAAGTGAGTTAGACGTTCGCTAAGGGAGGAGGGAAGGGCGAGGTTTTGGTGTGACCATGAGAACAGCTGCTTTATTCTGCTTATGACTGACTCACCTAAGAGTCTAAGAACTTGGGACAGAGCCATGGGACACACACACACACACACACACACACACACACACACACACACACACACACACTGTGATGTCTGTTTGTTTGTTTTTAAATGTGCTGCAGGGAGTTGAATATGGTTTGCATTGGCTTCACTCTGCTGTAGCTACAGAGAAATTTGGCACTTGGCTCCCACAGGTGGCACAGAAAGACTCGGTGTCTTGGAAGAAAAAGAAAGATTCTAAAAAGAATAATTGGATTATACAGTATCTCACCAGAACAACAGTTATTGGACCACCTGACTTATTGATATCCCCCAATGAACACTTTGTGCTTATTAATGTCACGTAGAGCTTCTTCTTGCTCCTTCTCAGCCCTTCAACGTCAAGTTTTTCCTTTTTTATGTGCCCTGTTTTTAAACAGAATTTAAAAAAGTCTAAACCACTATGTTATGCATTGTCAAATAGTGAGCAGTAATGTGAGTCCCTATGGTCCTCTAACTCCTGCCAGGTGCCCAGTGACACACTCTTGACCTCACGGGGCACGAAAGCCTTTGAGTAACATTTAGAACTCGTCAGGGTGTTTCTGAGGAAATCTGCACACTGTATTTAAAAGCTCCCATCGAGTTTCATTTTCTTTGATCCAGCAACTGTAAAAGTTTTGGATGAACATACCCTGGAATCTGTTTCTGACTTAAATCAAACCTCTGTGATTAATGGAACAGTTTGTGTTGGGATGGAGTGTCACGCCTGACTCACTGGCTCGCTGCTTTTGCTTCAGGGCGTAAAGTGCATCGCGGAACAAATCGATGTCGCACCTTTCCCGAGAATATCTCTCGAAATTGTGAGAGGCAACCATCAGTGACTGATCTGATCGCCCTCTGCTAATATGACTCACTTGATATGTTGATGTAACTCTCGCACACTCATGTGGAGGTATTTTCCGCACCCTGCCGTTAGTGTCAGTGCAGTCTATTTGTCCAACTGAATGACTATAAGGCCGTCTCTGTCTCTGTCTCTCTGCAGTCATTCTCCAGATCATGGCTCTGATCATCTACCCCGTCAGTTTCAACGAGCTGATCTTCGAGGGCAACTATTACTACACCTGGGCCTACGGCTTCGGCTTGGGCGCCACCATAATCTGCCTCGGCTGTGCAGTCCTCTTCTGCTGCCTGCCACGCTACGAGGACAAGCTGTCCGGGTTGGAAAAGGTCAAATACCTCTATTCCTCTGCTTAAAGACAACCTGCACACCCACCCAATTACAGACATTTCCACTCTCCACTCTGAGCTAGATGAACATTTTTACACTGTACCATTTCACCAAAGAGCCACGATGGCTCGGTTCTGTTAGATTTGGTTGTGTCGTGGAAAATCCTCCTCGACCATCCAAGAGCGAAGTCACAAGCAAGGGGTACTTCTTCCTGGAAGTGGACTGTGATTGGATGTTGCATCTGCTTTAATGAACAGACCTCTATTTTAGATTAAGCGTCATAAAAAATATTTTTACCATGGTGTTTTTTTCACATTCTGCATATTAGACATATTCCTCATTGTATCTGTACTTAATACCAGTAATTCTCAATGCAAAATCACCCAAGTGCACTTAACCTTAGGGATGTCATTATGTGTAAAGACTAGCTTTAGCCTGGTTTATTTTAGATCTCCTAAATCCTTAGTAGAAGAGCAATTCACACTAAAAAATTTGCACCGGATGGAAAAAGGAAACATTAATCATCATTTGGTTTTGTCCCATGTTTTATAATTGTTTTTTTTCTCAGTTTTCTAATCTGTGTCTGTGTGTGGTTGTGTGTAAGGTGAGAAAGAAGCAAAGGTTTGGAGTAAGAAGCTGAATGTAATCTGTGGAAATTTAGTTTTAACTGTTGTTTTTGCTCCTTTTTTGTTTTTTATCTGCTATGTGTCTCATGAGTTTTGCATTCTTACTTATTACCAAAGGGGGTATCTCTGTGGGGGTTTGCTGTGCTGTCTTTGTATATGTCCTGAACACCAGTAACACTTGGAGCAGACTTGGCGTCTGATGGTTGCTTGACTTGGCTGCAGTCGTTCCTCGTCTGTCACTCTACACTGGAAGCAAATTTTGATTCATTTCCATTGAGCTTGATAATTAATCTCATGCTAATTTAGAATATGTGTCAACATTTTTGGCTTCAAGGGAACAATATAAACTGTGTGTTTTTTATTTTTTTATTTTTATGTCTTGTTGCCTCATAGTAGGTACATCTCGAGAGTGCATTAGGAGAGAAGAAAGATTTTAAATCCCAGACGTATAACAAGTCTCGTATTTTCTAAGAGCCTTCATAAGTTTTGATAATGCTTCTCTGCCTAACCATCGGCTGGTTTGATGAGACCCTCAACCAAGGTGTACAATCTTGTGACTGCATACTGTGTGTAAAACTTGTGCCTTAGCTTCTTCAGTGTTGTTGTTGAATGTCCTCTCAAACTGGTCAGTCTGGTTTTAATCCCAGTTAATGGTTACATTTCTGTTCATGCCGAGACCAATTCCGCGCCCAAACGAGGCCATGTTGTATTGTTTTAATACATGAAAGAGTTTAGTTAACTGAAAACAAGACGTGATGATTGATCTGAGATTAGTAATCAACGTCCGCAACCCAACTCAAGCTTTTATCATCCGACTTGGAGTCTTTCAAGGTGTTCTACGCAGCAAATTGATGCATAAATAACTGCTGTAGCTTCATGATTTGGTAGAAGTTTTAACTGAGAATCGGGACAGATTCTGGTAGTTTTACACTAAAGAATCTCTGGCTGCATGTCTTGAAAGTGAGGTAAAAACATGCTTTTACTTGCCTGCATGAATCTCTGTTAACGCTTTTTCAGACATTATTAGTCACTGTATGGGGATATAATGTACGATAGAGATTGTCTTCAACATTCATCCACTTCAGAAAATCAGCTGTTCTTCTGCTGTAGTATGAATTGATTTTATTTTTTGGTAGTCTGTATTTTTATGCAATAAAAAGTTTCTTTTTGAAGCTGTTCCCTTTTCTGATTATGTTTTACAACGGTGTGTGTGTGTGTGTGTGTGTGTGCGTGTGCGAAGGAGAAATACATTTGAAGGAGGAGAAAAGGATGAAGAGCATATATCTTTATATTTATACAAGTACAATTAGTCTAATGTTTCACAATCCTGCCTCTGCTTTGCAGCAGGGAATACAGATGATCAGATTTCTTAAAGGCAACTGTAAATAAATATAAAAATACCAGAAATGTAACTTAGTTTCAAGACTGAGCCACATATTTATGCAAGTTTGAGTTGTTTATTTACATTGTGGGTGAGTTCGGGCAGAAAATCCAGTTGCAACCTGAATGCAAATGATGTTCCTGTCTCAGATTGTGCTCGGAGTCATATGGGGTTGTCAACTCACACATGCACACACAGAGGAACATAGTTGATAAACAACACACAGATCCACAGATGTGAGTCATGAATTATGACATGCGCGCACACCCAGAGAGCCACACCCTGGGACAGGCCTGAGAGAATTCGACTTTGCTCAGCATGTCTTGACAGCTCTGGTTTCTCTGTAAAAAGGGGGTGGAGAGGAAAGAGTGCGGAGGGGAAATGACATGAGGGGGAGAAATACGTGTGAGGGAGAGGACAGACACTAAGGAAGAGTAAATGACAGACTGTGGGAGGGGGGGAGAGTAAAAGGAGGGAAATAAAACAAGCAAGAGCAAGATGGACACCAAAGCCAATACTCTACTTTTCCCATATTGCACATGATCTTAAAGGCATTGTTCTCTATGAAGAGTGACATGTTCATGCATGTAGCAGCTCCGGCAACTACAGGACAATAAAATATCCCTCGACGAGAGACTCCCCACAAAACAAACAAAGGCCAACGACATATGTGATGAAATATTTAAAAAAAAGAACAATTCTATCGCAAGTATTTTAATTATTATATTATTTTTTACAAAGCAATACAGTAATCTACAGGACAAAAGAAATGGATCCTGGTATTACATGTACAGCCACTTAATAGCAGAGGCGGAAGAAGTATTCAGATTCTGTCCTTACTAAACAATAACAACTAAAAACAATACAGAAGTATCATCAGCAAAATGTACTTTGAAAGTATTCTGCAAAAACCCGGCCCCTCCCTGTGAGTAGTATATTATGATTATGTTACATTGTTAGATTGTTTATAGGAGATGATTAATGGGGTTGGGTTTTTTCTCTAATCTTTGCTTTTTTTGTGTAATTTCCCTCCCAATTGTTATTTTTTTGGAAGCATCTGAGAAGTTTGGAGGGGAAATGTCTCCGCTAACATCTCATAGACAGCTGCTATGTGACAATGGGCCCCGACTGGACGTGTTTCTTTTGTAAAGGGTCACAAGCCAAACAAATTGATCTTTAACGGTGTGTTGTATTTCATAAGCTTCTCATATGTTTCTTTTCAACAGTAACTCATTACAGCTGTCAGATGAACGTTGTGGAGGAGAAGTAAAAAAGTAGCATAACACGGAAATGCATCACACCAGTACATCCACACTGTACTTAAATACACTCAGATATATATATATATACACAGTAAATGTACTTAGTTACTCTCCACCACTGCTTAATAGTGTATCAATCTTTGTCTTAATTATTGACTTTATTATTGACTCGTCTACTGACAGTTTGCCACTAATGTGTATCACAAAGTGGCTAAAGATAATAAATCTAAATCACAATGTGTTGATTTGCATTTCTTAAACATATGGAGCTACTGTATTTAAGGGGGGGGGGGGCGGGGGGGGCTTCAACATACAGGAGAGCATGGTAATAGATCCACATATAGTGAGATTTAGCTTTCAGTTTCAGATTAGGGAGCTACATTTTTAGAAAAAAGTTGATATGAAGCCCCTACCCCCCCCCAGACATTTTTCAAAAGATATTTTTTAGTTGGAATAACATTTTGTGTCTAACAAAAATCCAAGTAGTTAAATATTTGGAAAATCATATTTACTCTATGTCCCTAATTCCAGACACTATGAATATGAAAACATATTTTTGAGTGTAGGGGACTTTAAGAAGTATTTGGTGTATAGTTGTTACCTTTAGTTTATTTTTATTTTTATTTTTATTATTATTTATTTTTATTTTATTTTTTTTAATTATTTTTTTAAATTATTTTTTTATTTATTATTATTATTATTATTTTTTTAAATTTTTTTTTTATGCACTATCATTGTAAAGATATAATAAATATCCATCAGGGCATCCTGGTCCAGGTGTTGTGTTTGACTTTGTCCATGTTTGCGCTCCATCTGTCTGTGTTTCTATATGAATGCCACTAGAGGTCAGCCTTGATCAGTAAATCAGCTTTTATAGCTTTTGCATCTTCCACCTGTCCAACCCACATTGCTTTCTTTCTCCAGGTTAACTTTAGGAAGTGTCTGTCGAGAAGTGGCCCCCAAAACAAAGAGATATAAGACAATGAAATATCGTGAAGTTAATGTCAGCCTTTAGCTCTACACATCTGTCAAGTGATTTTCAGTGGGGGTTGGTTTCGATCCGCCTCCGAGGTGCTTTCCACTGAGAATAAGAACCAGAAGAACATTGAGATGTTCTCCTCAGGGTTCTCCCCGCGGTTCTGCCAGCTCATACCGGGACGGGGCGCTGAGGCTTTTGGGGCTCTGATGGAACGATCTGGGTTCAGAAGTCACTCTGAGGGACTGGCCACACTGTCAGAACACAAGAGACGTATGACTCTGGAGGACGTATATAGGTACGTATTATAAAACTTATAGATTAATCTACAGTACCTCGGTTACTAGAAGATGTTTGGGATTATCATAAAACCCTAATTTCCGTTTGGACTGTACCTTTTTGAGACGACGAGGGGCATTGAGCTGTGCTTGTATATGCCAACATAAACATATTTAATAAATGAAATACATGTAAGGCAGACTGCAGCGATTTATCAAGAGCTTAGATCTATTTTTGGTTATTTCTGCCTTGATTGTATGCACAGTGGAGAGAGAAACAGGAGAGACTGGAGGAGGATAGAGACATGTGACAGAGGTCCCATACTGGATTCAGGTATGTGGCATTTACACGAGCCGAGTCACAACCTTTTTAAAACTGCACATGTGCTGTACAAAGATGTGCAGGAACACTCAACACTCAGGTCACATGTGTTTCTTTTCTTTGCTGTTGAGAAGGTTACGATGGGTCATAGTGTCAGTGACTAAGACTCCTCTTTCAGCGTGTTTCTGAACATCTTGCTGGTAACCTCCGCTTCCTTTACTCACATGAAAAAGTCAAAAAGCATCAGCTTAATTGAGGAGGAGCGTCTTTCCGCGCACACTAATTTTGAGATGTTTTTCCATGTTGAGGAGATTTGATTTGATTATTATTTTTGATGTTTTTTAATTGAAGACAGAACCCTATCAATAAAAGCACAACCAGTCATAACATCCTTTCTTATTATAGGAATACACATGTTTTACATTTACAAAGTTGTTGCTATGCTGTGAAACATGTTTTGACATGTTACTTAAGTAAAATCATATCAAGCATTTTGTGAATTTTTTACTTAAAAGTACCAAAATGAAAGTCCTCACTGCAGAAAATTGGCCACTGTAAGTGTCACACCAATATCTATTTTATGAATACATTATTATTGCTGATGTATACGTGTGTAAGAAGAATTGTACTGCTGGTGGAGTTAACTTTAACTAGATTATATACTTCTGATTAGCTTTATATTACATTTTTTAACAATGCATCATATATTATAATAAACGTATGCGTTTTCTGTGTGAAATCTTGATTTTTTTAAATAACTGAAATTGTCTAAATGTAGTGGAGTATATGGAAATAACATACAAGCACCTTAGATGTGTACACATTTACTCAAGTACAGTACTTGAGTAAATGTATTTAGTTACATACCACCAATGCAAAATAATTGTGCAGATTAAAAGAATGAGAATCTGCGACACTAATACTGTTGTAACAAACCTTAATGGTTTGTCAGAGGTTGTTTTAACGTGTGAAAGCAAAAATGTAAATACCCAAGAAAGGTAAATACTTGACTATAATCTTTTCTAAACCGACTTTAATCGTTTCAGTGCCTGACTTTCTATGGTCTGTAGGTCTGATATGGCATTTAATGAGGGATATGTTCAACTTTATTGATACTTAAGGGGAAACTCTGAGTTCTTAAGAGATTCCTTCACACTCAGAAACAATTCAGAGGTTGGTTTTCTTGTATAAGACCACCCCGTGTACAGTAATGTCGTAATATATTTGGACAGCGTGGAATTTAGAGGATTGCTCATACTGAAGCACCAGGTGATTTCGAAAAAATTAAGTGGGCCAATTATCTGCTCTGGGGTTTTCCATGTGTTAATTGTGGTGTTTCCTTTGCTCGTATCGATCATCCCAACCTGTGACTCAGCCGACATGTGACCCATTAAGGATGTTGGGAAAGTTAAATCATCCCCATTATTTATAACAGCTTCAAAGCAGAGTCGGGTAATTTTTTTAAGACTCTAAATATCTTGAGTATTTATGGAATCTGTAAAGGTGGCATTGTACTTGTTGAATGTGTACATACAGCATGTGCTAAATGTCAACTATGTCGCTATTTTGAACTTTAACAGGTGAGGCTGACTCAGTGAGCTCCTTCCTCATGAATCACTGCTGTCAGGTGACTGTTAGAGTTTCTGTTCCCTGCAAAGGGTCGTTGTTTGCAGAGGGAAGAGAAAGGAGAGTAGAAAGCGAGGAGGTAATCAGCAGAGGTTGGTTGGATAACAACAGGGAGATAAGATGTTCTTTGACATCAATACGTCCGGATATATGTTCGCAGTGAAAATGCAACACAAAGTTTTACCTTTAGGATCGACTTCACAGTCCAAAGTCAAAAGAGACCTTCCAGACGTTTGACTGTGTTTGATAAATCTGTTTTGATTGGATTATACTTTTAAAAAAATGATTATATATGTAATGCTTTGCTACATGAGTGACTGTGGTCTTTCTGAAATGAACTGTTTTAGCACTGAAACAATAACTTGATTAAATGATTAATCTATTTCTCAATTGATTGTAATCAACAGATTATTATATATAGAGCTGAAAATAATTATTTCCTGTACTGAATGACTTGTAAAATGTGTCACTATGGGAACAAACATGGACTACAAGAACACAACACACACATACGTGCATATTCAAGCACATAAAGGCAACTAGTAGTTGTTTCTTCATGCCATCTAAATGCATCATGCGTCTCGGATGACTCACTGATAAAACAATTTGCTAACCACCATAAGATAGAGGCGCAGAAAGGAAGTTGTGATTTGACACATGCAGACGTATGTGACAGCCCATGTATTTGCTAAATATGTGACATGGTCTGTTAAAGTTTGGTACAAATCTAGAGAAATGTGAAGCAGAATTGAAACAAAACTCATAGATTTCTATGTGCATGTTCAGGTGCATTGCCATTAGCTATAGAAACATAAAGGTTTTCATGATTTACTACAGCTTTTAGTAAAATGTTTTTCATTTTAGATAATTTTTTCTTCGTTGGATGGGGTTTTGTTTTTTTTGCGGCAGAGAAGTTTTTAGTTTGCAATGTAATGATATACATACAAAGTTATGTTCTTGTCTGACAAATGTTTCACCACTGCAACTGTATTTTTTGGTGTCTTATAAGTCCATGTTGGCCGGGTATTTGAATATGCATGACAAAATAAATAACATAATTACCTTACTAACTAATAACTATTGAAGGAAAGAGAGGAACATATTAGTTGAATGAATCTTGTGAACCGTGCAGCCAGAGAGCTCAAGTCTGCTTCTGAAGTGTCATTGAGCGAGGCGTCAAAGCAGGGCAGCACAAAGTATTTTCAGCATAATTTCCAAACAGTGAAAACAGTACCTGCACTCTTAAACACACAAATAAACACACCCATGCGTACATTCAGCAAGCTGCTTAAAGCCCACTTATCATCCAGTGATGAGTTTTTCTTTCGTTATCCCTGACTCATTTGCTGAGGCTGGTCTCATTGCAGGTCAATGATTTATTTATAAGCTGTCTCATGAAATAGAAAATGACGCGACCTGTCTGTCTCCCTCAGTGACGCTCCTTTGTGCACAGTAGGTGGGATATGCTCTTCAGTATTGAGTCAGACAGACAGAGCCCCCCTGGCGGCGGTGAGCTGCAACTACAGCCATGTTGTGAGTGTGGTGTGTGAGAGAGAGAGAGAGAGAGAGAGAGAGAGAGAAAATGGGTGGACGGAAAGTCCCCGTGTGGAAATCCCCTTGACTGGGCTTTTTCCTTTAAAAAAAAAAAAAACTATCATTAGCGGACGTGTGTACTCTTTTGAAAGGCTTCATGAGCTGCGAGGGCTCCTAAATAGCTGTGATACTGAAGGAAAGAGAAGGTTGAATGGCGCCGAGGACCGCTGCGGTGAGGCTGAGTGAAGTGGCTCAGCGAGAGGACTAGCCTGAGCATCCGGGAGGGCTTTGTTATTACCCCCGACATATTACACAGGTAAGACACCCGTCCTCCCTCCCTGTGCCTCCCCATGTGGACAGCATTTCTTACCAAAGGGGGTGCGACTTGGTGGCTACACCACGCTTGGGCCTTGAGTAATGTATGGTCGTGTTTCTGGGGACATGGAGGAAGCTTGAAGCCTGCTCACGACAGTGGCTGCTTTGACAGCCATTGTTTACAAAGACGTCACCCCTCGAGCGGATAACAGAGCATTTTAAACAGCCAGATGTGGCGTCGGCGCCGCCACACTGTGTCAATACCTGGCGCGTGAGACGCGATTCAAGGAGACATTGTTTCAAAGGTAGTTGTCATTTGGAATTACGTAAGGCTTTAACGTCCGCAAAGTCTCCTGTTATTGTGTTTTTGTGTGTGTAGCCAGCCCTCCTAAACCGCAGCGTCCACCACCGTGGCGCCAACACACCGCACGGGGATTGATGCCTCGTGCAGCTCACTGACAACCTGTCTGTTGTCTAGTCCCCTCATGTGACCGACGAGCCTTTTTACTTTAGCGTGGCCTAGTCTGTTGTTGCACCTGCTGCTGCTGTTTGGATGGTGAGGGCACAGAGGCCACTTTAAGTATTCAGCTTTTGTGTTTGTCAACTTAAACGGTGTCTTTCCACTGACTGGCAGCTTCATATATGAGGAAGTTAAAAAGTCAGCAAAACTCGAGGCCTACTTGCTGACCATCACTTTCTACTTCCTCTGAACTGAGAAGGTGCTGACTTGCTCTTTATTTGGGGTGAAATATGACATTAAAACCTCAAGAGAGGTACACTTAAGACTCTCTTCTGCAATACTTCTACTGTCAGGTTGAACTGTAATACCCTTTTAAGTACCAGCCAAAATATAGCACGAAGTTCTGAAAGTTGGCACCAAATGTTTGGCCATATTCTTGTTTATTTGTCCTTCAAACTGACCTAAATCATGACACTTTGCTCACTTTAGGCAACATTATTGTACAGCTGATTGTGTGAAGACAATGAAGTATTCAGAGTTTTACATCATTTTCTAGATGGGAAAAAAATAAACGTTTATCTTCGCAAGACTATGGTATTGGGAATAGTTCCCGTACTGAAACTGTGGTATCATAAGGGCACAGCTATCGAACAATTCCTAGCCTTACTTTGTTTTAAACAAAGAGTTGATGCAGGCCTTGTCCTCTGGAGGAAGGTGTTGGCGTGGGACGAGGCCTTGGGGCAGTCGGTGTGACCTTCCCAGCAGCCTGGGAAGCCCTGGGTGGCCTTTTGTACAAGTCTGGAAAACACCAGTTTATTGTTTGAAGGCTTTGAACTCAGTGGGACTCTCAGGCACCCTGTTTGGGTAAACTCAAAAACCATCAAGTCTAAAAGGAAAATTAAAAGAAGAAACAAGAATACAAAGTGTTCTTTGTGTACTTTTATACCATTTGGCCAACCAGAATCTCCAGTGAAAAAACACCAAGCAGCTTTCACAGTGGGATGATCCTGTGTGTTGGGTGGTTTCCCGAACAAACTGCAAATTAAGTTGTGCCTTAAGTCGCAATTAATAAGGAAGGGGAATCTCCTCTGAAATTTCCCACCAGTCCCACCGGTCTATTCTTTCATACTGTGAAATAACATCCACTCCTCTTCTCTCCATCCAGTTTCCACGTTGTTCTGTCAGCGGTGGTTGGTGCCTCCTCCTCTTCCTTTCCTCCTCGTTCCTCTTCCTCCCCTCCTTCCATCCACCTGGCCACTCATCCGCCATGTCGCAGGGTCAGAACTTCCTCCCCAAATTCCTGTTTGTCTCCAACCTGCTGAAGGCGGTGAAGATACGTCAGCGAGTGCCCAACGACGTGGTGAAGCCGGCTGCCAACAGCGGCCTGATGCACCACCTGCGGGGTATGCACCGTTACACGCTGGAGATGATTGCCATGAACCACTTCCCACAGGCCTTCAGGGAGGTGGTGCAGGCTGCCATCCTGGACCGAGCCATGCAGGCCTCATTGGAGCAGGAGAAGAAGCTCAACTGGTATCGGGAGGTGAAGAAGATGGTGCCCTTACGTACCAATGGTAAGAAAGAGTCTCCAGTAAACCAGGCTTCTATGATTTTCTCCATGAAGTTGGGAGCATTTTGGAGAGGTTTTATCACACGTTTGGAGTTGTATATTTCTGGACTATTTTATGAATACATGCTGTTGGAGCAGGAGGTTTTAGTGACATTTAATACAAAGTTCAACAACAGGAACAATTTGATGAATTGGTCACAGAGTTGATGTCAAACTCTTGCTCCTTGAAATCAGGAACTATAGGTCCCTCCGTCAGGTCGGAGCATGGGTTTTGCTTTTGTTTCATTTTCTATAATAGTGGAGTTGTGGGTTTCTGAGTCAGGGCTATTTCATATGTAAATTCTGAGATGTCATTACTCAGAAGCAGGGTTACTGTAAATGACAACAATGGAGGTACACGGGTTCTGCTTTCACATGCACTCATTTAGCAGCCCCCATTGGTTTACTGTATGTTTGAGTTCAGTCAGCCCATTGCTAAGTCATGTTTTCTATTACGTGGATGTTGTAACTCGGGAACATCCCAGGGTAGGCAAACATTCAGACCCAGGCCAGATAACTTCTGATCATAGCTCTGTACCGGGAAATTCTCTGGCGTCACTCGCAGGACTCTTATTTACTGTTGATGATGTTTCAGACCCGACTATTTCCACAGCTTTTCATTTACAACCTTAGGGGTATGTCCCCTGTTTTTTCTGTGTAGGTGTGTGTTTGTGTAAGGAGTGTGAATGTCAGAAGATCTTAAAACATCTCAAATAATTTGACCTTAAATTCGCCAACTGCCTAACTGACGTAGGTTTACGTCACTGTGTTTCTGTTTCCTTTGTGTCACAGCTCAATGGGTCACTGGCTCTATATCTATGTTTTGTTAACGTCAACACATCTGTTGTTTACACCAGACTCATGGTCTTTTTTTAGATAAGGGGAGAAAAAACAATTTTTGAAGGGAAACATCAGCCATAGCATTCACAACAGAAGAAGGAAGCGGAAATCAAGCTGAGTTACAAGTTTGTCCTAAACATGTGAGTTTCCAGAGGAAATGGTTTCTTTCTTTAGCAATTAACACCTATCAGCAAGAAATTCCTTTTTTAAACTCATCTCAGAATTGACTTTGAACACTTACTGGATAGATGAGGAACTTGCTTAATTTTCTGTGTGTCTTGTGCTTTTTTTTTTTTTTTTTTTTTTTGTGAGGGTCCCTGCTGAATCGGAAGTTAGTAATGACTAAAACAGTTACTGTAACTCTTATCGATACATGGTTCCTCTTCAGAAAGACCCCTGACTCTGACTTCTGCTGCCAGTAACCTGCACGGAAATTCCTGGCTTCTGAAGATGATGTCATAAAGATGAGACAGAATTTAGAGTCGGAGCGTCTAACTCTGAAGGACCCAGACGTGACTTTGAGCAGAGGACGGACCACACACACACACACACACACACACACACACACACACACACACACAC
>CALSBV010010813.1:5089989-5100679 GCA_943590825.1 Bovichtus diacanthus
ACACACACACACACACACACACACACACACACACACACACACACACAGGACTGACTGACTGCTGCTGAGTCACTGGAGCTCAGCAGACAGACACACATACAGAGAGACTACGTGAGAGAGCAGCAAAAATTCTGTCAGAGCAGGTCATATTAATCAAGCTTCTTAGAGTCATAACAGTCTTATGAGATCAGTCCTTGCGTCGTCTGGGACATAAATGTACCCGTTGGCTCACAATATTTCTCTGAGTTCATCATCTATGTGCATTTACAAAAGATTAAAACTCATTTCAATCTTCCAAATTCATTCCAAGGCTACAATAAATATAACTGACCATCCTAAAAGAAAAACACCCTTATAAAACTTTAATTTCCTGGCAATTAAAAATAACACGGTCATATCCGTTTCCCCGTTTCATGCAATTTTTCCGCCCAGTGAAGAATATGCTTTATTGAAATTCAGTGCGTCTTGTAATGTCTATGATGCATCCGAGGGGTTTTTCCCAAACAACATCCCATGTCTGTCATGTGTCCCCAACAGGCAGGATTTGTTCAGCTACAATACTCTGACTCTACATGCTTTAGTAGCAGAGAGGACACACACACTGCCGCTGTGTTCTGCCTTATAACTACGTATTTCTCTTCTTAATGTGGTATCCACAGGCTTTGATGAAAACATGCTGTGGTGTAATATCTCCAGTTATTATCAAAGCAGAAGCAAAAATAGTCTCAGCCAGAACTTGTTCAGTTGGACAAGCTCATTAGACGGCAAAGCGCGGAATAGCGGATGATTTGTGACACAAACCTACAGCCCCATTGGAAAGCACAGCATTACACTTGTGGTTAGTGTCACCTGTAAAGCAAACAGATGAGGATTAGGTCTGGTCCTACACTGGTGTGTTTTCAGGAAGTGTCCCAGCTTGCCACAAAGGAAGTGTCTTTATTTAGACTGATGGGACCAGCAGGCCCCGTCTTTCATCTTCACTCGTCAGGCAGCTTGATTCAGGGTCAAAAGTCTGTGTGCTTTGTGCACGTTTAGGCCTTTGTGTATCTATTCTTGTACGCCTGTGTATGTATCTCTTTTGAGGATTGTGCTGTTGAGGAAGCCTTTTCTCACTAGAGAGCTGTGCATTTTATTACATTTTTTTGTTTGAGAGTGATGCAAGAGCGCCAAAATGCAACAACATCCAGCTAGTCTGAAATGGAGGCGGATGTATTTATTTATTTTTTTCTAAAAGTACAGTGGAATGTTCCTTCGGTTGAATGAAAACAACTTTATCTCACATTACAGTCCACATATAATGTTATTTTGGCTTAATGTGTGACTTATCACGGGCTGAACTCATTTAACTTTTTCTGTAATTTACGCTAACCTTTTCTTAGCTGTGGTTGAAATAGCTCTGTACAGAAGTTAGCTTTTTGATGCTGCAAGATTGTACAAAGGTGTGTGTGTGTGTGTGTGTGTGTGTGTGTGTGTGTGTGTGTGTGTGTGTGTGTGTGTGTGTGTGAGAGATACACGTTCCGATACATTTGTATACGAGTGCACATGTTATCTCAGCGCTCATTAATCACAGCCTTCATCAGGTGTTGATAGCAGTAGTTAAAAAGATAGCATTCCATCCTGTCCAAGCCACACCCATGTGGAAAGTCCAGGACCAACTGAGTACAATTGATGAGTTGGGATCATAGGAGGGGAACACACACACACGCGCACACACACACACACACAAGGCAGAAGTTAGCACAGGGAAATTCCTGTGTTTAGTGTGGCAACAGGGTTTTTCAGAGCTACACACATTGACAAACATGGACTCTCCTGATTTCACAATGAGAAAAAGACCCGGCGCTGCCATGGAGACTCATGCTTTTTCACACACAAATTCTGTTTTAAAACTTCTTTATCTCTCCGGACGGTTAGTAGAATATAGAGGAAGCAGTTTTTGTTTGACATGAAACGAGACAACAAATTGTTGGAGATTTTCAGGGCAGATTAAGGTAGTGAAAGAGCGGCATTTTACTTTTCAAAAATAGTATTTCAGGTAAATGAAGGGCTATTTTTCCCAGGCCAGCTGGGTAAAAGCCGAGCTTTGTCTGTAGTGTGTGTGTGTGTGTGTGTGTGTGCGCGTACTTTCAGACATGTGAGCTTCATATAATAGCCTAGACACCAGATAGTACGACAACTGACCCTACGGCCTGGAAATCCCCAGACTTTTGTTACGTGTGTGTGTGCGTGTGCGCGCACACTGTTATGTCTGTTTATTATGCTTTTGCACGTGTGTGTGCATGTGTCCCTGCTCAATTTTAGCAGTTTGTGTCCCGTGTACTAAATCAATTGTCCGCAGCTCTAATATTGTATGTTTCTGTCTCTCTCTTTTGTGTGTGTCAATAGGAGACGGGAACTGTTTGCTCCACGCGACCTCGCAGTACATGCTGGGCGTTCAGGACACGGACCTGGTGCTTCGGAAAGCCCTCCATGGTGTTTTGAAAGAGACGGACACTGGCGTCTTTAGAGCTCGCTTCCAGGAAGAGCTGCTCCAGTCCCAGGAGTTCACCCAGACCGGACTCCGATACACCACCATGGTATGAAGATTAGATGTCAAGACTTTTCCACTATTTTGCATTGAGGTTATTGCTAAATGGCAGAAGTCTTAACTAAAACATCTGTGCCGGTGAGACAGTAACATTTCATTTTGAGTGTGCACAAGTTTATATCCTGACTCTTTGCGTGTCTGCTGTCCCAGAACTGGGAGGAGGAGTGGGAAAAGATTGTGAAGATGGCGTCTCCGGTCTCCAGTAGCAATGGCCTCCAGTTTGACTCTCTGGAGGACATTCACATCTTTGTCCTCTCAAACATTCTGCGCAGACCCATCATCGTCATCGCAGGTACTCACATTTTTATTTTTATTTTTATCGTCTCAAAGTATCTTTATTGCCCCTGTTAGCCATCAAAAACTCGCTGGTCTTGTTTCAACGTGTCTTTCAGTGATAAAGAAGCATTTTGATGATAGTTGATTTCACTGTATCCCCTTTTGTTGTTGTTCTTGCCATGCACTTGTGACACTTTAATCAAAAGTTTCTGTATTGGCACCGTGCATAAGTGATTAGCAGTGCTTATATTCATTGAAATTCCCAAATTAGCGGAAACATTTAATTGGAGGAACATGCAAACAATTCAGTCCTGTAAAATGTATTCTCAAAACATATTTAACTTTCTATTTTAAATCAGTACTTATATCACTGTTCTTTTAACAGACCAGGTAGTCAGGAGTATGAAATCTGGTTCCTCCATCTCTCCCCTGAATGTGGGGGGGATTTATCTTCCGCTACACTGGCCGCCCACAGAATGCTACAAATATCCAATAGTGCTCGGCTACGACTCCCAGCACTTTGCACCCCTCATCACCATCAAAGACAGCGGTCCAGGTAGGAAACACTAAGAGACGGGTGTTATGGAGCTGACACGACATAGAGGCCTGACATGAATTGGCTCATGTTTTTATTTCTATGTAATGTGTCTCCCAGAGATCCGAGCAGTACCGCTGATAAACCCAGGACAAGGGGGCTTTGAGGAGTTGAAGGTTCACTTCCTGATGGAGAAAGAACAGCAACAGAAAGAGAGGCTTCTCAAAGACTACCTGCTACTGAGGGAGATCTCAGTAACAGGCTTGGGCTATGACGCCAAACGGATCATCAATGCTGCAAGGTATGTATAGATAATAAACTCAAAATGGAAGAGAAAAAAAGTAAAAGATCGATATCCCAGTTGTGGATCGTACCCACAATCATACATTTGCAGTTGTGCATGTTGCAACTTAGGAATAAAGAGGTTTATTTTTGAGATTGATGATGACAGATATTGTTATGCAACTGGTTTAACTTCCTGAAACCTAATCAGCATACTGACGTCAACAGCTATATTAACATAGAATTCAACTGAAATTGTAGAAAAACACAAAAAATGCAGTTAAGTTAAAAACCACATTGTCTGTTTCTGTTCAAAGGCTGGATGAGGGCAACCTCCCTGAAGACATGAACCTGATGGAGGACTACCTGCAGCTTGTCAACCATGAGTACCAGCGCTGGCAGGAGGACAAGGAGCAGGCACTGGCCGCCCAGCCGCAGCGCCCACCACCCTTCTCTGTCTCCCAGCTCTCCCTTATCGAGATCCGTTGTGCCACACCACGATGCACCTTCTATGTCTCTGTGGACACGCAGCCTCACTGCCATGAATGCTTTGAGAAACGACAGGCCACAACCGGTGGAGGAATGAGGATTGAAGGGGTGGTGCAGACCAAGGGAGGAGGGGTGCAAGGTGGGGTGGCAGTTATAGGGGGATCAGAGACTGAGGTGAGCTCCCGAGGAGCCCGAAGCAGCAGCCCCTCATCCTCCACGTCTGGGAGAGGGGTGGTGATATCCAGCCCCCGCTCAGCCCCACCCACCGCTCCCAGCCTCAGCCTGTACAGTGAAACTCATGCCATGAAGTGCAAGACACCCGGCTGCCTCTTCACCCTTAGCGTTGAGCATGATGGACTTTGCGAGCGATGCTTCAACTCCAGGCAGAACCACGGACCCCCTGGAACTGGAACGGCTGCTCCAGTACTCCCAGGCCCCAACGGGGGGCCTACAGTCCCCCACCCGGGCCAGGGCTCCGGCTGGACCCAGTGGGGGGGCTGCGAGACAGAGACAGAGCGCTGCAGCATGTGCAGAGAGGAGGCGTTCAGGACATTCAATGGCCTGTGTCCACCCTGCATGCAGAGACAGCAGCCTCCAGAGAGGGGAGAGCCACAGCAGAACAACCCCAGGACTGAGGCCTCGTCTTCAGCTTGGACCCAGGCCAGGGACACTGAGCGGCCGTGCCTCACCATAACCCCAGGGCACACCTCAGCATGGCAAGCCCCTCTGGCCCGGCTTTGTAAAAGATCGAGCTGCCAGTTCTTTGGGACGCCAGAGAAGTTGGGTTTCTGCACTATTTGCTTCGTAGACTATCAGACCAACCACCGTAAGTCCTGAAACTTAACTGGAAAACCTGTATCATGTTACAGGGCTTTCAGAAAATGTCTTATCAAGGCAAACCATTGCATTGTAGGAATTGTTGTGCGTTCCATTCATTTTTATTCACTCAAATGTCGAATCATATGGGACATTGCTTATGTTGGCTACTGTCTGTTCCAGACCTGACCCCTCCCCCTGCTGCGGTCCAGAGCCGGCATGGTGTGGAGGCAGGTTTCCAGAACGCCTCACGGTGTCGCGGGCCTGGGTGTGGTGCAGTGGGCAAGGCAATGCTTGAGGGCTACTGCGACAAGTGCTACGCCAAAGAGCAAAGCACACGGCTCAACCAAGTGGCACATCGCACACCACACTCCCCTCCTCTGGTCATGGTAGGTGTCTGCCAAACTTCTTAACTCGTGCTGTACTTTTTTCATCTAATGAGCGTGTCTTATCCTTCCTTTTGTTTTTCTGTGATTCCTGTGGGTCTTCTCAGCTCTTTTAATATCCTGCTGGTCCACAGTTATCTCTCAGTTGCCAATTGACCTTTCTCCTCTTTGTCTTTGCCCCCCTCTCTTTCTCTGTACAAAAAGCGTGATCGAGCAGCCAAACCCAGATCGTCGCAGCAATCCCAGACCCAGACCCAAACTCAGACCCAGACTCAGACTCAGTGCCGGCGGAGTGGCTGCAGTAATGTGTCCCCGGGTTGCACAGACCTCTGCCCAGAGTGCCACACGCGTGGTCAGGGTAGAGAGGCGGGCAGGAGGGCGCAGGCGCCTAAGGAAAAGTCCAAGCAGCGGTGCAAGGCGCAGGGCTGCGACCACTACGCCAACCAAGAGAAAGAGGGCTTCTGCAACGAGTGTGACCACTTCAAGCAGATTTACCCCGGCTGAACCAGACACACTCACGCAACGACGATGGTGACTCATCGCTAGAGCCGCTGCCCTGCTGTGGGCGCCCCATGCCAGTCAATGCACCTCTGATACTAACTAACCAACTAACTAACTAGCTAGTGACTGACTAGTAACCTTATGGCCTGAAAATCAAACCCCCCATGTAGAATGTGAAGAGAGAGTGTGTGTACGTGGGGGGTGGGGGTTGAGTGTGTGTGTGTGTGTGTTCGCAGTAGACATGGCCTCCAGAATACCTCTTTGTGCAATTATTATCATCTGATGTGCCCTGTGCACTTACATGGTGAGAGGTTTGGCTATATGTCAGAGCAACTGACTTAACTCTTGTGTACAATATGTATTTAGAGGTACGTAGTGAAGCGTGCTGGACAAAATGATTGTATGTTGACATAACGAGAAGCATCTGACATTGCTTTCTAGACCACAGCCAAGGATTTATACCCCCAGTCTGTCTGTCTGTCTTAACCCATCTGTGTATCTGTCTGCCTGTCTGTCTAGCATTTGCTCTGTAGAATGAGGGATGCAGTTAGTTTGGTAAATCTGTGGAAGTAGTAAGCAGAAGTGAGCCAAAGCAATGCAAGTGAAGCGCTTGAAACGAAATGAAATGGTATGAAACATTGTTTAGCTTAGTTCTCCAAAAACACTCATGTATGTCCCAAAATAGACAAAGATTTGCCTAGAAAGGCTCTTGCAATTAATCAAAGATGATCAAGAATTCATTTTCTTCCCTTAGTCAGTCTATAGCGGTATCTTTTGAGGCAAATTAACCTCAGTATTATTACTTAACTGTTTAAATTTTGATTTGATTCATATGGAAAGTGAGAACAGACCATGTGTCTAAACAGTGCGAGACAGACAGGGCAGGCCCCTGCTAGTTTTGGTGCTACATGTACAGAAATACAAGCCTCTCCATTGTAGCCAACATGCTGGCGGTGTCAGCGGACAGATGGCAGAGAACACGGTAGAGACGGGACTCATTCTTTTTCTACTCCTCCTGTCCTTCCTCTTATTTCCTCTCTTCTCCTGCAAAACGGATCTGTTGCCTTGGACGTTGTTTTCCTGTTTACTGACCACTTAAGCACCTAGAAATGCATTGACACATACCTAAACATGTGCACACAAACGTAGTCCTGTCAGAAGGGGATTGCCAACTATAAAGAGAACTGAGAACATAATGAAGGGTGAAGTCAGGGTGATTATCCACCTTACCACCATAAACATGTTGCACACACATGCATACACAGCTTTGAGATATTGTATGCGCCCCACCCCAGCCTGAGGTGGTATGTGAGCCCATAGAGAAATGCATTCCTCTCTGCTCCACCCCACTGGATGTGCCAAGGTGACAATTTCATAACTTCAGAGAGCAATCCCATCGCCTGCTTTGGCTAATCTTGTTTATCTGATTGTGTTTTGTGCTGCTGCTACAACAGCACAGTATTGGGGCTGATCCTCGATAAGTTTTGCCTTTAAGTAGTGATTGACATTTTATGGACCAGAGGAGCCTGATCAGTGCTCCCACCTATAAAATGCTTTTGTGAATATGGATCTTGGTCCATATTGTAGGACCTTCCAACCCGATGCCTCATCTCCAACACACACACACACGCACACACAACGCACGCATGTGTGCGTCTGGAATACGCAAAACTGACATTCCTGATTATTATTTTTTTTTTTATTTGTTTTGAAATTTTTTAATGTATTTTGATATATTTCATTTTGTTTCTGCCAAAAAAAATACATGTGCCATCAATCGCCAAACAGTTGTTGTTACCTCCTTAAAAATGGCCAGCCTGTACCGCGCTAAACTAACTGAAGTGCCACAGATAGACATCCCCAATTATGTGCATCCACACTAGAGCTTATCAAGCGCTCTCATGCTGAAAATCCCCACATTTTCACGACTATCTTTTTTTTTTAATCAAAATACGAAGAAATGTTTATCTACAGAGATCATCTCGAGCATCAAATATTTATCAAACAAACTCAAATGTGATCTCAACTGTAACAGTTATTCCCCTCGCACTTCTGCTGAAGAACTCCACTGCTGTAGGCCGATGTCCATCTGTGGCTCTAGTTAGAGAAGCATAGACAAACGGGCTCTCGGTCTGCCTTTTCATTCAACTGTATCTAAAGCTGTCGGGCTAGCCCACGTGTTGACGGCCTGTACGTAGATCTCTGTGTGCTTTAATCACCTCTAGACAAACCTTAATCAATTAAAGGCCAATTAGTGGTCAGCTCATCAGGGTCCTAACAATGTTTTCGGGGCTCTGACTGAGTTTGACTGGGATGAGATCACATAAGTTGCACATGACTTGTCTAAGCTGCTGAGGCATTTAGGAAAGGTACTCCGACTCGCTTAGGGACATTCCAACAGTGGGAAGAGCATCAGCCTAAAAGCAGAAGGTGTAACAAAACATGCAAAGTGTGTGGAAGTTTCTTTGTGTGACCTTTCGACAATAGGGTATTGTATGAAAAAAGCCTGGTTTTATTTGTTAAGTATTTATTCATATCAAGATATCTGTATTGTGTGATTCAATAATTATTTATATGTCGTCCTGCAAATGAATTATTTTTATTAAGAAATCTGAAATCTGTCTAATGTGGTTCTTGTCTCGCGTGTGTGTGTGTGTGTGTGTGTGTGTGTGTGTGCGTGTGCGCGCGCTCTTGCACATACAGTATGCTTGTGTGTGCTCTTTGAGAATTCAACATTGCACTATTATTACAGCATCTCTCCACTATGCTGTGTATTGCCATAATACTGTTTCTGCTGAAAAGCAGTTGCTTGGCACCAAATCCGTCTCCAGTGTAGGAAGTATGGTCGGTGCTGCAAAAGTCATCAGATAACTGATCGCTGAGGCCTGGTTTAGATGTGGCAGAGTTGCACCATTTTCCAAAGCTTAACTGGGTTACCTCTTTTTCTCTCTTTCTTTTCTACGCCTACGCTATTACACATTTCCATCCACAAAAAGTTCAACTCGTGTGCATTTTCTTCGGTGCTTTTTTGTCTCTATTCAGTTCTTTCCAGGCTTATGTTAGGGGGTCATGCTGTTAAAAATAAATGGGAACCCCCACTCACGTAGAAAATAGATGGATCATTCAGTGGGCGGGGGGAGTTTGGAGGGAGATATTGCAGTGACAGGTGAGGTAAAAGTTACATATGGCAGGGTGTAGGTGACATTTAGCAAGTGTAGGACTTTAGGGGCATGAATGCGTGGGCTTTCTCATCAACCTACAGCCTCTACCACATTCAGATAGATGGGCTGATGCGGTTTCCTGGAAATACCCTAGCATGCAAACAAGTGCTGTTTCACTTGAGGCGCGAGTGCTTCACTGATGTGGTGCAGTAAACCTTCTCATGCAGAGTCTGTAAAAAGAATAATCACACGTTCGTTACAATACAAGAACTCAATTTAATAAAGATGCACCTAAAATGTTTGTTACCAAAGATCTGTGGTTGAATGACGCTGACGCTTCTCTAGTTCAAATCAACATGCAGTCACAAGAAAAACTGTATATTCAAATGACAAGTACAGAACTGTGATGCATTGCCTGTTTTTCTGATATTGATAAGTATCACAATATGGCAAATTGTTGAAAGATCATATATAAAACAATCACATTGATGTTCAATACAATGAACTGTGTTGCACTGTGATGGATTACTAGATCTGACAAAACTCTTTTTGCTTAGAAGCACTAATTTGGATTGAAGAGGTCAAAACTCTTTTGTATAAAGAACAACTTTATTGTAGCGTTCATTATTCATAATAAAGTTGTTCTGTATGCTTCAAGGGTTTCTGGAGTTGTTGCCTCCTCAGACTTTTTCCCTTCACTACTTTAGAAGTAGGTGAAGCCCGTTACAGTATACAGTAACATTTGAAATGAAGGACTTGAGGTGGGTAAACGTGTCCTTCACATACGTATGTTAAATACGATACGAAAAAGTAAAATTAAACCTCCACTATTGTGTTAACAAGGCCCCTTTTGCCACAACACCCACCTTCTGTGCATCGTGTGTGCCATCCATCCAAACTACCTGGGCCTAAAGTTTCTGTGCACTGGTCAGTTTGTTGTGATTTGAATAAACGCTACTTTATTTGGGAATATGCACCATGTGAGCACAATATAAACAAAAATAATAAAGGACTTATATCTAGATTGGGATACAGTGCCGCTCTACAAGACAGGGCCTCGGCATTATTATAATAATGTTGGACCTGCCTCTGTTGATATTGTGGTGCAAATTCTTTAAAGCTACTGTAATCAATATTTGTATCACACCAATATGTGGAAAAGCTTGTTTACACTCCCCCAAGTGGCCCAAAAGAACAAACTAACATCCAGTGAATATGAAGCATTTGGGGGATAGAGCAAAAATCCATGTTTTCAGGACAGAGAGACTGCACTACACTTAGATAAAATAAAAGGTAATTAAATGAACAATTGAACCAGCTGATTTTAAATCCATATGACCCAAACTCTGTGTTTAAACTGTCACAATAAACTGAATGAAAATGTCAAATCTTGATTACAACACAATGTTTTTTTCCCCAATGAATGTACCCACCAAAGTCTGACTCACTGCCTCTTCTCTTGCAAACTAAAATGTCATAAAAAAAAATCAAAAGTACATTTGAGACTTATTCAACAGGAAACTATCTGTTATTGTGCAATAGGAAGAGGTTGTATCCATGGTTACCTTTGTCTGACCCCTTTGTAAGCAACAATACACATTGATGATGAGATACACCCTAACCCACTGAACAGTCACACACACACACACACACACAC
>CALSBV010010813.1:5115197-5131189 GCA_943590825.1 Bovichtus diacanthus
TTTCTTTGACTCTCCATCTCCTTTTGTCTTTCTGTCACACTGTCTTACTGTCTTACTCTGCTACATCTTTCTTTCTCCAGGCTTTAATTGTAAGTTCATCTGTGTCAACTCACTTGATGTGACAGTAATTAAAACAGAACGTGTATTTCCATCGAGCTGGGAACTAAGGAATGGAAATGGAAAACATTTTAATACAGTTTGGTGAAATCAGCACTTTAGCATAAAACTGTGGCCTCTTGAGCAGGAACATGTCTTCAAAACAATGTTGCGCACACGTTAATATTGGTAACGTAGGTCTGTGGCGTGTATGCTTGCTAAAAACACGAAGGACAGCAAAAAAAAGCCGCAGACTTGTTGTGCTGCAACCAAGGGGTAGGACGAATGGAACCAATGCGGAAGTGACTTTATACCTGCAATTCTTCTCTGCACTGGCCGGCCCACATCTAGCATAAGACATCTGAAAGCTAGCTCTAGATCTAAGCTAGATGTTAATGCTGTGACTTTTGTAGATCATGCAGCTGCCTAGCTTCTCAAATTGACCTTCAGCGCTGAGCTTTGTATGCTACGTCAATAGATTTTACCAATGGTCCACGATGTCGGAAAAAAGACCAAAATTCGAGATTGTCAGGTTTTACTTTTCAAATTCTTAAGCCGGGCTCAGGCTTCAGGATTTCTGGTCGGATTTATCCCCGATTCACCCCACCCGACAATCGGAGGAGAAATCTGGTCTGAGACCTTGGTCGGTACCAATGTTCGGCCCAGATTAGCAGGTAATGTGAGGGGTTTACAGATCTTAAACACCCGTGAGGTGGTGCATTGCTCCCTCTGGCATGATCATCTTCATATCCTGTAGTGTGTGTGATGCATTCATAGACGATCTTAAATAGGATGCACTATTATTATTATTATTATTATTCTATTTTTTGGCATTTTCACCTTTGTTTGACAGAGAACAGTATTGAAAGAGAAAGAGATGTATGACATGCAACAATGGTCCTAAAGCTGGATTTGAAAACCAGGACATTGCGGTTATATCGCACGCCCTGTAACCACTGAGCTACCATCACACTCCCATTATTTTCAAATGATGTAGTGTGTGCATGTTTGAGATTAAAGAGAAGAACATCTGTGAAGAGTCTCTTTATGTGCGTGATGCAACCCAATTTCAAAATCGGTTAGGATTTTTAAAAGTCCTCTCGTCTGAGCCAAGCCTTATTTCAGTTTGACTGCCAGGATTACATTCGGTATTGATTTCATCCAACTACATTATTAAATCAGTTAGGATATACAGTATGTTTAAATCCATTTCAAGACCAGTGCAAGAATCGATGTTTCTGCCCCCTTTATCTTTATTACCATTCCTTCAGGTAATAAAAGTAGATAGCTGCTCGGAGACGAGTTTTCTTTATCTCTCCACTGCTCCTTCCTTCCATCATCCCTTTGTTTCTTGCAGAGGATGAATGATACCATTAGCCCCTGTAAGCATGGCTCGCTTGCTCTAACTCTGGAATCGCATGCATTTATTTGCACTAGGAATATCATAAAGGTTAAACTGTGGATGCTATCAGTGGAAAATCACACACGGTAGTACCAGAATTATTAAACAGAGCTGTAATCTGTCCATCCTGCGGGGCTGGGAATGGATAGAATAGACAGATCGCTGACTGGGAGACCTCAGGCAAGATGGAGGCAAATCTGTCGGCTACAACTGTTGTCACCCCAGCCAAGTGTGCCCTGGGACACTGGCCTACATACAGACACTACTGCTGGGGGACAGAGAACGAAGGGGAGAGCACCAGCCCTGCGCCATCCATCCACCATCCTCTCTCCACCTCACTTATGCTCATCTTTTCTTGCCTCATGGAGTGCATACGTAAAACCACCACTTCAAGGATCGTATGCGTCCTGAATGAACTGTGTGTGTGTGTGTGTGTGTGCGTGTTTTTTCAGTCATCTGGTCAACCTTGTGCCTTCACACACCCCTGCTGTGAGGGTGGCACCATCAGTGACTCTACACTGTGCCCACTGCCCAGTAGGCACAGCTTTCATCCGACATGACAGAACCGCTCTTTGCTCTTTCTTTCCTCTCATTTCTCTCTTTTACCTCTGTCACGCTCTTTTACCTGATTGATCTATGCTTTTATCTTTTCATCGTCCTCATTTTTATCCTTTATATAGCTGCTCTTTGTTCTTTTTTTTTTCTTCTTCTTTTTTTTTTAACACTTGCTTCAATCCATCCCTTTCTTTCTGCTTCCCTCTGAGGGCACAGCAGTGCCTCGTAGGTAGTAGGGCAATGCCCCCATCAGCAGATTGTATCGGGAGATGATCACAAAGACGGGAGCAGTAGATGGTCGGGGGGGGGGGGGTCAAGGTAGCAGCTGAGTGGAGATATTCTGGGAGATACAGAAGGAGGGGACTGGAAGGGAAGAGAGTGGTGATGAGTTAAGGAGGGCTTTGTATGTTGATGGGAGAAGACGGCAGGATGCTCCCGCAAACTCCCCCAAACTCCCCCACCAGCACTGGATGTCTTCAGTCATTAAAATAATGCTTTTATTTTAAACCAATCAAAGCTGCACTATTGGCCCAAGTTACATTAAAGTTGTATGACATCTGAAAAAAATTATTTATTTATTTATATAACCCAATATCACAAATTACACGCTTGTCTCACGGGGCTTTACAGACTGTACAGCATACGACACCCTCTGTCCTTAGACCCTCGCAGCGCACAAGGGAAAACTCCCCAAAAGAAACGCCGCAATTTAAAAGGGGGGGGGGAAGAAACCTCAGGGAGAGCGACTGAGGAGGGACAGACGTGCAGTGGACAGAATAAAAAGAAAGATCCAAGAACATAAATAATTGCATACGCATGCATTCTTGTATAGTGCATTGAAATAATAAGAATGAATGTTGGTTTTTGTTTAACTGTGCAGTACAACACGACCATAAGGATCCCTAAAATGAAATGCAATCCACATTTAGATTTTTAATATAAAAATGTTTTTTCCCAAAGAGATGAACATACTTCAAAAGGTCTGTTGCTGCATTGCTATTTACAGATTTAGTTTTTATTCATGCAAATGGTGAAAATGTCAAAAAATGCCAAAGCTATATTTATGCATGATAATAGGCTCCTCGTACCAAACAAAGCGCTGTGTGAACCAGGTTGAAAGACGCATTGACACGACCCTGACAGTTACGCTGTTCAGTTCAGTCTGTTAGTAAGGAGATATAAGCTAAGACACAGGCGATTAAGAAGGGACACGATGACACTGAGGCTACAAATGGAGAGAAGGGCAAATGGATCAAGGTAGATGAAAGAAAAGGGGACATATGGATGTTGTGGGGAGAAGAGGGCTTTAGGAGAATACAGAGGAAGTTTTGAATTTAGAGAGAAGTGGGTGGCTGGCACAGAGGAGGCAAAGGGGAGCAGAGGAGAAAAGCAGTGAGGCTGGCGATGGTGTGTGTATGCACCGGATGGGCGCTAGCCCCCCTACAGTTCCTTCTCCAGCCCTAGTCTCTCCCACTGAGTTTAAAAAAAGCCTCTCTTTGTTTTCCACCTCAATGGCCGCCTCTCCCGCACTAGTCATTTGATCTAATGGCCCAGGAGCGAGGAGGGGAGAGGGCTTTGCAGAGGGTGTAGGAAATGAGGAGGTAAGATAACTTGTGTGGGTAATGTGAGAGATGGCACATGTTACGTCCTGTAAGTTCCCCTCAAGCTCGTAACCGGTTGTTGAATTCCAACACAGGTGGGTTGCGCTCGCGCGGGAGAGAACGCTCCCGTGTGGCACAAACTTTTAGTTTGCTCACCTTTCTCTCGCACCGTTTTCTTTTTCCTCACCAGAAACATTTTATGTCATCTCTTTTTTTTTTTGTCTTTTAGAAATATGTATGTGCAATTACAAATCTATATTTGTTAACATGGTAACTTTTCTTTCCTTATTATTATTTGCTAATTTTTTCCTAATCTAATCCTACATTTATGTTTGCCATTTATACCATAACATTCATATAGCTATTCACTTGATCAAATGTCTAATGAGGATTAACTTGAAGCTGGTATCCTGATTGAAATATTTCATTCTAGTCTATCATTTAATTGATTTGACCCGCAGCCCTGCCACATATGCCACATATGCTTCCCACAACTATTTCTGTAGGGCACAGATTTGACACTCATGTTGAGTCCTGGGTTTCTGGATTGGGTCAGTATGGGAGCATATTGTACGTATGCTGTTTGTTTATTTTTAAAAATCACAGATGCCTGCTCTGCCAGTCCGCTCCTGTGTTAAGACCATCAGTCATCTGTGCCAATTAAGTCTTTTAAACTTCTCTCGCTCTGCTTTGTGAGCAGATAGATGATGACAGAGGCCAATCAGCAGCTAATTACTTGCATTTAGAGCTGGGTTTTTCTCTGAGGGAATGTGTGCTGTAACAGCAAAATGTTTGTTTCTGCGAGAGTCGTGCATTTGTAGCCGTGTGTGCACGCATGGTTTTATTCACAGGCACGAGAGAGTGAAGGGTTTAAGATGTGCATATTTCAAGAAAGTTATTGTTCGTATTTGTGCTTGTGTGTGTGTGTGTGTGTGTGTGTGTGTGTGTGTGTGTGTGTGTGTGTGTGTGTGTGTGTGTGTGTGTGTGTGTGTGTGTGTGTGTGTGTGTGTGTGTGTGTGTGTGTGTGTGTGTGTGTGTGCTGGAAGGGGAGGGCAACATTTTTACTGATTTATCAGTTGCAGTTTTTTGTTTTTCGGGCACGATTGGCTCGCCACTGACCTTGGTGGCAGTGGGGGGGCTTTAGCGCTCCTTGAAGAAGAAAAGAGGCTTGGGCCGCCCGCTGTAAACAAAGTTGACTTGCCGACAGATGGATTGAATGACAGAGAGGCTAACTGAGCCAGGAATGGGCCTGGCAGCATCGCACTGAGAGAGAGGGAGAGAGAGAGGGAGGGAGAGAGAGAGAGAGAGGGAGAGAGAGAGGGAGAGAGAGAGAGAGAAAGGGGGGGGAGAGAGGGGAGAAGAGAGAAGAGGTGGCCAACAGGAGAGGAGGTGTGAACAGGTGCAGGGCCGCTGAAGGAAGAACCAGCAGATGGAGAGAGACACAGCCAGTTTAGTTACAGGAAAAAAAGGGTGGGAGGGAAAAGAGGAGGGAGGAGGGAGAGATGGAAACAGCAGAAAAGAAAGGATCGGAGCAGAGATGAGAACGCGGTGGACGGATCGATGGACAGATAGATGGAAAGATGGGCTGGGCACAGGGCAAAGGAGCGGCGAGGCTGCATCAGGCTGCCTCTGTGTTTGATGCGCTCGCTTCATAAAGTAGAGCAGCAATAAGGGGAGGGGTGTCGGAAGAAAAATGTGGGAGCAGAGTGTTTGACTTGCATCACCCCGAGGTTTAATAAAAATGTGCTAAAACACATTGAGGTACGTGCGAGAGAAAATTGTGTGACACTGTCTGCTCCACAAAACGATTCAGATGTTTATTGTACGCCGCATCAATGATACGCAGCGCAGCGAATGTTCAATATGTCCCTTTTATTTTCTCTGCGGTGCACTCATCCTTTGTTGGCATTATTCGGGAGATAGGCCTCTGTCTCACCGTCTCTCAGTCACACACATAAACAAGCCCACTCACACATTAGCAGAAATCGTTTTTGTACTTCTGCGTATCAAACTGTTGAATATTAATGCAGTCTGATTGATGCAGTCTATCATGAATAGCTGCGGGTCCACTGGAATTCCTCCACGAAAATGAATCATCACGAGTGTCACCATTTTGAGCAGTTCAGCAAATAGTTAACAGTTGTAATTTCATAGTAGAGCATCAGTGCATTTCAGTGAATCTACAGCTCATCAGATAATTGTCTGAGCTGCAGGTGCATCGCTTTAAATAGTGAATTTGAATGGATTTTTATTATCATTTCATTTTTAAAGAGATCTTAGAAATACAAGGCAGAGATCATCGTTTCTCTTTTGTTGATGCTGTTAATCCGATCTCGGTTCCGAGCGGTCTAAGATGCGGCAGGTAATGCACAAATCTGACTGATGGTGATCGTCTGATAATGAAAGTTACATTTAAAAAGACACTCATTTAGAATTGTTGCTAATATTTCAGATGTATGGAACATTGCCATGATTATAGCTATTAGTACAGATGGTCCTCTGTGACAGAAATAGTATTATTACATCTCGTCTTCCTCTTGATTCTCAATCTCCTCCTCAACAACTCTTTGTTGCGAACAACGCTTCTGTGTTTATGTGTTTGTGCTATATGCTGAGTTCACACTATGTTTACCTGTATGTTAATTTCACACCTGTTATTGTCCAACACAGGATCGTCTCCGGGCATAAATATGAATATGCATTGATTTGAAGGATTGTTCTCTTTAGTTTTCTATTAGTTTTATGTGCCGGTATATCATTTTTATACAGTATTCTTCGCTATACCTCGCCTTTGGTAACTGAATGCTTCCAAAAAGAGCTTCATCAATCATGTTCATGTTTGTTAGTTTTTTTTAAATCTAGTCATATATTTTGTGTATATTACATGTTTCCTGGTTATTTGTGTGTGTGTTCATCGACCGTACGACTTCACTTTGTGTGCATGTGTATCTGATAATGTGTTTATTGCAAGAGTCTCTTTTACTTTAGTCCAAACAGCGGTCAGTGGTGTCTGGCGTTGGCGAATGTCTCCAATTCCTCCAAGTCCACCGTCTGACTCCAATTTGTGCTCGTTCTCTGATAAACCGCGGCATTTGGTGGTTCTGGCGTGGGATGCCGGCTGCACCATGGGGTGCTGCAAACTCCGTGCTTGGTCAGGCCCTGGCACCCCACATCTAATGGGCAACAGCTTGAATAGTGCCCACTTAGGCAGGCAGTGCAGACTGGGCCCCCTCTTCTTCCTCACCGCTCCAGCCATCTAGCCAGCCAGCCACCGCCTCTGCCACCTCCCACTTACCCAGCAGCCACTGTACCTGGCCGCAGCCCCAGAGCTATTCCAGCCTACCTTAGGCCCCTGGCCCATGCAGCTCTCGCCATACTTATCAAGCTGTCCTACAGAGCATCAGGCCAGGCATATACAAACAGGCCCAGCTATCCGCTAACTGAACATTCAGTCTATTGCCTCCTAGGCCCCAACAAGAGTTCCTGCCACAGGCAGCAACCCAGAGCCCATTCACCAATTAGCTGGAAGGCAGATTATTGTCCAGGGAGAATTATCCAGCTCCAGCCCCACATATTCAGCCTCTGCTCTACCCGTCAACCTCAATGCTTGCTCCAGGGCTTGGCTCTTCACTGACATCTCTCCTTTGCTTTCTCTTTTTTACGTTTTAATTTGACAGTGCTCACCAGCAGCCATTTTGTGAAAAGCGTTTTGCAAGTATACGCGCTGCCGCTGATTGGGGATACAAAATGGCGCCGGGGGAAGAACCTCATAACCTAGCCTGATTTCCCTCTTTAATTTGATTCTCGATGAGGCTTTCAGGCCCTTGTCACAGGGATCTGAACCCTCAGGCTTTACGGATTGTACCGAAACTTAGAATCAGCGACCTTCCTCAAGGTTTAACCCACTTCCACCTGGAAGTGAAGGCCCCGAGTCTGTGGTTCTGCTCATGTGTACAACTTTATTAGGTTGTACTTGCAAAATGTTTGGTTCAATAGATGAGCAAAAACCAAACAGATGCCAAATGTGTAGCTCTCTGTGTTTCTGCTTCTCTCTCTTCTTCTGTTTTTCATCGCTCTCCTCTTCCTCACCACCTCTCTATTGCTGACTGCTGGAACTTTCTGGCGGTCTCTCTGATGCTAATTGGTGGGTAAACAGGTCTGGTGTGAGTACCCCCCCCCCCCCCCCCCCCCCCACCCCCAATCGCACACAAACACACACACACATAGGCATACGCAAATACACACGGCCCCCTGGAACCTCTTGCAGGACCAAATGGCTGGCAACGCCTGCCCGCCATCTCCCGCTGAGCCCTGGTGTGCGCTTTGGTGGCTCAGGCTGCTGTTCAAGCCCAGCGGGGGTTCATTCACTCTCACACACACACGCACACACTCATACGAGTACAGACACACACAGTCTCCTTGTGTCCCCTGCACACCCGCCACCCGCTTTCACACCCCAGACAGCAGGACAGCAGGAGAACACACACACACACGAAGGAACAGACAGACGCGGTCACTTTAGAGATGCAGGCCAAGCGCTGTAGGGGAGAAAAGTTTTCACTTAAACTGGAGAATTCTCTCTTCATTAGCGCCTTTGGACTTCAGGACGAGTTCTGTTTATTTGTTCGTTTTTTTCCTGTCTTTGTAGTTTTTTTTTTTTCTTTTCTTTCCTTCTTTGTCTGTTCCTCTGTTGTTTGGATACGTTTGGACTCAGCCAAGTTAGAAAGTTTGGTTGAAACAGGAGTAAAATGCAGTGTTGCAGGGATACGCGCCTCAGTTTGCATCTTACCTGCACAATTTTGATATTGAGACGAACAAAAGGTGGAGAAAACGATTTGATCGCTACCGAATGTGTCCGGCTTTGCCGTCGTGCCACTAAGTCAGATATTCATGTATAGACCTTTGCATAGCTACAGTCCTTTTGTAAAGCAAAGATGGATCGACTGATGTTATACTTGTTTTCACCATTAATGTGGCTGGAAACTGAATGATATTGATGCAAGTGTGCAGAATGACAAGCAGCCTAACCAAAGTCATATCACAGACCAGGCCGACGTTTTTTTTTTTTTTTTACACTCTTAATAAAAGGCCCGTACTGGACCGTTGTATCTGCGCGAGTGTGTGTGTGTGTGTGTGTGTGTGTAGTAGACAGCTGCAGTATCACTCAGGGGTCTTCAAGCCGACAGTGGCCTGACACTTTTACCCTTCTACCCCCTGAGTCTTTTCTGTCATTCTCCTTTCTGCCCTTTCTTTCATTCTCTTGTTTGCACAGTGTGTGCTCTCCTCCTGCTTTCTCTCTCACCTCTGTGTTTACCTATCAGTCTTCCTCTTTCCACGTTATGGCTCTCCTTCACAAATGAATGTAGGGTGGAGTTTGTTAGGACTGTGCAGATAAAACGGCTGCTGATCCCAACTGATATATTTTGAACAGGTTGCTGTTACACCTACATTCGTTCCTTTGATCGTCACTGAGTTGGATGTGGGGAATTTTACATCGCTCTCAGTTTGCACACCTCATTTTGAGAGCAATTATTAAATATACTGCTTTCAGTGCGTGGGATTTTAATGTACTAGCCTCTTAAAGGCGCAATCTGTGATCCAAAAGTAAACTAAGAGCAGCCCTCTCTTGCTGTGCGAGCTGTCATGCTAAACCTGATCAACATTTAATCAATTTTGAGTAAAACAAACCTCAATTTTAGTCATGGTCAGTTGAAAAACACGGCAGACTCTACACTTCCAGTACACCTCGAATTGACATGGTAGAAAAATTGATATGTTTATGAGAGAAGTTGTAGCCTACAGTATTTTTACACTCCAACACAAGCAGATAATGAGTAATCAATCATCTCAAGCACAGAGCGTCTCTGTTTGGATGAACACTGGTTTTACACACGCTGTAGGTAGCCAAGTTATGTGGGGACATTGTGCATTTCATTCACAATTATTATAGATTATATGTGAAATTTCACAGTTTATATTAGAAATAAAAAAAATGCCATTATTAATAGAAAATGTATATACGTTATTCTTTTTTTTTTTTGGGGGGGGGGGGAGTCTGCTGCAAGTGTGTTGCATACTGTACAGATTGTAAAGCCCCCTGAGGAAAGATTTTGTAATTTGTGATATTGGGCTGTATAAGAATAAGAATCAATTATTCTTATTCTTATATGAAGGGTTGTGGTTTAGATGTTCCTTTAACACCCTGGTCCTTTTCCCCAGACAGGACAGAGAGAGTTCAGTACGGGCTCATGAAGAGGAAATGGCGTCTGCGACCCTTTCATCGCGGGAAAGAGAGCGAGAGCTGGCTGTGCTGCTGGAGCAAACAGAGGCTCACCACCAGCAGAGAGGTCAGTGGGCTGCACTCTCACTGTCTCCGTCCTCTGACCTAATCCACCTTGTAGGATATCCTGTAGGATATCAGCTCTTCAAAAACCCATCTTTCATTTTCCCCACCTTTTTAATTTAAAGGTCTTGAGTAGTGGAAGCTCATCCTGGATTTGTTGCCCCATATCTCTATCAAATGTTCACTGGGAACCTTTCTGATGCGGATCGTCTGTAAAACAAGAAATGTTGGCAAGACAACTTTTTTTTTCTTCAGAATTTCAAATTTGTGCCTGCACCTATTTTAATGACTGTACGCAACAAGCCGTCCTTTTTTCATTTCCTGTCTGTATTTCCTGAACAGTGTGTGTTCCAAAGGAAACATTGTGGCATTCCTTCTCCTGCTGTACAGAATTTTGAGGAAAAGAGATATAAACAACCAAGAAAAAGTATCAATAAATACTAAACTAGAAGGGCACTCGGGGAGCGTAGACTTTCGCCAAGGCCGTTTCCATGAGTAGAAAATAATGCGCGTATCTGCCCCGTAATTCGGATCCGCTCCAAAATGTATTTAGCTCTTCCTTGGCCCATGTCCATCAAGTTTCATGAAAATAGGGCCAGAAGTCTTTTTGTAAACCTGCTAACAGACAAACAAACAAACAATCGAACCAACAAAAAATCCTTAGCGGAGGTAATGAATGTCATTGGACGGTAGATATCAGCATTTCTATACGTTCACAAGTGAATTTCACTCTTCAGTCCTGCGTCTGATTTCCATTGGCCCTCCAGCTAAAACCAGCCGATGGTGTCTGGCAGCTGTGATGGAACCAGATCAGGCGGCCATTGGGGGGTCAGACTCCCCAAAGGGCAGCATTAGATGTTTTTCAGTAGAGAGCCGCACACACTTGAGAACATCTCGACACAGCAGCAAGTCCTGAAAATGTGCTATTTCTGTAGGTTTACTGTAGGCCACTGCGGTACACAGGCATATTAGTTATCTTACACAGAGGAGGGGCAGAACAAAGTAGAACTAAATAGGATGGAGCACACTGAGTCAGAATATTCAGAACTGCAAGGAGCCAAACAGCAGAGTTAATCAGGGTCAGCTACAGAATGGCAGCCCTTGAGCTGGGAGGGGTTCAGTCTCTTCCTCAAGGACACTTCAGCAGGGAGGATCTTTGCTGGAACCGGTGTCTTGAACCTGCATCTTCCAGTTGAAGGATGCTTTTCCTTCTTACTGTGCCACCTTGCTCCCCACCGACACAGACTGGTTAGAGTGGGAGGGGACGGACAGGAACACAAATCATGTATGAAGTGAAGTGACCTCAAAAGAGCAGAACAGAGCAAAAAAAAAAAAGAAAAAGAGCAAAACAGAAGCCCTGAGAGGAGAAGAGCGAGTAGCAGGGCAGAGCAGAGGGAAGGTGATGGGAGCAGCACAGAGAGACCCAGCTCAGTGCTCCCTGTCTGTCTGCACAGCAGAGCTGCTGCTGCTAGCACATCTGTTGCACCATCTGGATCCCGCCCCCCCCTCAAACCCACCACCCAGCCTCAACCACTCTCTCCCTCCCCTCCCTCCCTTCTATCTTTTTATTTACCTGTGGTTCCCTTCAACAACCAGGGAGCCTGCTGGTACGCAGAACAAAGATGGAGGGTACAGAGGGAGGAATGGATGGATGGAGTGAGGGGAGGTGGGGGTGGGGGGGGTGTAAACAAAGGGTTTATTTCTGGCGCATGTCGGCAGCACACATGTTGTCTAAAGAGAGCTGACATCAGAGCACAGCAGGAAACTGTGGATGGGGAGGGGATGAGGGGTGGACGTCCTTTAGTAGCTCGCATCACTTCCTCTCCCCGTGCAACCCAACAGACGAGCTGGATAATTAGCTTTCTTGCTCTCCAAATCCCGCCTCTCTGTCCATCCGTTTGTCCTTCCATCCATCCGTCCCCCCTCTCCCTTCTTCTCCACTCCTTCCCACCTTTTTCTCAAAAAAATGTTGTCCTTTTTTCTTTTTTGAGTAAATGCGTGCAGAGCAGCCTCTAGATGATATCAGATATTTGTTCCTCTCCATCCCTCCCTCCCTGCCTGCCGCGCTTCTTCTCTCCATCCCCTCCCTCCCTCATTTTTCTCTCTGTTTGTTTCCAGTGCCAGTTCTGCTGTGTTTCTGTGTCCCAGGGTTCTTTTTGGCCTACGCATGGCCAGACGCATTCAAAGCCTGTTCAGCTAATTAGCATTCTTCATGCAACTTTTCCAGCACTGACCAAACTTTGTTGAGTGTACTGTACGTGTGTGTGCACGTCTGTGTGTTTGTGTAGTTTAGTTTCATGCTCTGAAGCATCCAATTTCTGCCCTACATGCATTATCTGTGGCAGTCATCTGGGGACAGAGGCTGTGAAATGTTAGTGGTAACTCACTTTAGAGACACGCGTGCAGCCAGTGAAAAGTGGATAATATTACGTGAAACATAGTGGGCCTTTATACCTCTCCCCCAAATTTAATTTCCTCTATATTTTAATAGCATTTCTGTAGCACATACAGGAAGAGTAGAGTCAAATTTCAGGCTGCAGGTAAATGATATGTATCCTAACACAGAAATCTGTCATCATGGCTCTTCCTCTACTTTTTTTCCCACTTCCTCTTTCTTTCCCCTCCCCAAATATCTACTGTATGCAAAAAAAAAAAAAAAAAAAAGCAACTCTTCCGAGCTACTTTTCAAAGACTGCAAGTCCTTGGTGTTTTGGGTTTCGGTTGACTGTAGCAGAATGCTGGAGCAGGTGGATCATTCCCTCAATCCAACCGGCAGCCATTGTTATTTTAAAAGAGCAGACATATGTTGGAGAGCAGAACGTGGATCATTTCAAAGGAATGATGAAAGCCCAGTGTTGGATTGTTCAGAAAGAGGCCCCCATGAGCGGATGAGGACGTGGCAGGAAGGGTGGAAAGGAGAAAGAAAGCGCTTTCAAACAACAATCCCGCTCTCTTTCTCCATCTCGCTTTACCCTTCTCACACACTTTATATTTCCATCCTCTGTTCTCTGCACTTGTGTTTTTGCTCTGTACATCTCCGCCTGTTGTTTTGATTTCAATGTGAATGTCGACAAAAGCATTTTTGGGAATACATTCAAAGAGACATGTGTATCTCGCTTTTCCTGCAGAATTTGTCACACTAGATTTAATTGTTGAGCTCTTTCTGTAATGTCGACGTTTTCCTCTGGCTGTTTGGACGGCCTGCTCCTGGAAATGTATTGTATACATTAGCAGAAGTAGCCACGATGCTCTCTAAGCAGAGTAAGGTTGTTTTTTTTTAACTTTTATTTCTTGCTAATAATACAGCATTTGAAGTAGTTGTGTTGAACCACAAATAGCATAAAACTTATTTGATCTGCAATGAGTTTTTTTTCTTCCTAATTGTATCTTCAATTAAAGGAAAGCATGACCAAAATGAAATGCTGGTCAGTGAGGTAATCTAAAATTTAGAATTGTATTTGTGGATATATATACTTTTCTTTTTAAATTCCGACATATTCTGCTACGCTGAAATTAAGAGTAATATTTAACCACAAGCTTGAGCTCGCCATGCAACTGAAAAAAAAGAGGCTTATTGAACAGATCACAAAGGATCACTAACATATTCTCTCTTGCATTAGCTGATAACACTTTTAACATATTAAATATTAGCATTATTTCACTTTAGTGTGACGTTATGTTCACTGTGTGAAAAACGTGTGTCATGCTAACCATGGGATCTTCATTTGTTTTGCAAATGTAATTAGAATAATAAACTTTATTTGTGTAGCACTTTTCTAAACAACGTTTACAAAGAGATTTACACAATAAAATAAAATCGTATACACAGTCAAGGTAAAAACAACAAAAACATAAATACAAATGTTGAACATAAGACCTGAATAAAACAGAGTGTATGACATTACAGGTAAAGTAAAAGAGGGCAACAATCAAGACAAGCAACCAATTTACTGTAAAAGATTTGAGTAGTGATTTAAAAGAAGGTGTAAATGAGCTGCATTTATAAAGCGCTTTTCCAACCTTTGCGATCACTCAAAGCGCTTCACAACACAGGTCAGCATTCACCCCGTCATGCAGAGTCGGAGTGAACTTATAGGATGTAGAGAGATAAAGATAGATGCTGTGAAGATACCGGCTACAGTACATGTAGCCTGCTTTTTAAAACGGTTAGGCGAAGTGTAAACGGAACATACACCAACATATAACTCAAAATGCTCTCAGCAATTATTTATGTTGAAACCAGACAACCATGCGTGCTGATAATTGATGATTTTCAGAAAATCTGATTCAACAGTCGTTTGTGCAACTGCATATAAACGTGTTTATTATTAGAGGGAAGGGGAGGTGGGTGATGGCGGCGTCCAGTGACGACAGATCTTCGAGGAAGGTTTTTGAGTTTGACAACGTCTGAACTTCCGTGTATGCAGCGTGTGGGCTGTAGAAGAGTAGCTCACGTGATGCGTTGCTTGAACCGCTATCGGTGTCTGTTACCAGGATCTCTGGCGGCTGCTCAAAGTGCACACAAAATCATTCCACGATGGTAAACCTCACAGTAACCGACAACTTTCCCACGATCGATTTTTTTTTTTTCAGTCGGAGAGTTGGATGGGCTGCTGAGTTCCCAGAATTCCCTGATCAGGAAGCTGAAGGAGGAGTGCTGCGCGCTGGGAGTCAATCTGGAAGAGCTGACAGAAAACAGCAGGTCAGTATTTTCTCTTTCGTCATATTTCATTCGCTCAATTATGCTTTTGGTTAAAGGTTTATGTAGCCTTTCTGCTTTGAAATGTCTAAAAACGACTAGACCTATGTTATATACTTTTGTTGATTTAAGTACTTGCATTATCCCAACCAAACCGTAGAAATCCGTCATTTTATATCAAGGTTACGGTGCAGTTAATTTTGTCACCTGTTATGGCGTTGTGTCCCCATGTGGTCGTCTGCCAGAAGCGATCATAAATGACCTTTTAGTCCAGTTTCAAGCCATGTTTTTACGATACACTTTTTAGATCTTGGTAGTTTTGCCTATATATTAGCAGCAACCAAACGGCGTCAGAGAAACACTTATAATTAACATGAAATGAGATAATTCAGCTGCTGGTAAAAGCCTCCTGAACAATGAATGCATACAGATGGTGGTGAAGACAACAACTCCCATGATCCCACTTTACTTCCCGCCGCCACCAAACTCCGCCTTTTGTTATTGTTTTGATTGAGATACCCGTACTGTACTTGTGTAGATATACATAGCCTGTCTTTCCCAGTTATTTATTTACCCGCTCAGTTGTTTATTCCCTCTTATCTGTTGGACATCCATGTCATTATTTCATGAAGCATCATCTATCCAGGCTGTTTGGACAGAGCATGTCAACATGCTACAAACTGCTTTCCAGTCTGACCTGTTTTCTTGTTAACCTGATGCTACAGTAGTCACAGCAGGCCTGCACAGCTCTCCATCTGGGCTGCCTGTGTGTGTGTGTTTGTGTGTGTGTGTGTGAGAGTGACCCTGGGCCCAGTGTCCTGTCAGCTGTTGGAGCTGTGCTGCACATTAGTCACATGACAGCCCCCAATCTGGCCCTGCCAGACCGCACTGGCCTCAGAACCCTGTGTATTTTCTTATGGGTGGACATCAATACTAAATACACGTATATGTATGCAGTAATAACTGCCAACATGAATGTGTTTTTTTTTTTTTTTTATGGAAAGGAACTCACATACATGCTGACACACTGGCATGAAGTCTCGTAGCCTACATCTGCTGTATGTGTGTGTTATGTAGTTTAGCAGCAGTGTGGTGTTGGTGTGTTTTGTTTCCTCGGGCTGTTTGAGCTCCTGGAGTCCAAGCCCAGTGTAGCGGTTAAAGTCCTGCTGGACGGCCTCACTCGGGCTAAGCGAGGTTACAGCAAGAGACAGTTGCTGCAAGACGAATGAAAACTCTTAACAAAGTGTTTTCAGTTGTTTGACTATGAGTGTTCAGAACATGCTGACTGAACGTATC
>CALSBV010010813.1:5136079-5150474 GCA_943590825.1 Bovichtus diacanthus
GATGTGGAGGGAGCAGGATAAAGACGATGAAGGTCCAGTCTGAGATGCAGCGTTTACACACTTGCGATGGTTTCGCTTCACATTGATGTAAATATTAACTTTGCTGTTGTCACCTTTTTTTTTTTTTTTTTTTTTTTTTTAAATAAATTTCACAATTACATTTTTATATGAGACCTGATTATCACAGCAGCAGCCCCCTTCAATTTAACGTTTGTTTTTTAGCTGCTGCTTTACATTTTCTGAGCAGTCTGACGAAAAAAATTGATATAGAAAAATAGAAATTAATTTTCTTACATTTGATATAATTGACTCAATGTAATTTTTAAGGATACATGAATAGTTTAAAGATTTGAACTATTGAATGACTGCGACTTTGGCGAAATCTCCACCGTAGTAAGACAGAGGAGCACAGTTTAGTCCACTGCCACGCTCACGCTCGCGCTTCTACCTCTGGATGGCGCTGATCAGTCGTCCTCTCTTCTCCTTCATCTTCCTCGCCTGCTCTTCTCATCGTTTCTGTCTCTGCATTGCCCAGCTGGCTTCTGTAGCCGTGAGCGACCGCAGGGCGGCCTGCTGAAAGAGCATTGTCAAACGGTGGCTTTACAGCTCTATCACACACACACACAAACACACAGACGCACAGATTTGCAGCTCAGATGTCGGGCTGTAGCCAGAGGCTTGCAAGCTGGAGCGTTAACTGTGCAAAGCATCACATCTCAAGCCCCAGTGACAGTCAGTGACACTCGCTAACACTACTTCATAAAACTACAACTACAAAACTAGTGCAGGAACACCTGCCCCTTATTTAGAAAAATGTTAAAAGTTACAACAGCAGAAACAATTTAATGCCGGGAAAGCAAACACAGGAGTTAAAAAGAGTCAGCAGGTCTCACGGCAGCAAACACTTTGACATTGAATAGATGATATAACAGCCTGCAGCAGCACTGAAACCTCTGTTAATACTGTGACGAAATGAAAGCAGACACAACTTCTGAGCTCATCCACAGCTGTTTAAAGTCTATGAATATATTTCTGACATCCCGCTTTAACATTTTCCAAATCTGTTTTATTAGAACTCTTCGCCAAGGGTGTTTTATTTTTTCACTTTTTGATCATGTGTGAGTTCAGGTCAACCTTCTCCACACTAACTGGGCCTCTCGCCAGCTCAAAGAGCAACTTTGATCTTGTTGTATACCAGCTTAACAGCTTTCACACCTTTTAATTTAAGTTTCTTTATTCCGCTCACCCCTAATGTGTGTATTCTTTATTTAGAAAGCAGAAAATCTACATGTGACTTTATTGTTTAAAGTCAGCCTCCGACTTATGGATGATTGTATCCCATTATGATTGTGACCAAGTAGAAATTATAACAAATATGTAATTTAAAAAGGGAGGATGATAATATACAGCCTGACCGCTCCATAGAAAATGTTTCAGATTATGTAGAATTTGCACCAAAGAATTTGCACTCAGCATTTTTGCATTATATTATATTTTGCATAACATTCAGCTGTGAAATAACTACGAAAAAACTGTAAAGGGCCCACAGCAGGGTTTTGGTTCTTTAGCTCATTTATAATCCTATAATAATACTTTTTATTGAAATTACACCACAGCGTTTTCGATTTTTAAATGTTTTATCGATCATCCAGGGATCGGCTGGCTTCATATTTGATCTTATTTTCAATGTAACATTATAATGTTTTATCATTGAGTGCAGACTTTTAAAATCACTGTGCACTTACAACTACCTTCCCACACAGCAGTAACACAAGCAGACCTGATTTTAAATTCAATTTAAAATTTTAATAAAAAAATGTAAAATGCAGCAGCACACATTGGAAAAAGCAGCAGTAATGTAAAGAACATTAGATATGTAGTAAATAGGTGAAAACATTAGAATCTTTGAGAGATTAATATTTAAGAGAAGAGGAATAGAAGTCTTGAGAAATCTTCCTTTTCTTTTTTTTTTTTTAAACATCAGCTGAATTGAAAGATCAAATATTTAAAGGTTATTATTTTAAATTTAAAGGGCAAACGCAGCCAGCGCTCTGTGTCCCTTTATTTACATTAAGCTGTGTTCAGGGAGCCGACCTGACACTTCAGAAATGTACTTACTGTGATAGGTAATAACTACAATTTTATATTGTAATACAAGGTTGCTGGGTTCGTCCGTATGTTCGTGTTTTTACTTTCACACACGGCTCTCGGTTATGGAAAAGCTCAAAGTTGTTCAAACATGACAGGACTGTTGCAGATGAGCTCGCAAGCATCACAAAGGGAAATAATGACGTGAAGGAAAAAAGAAGTTCTCACTTCGTTAACTCTACATTTGTCTAAATTCAATCTTTTATTAGACATGAATGTGGAATCCTGCTGCTTGTTTTTACACAGCACCCGAACCTCTCCAGTTAAAAAAAAATCATTTTCTCAAGTTAAGTGGCTCTGATTTAATTCATAATCGGCTCACATGATATTGATTTTGTTGAGTTTCACTGGATTTGTATCCATAAAAGCAATTAGCGGGAGTGACAGTTGAACATTTAGGAGGATTTTTTTTTCCTCTCTTAAATTCTCCTTCATAAGAAAAAAATATTCTCAATGAAAATTCATCTTTTAAAAAAAAATACAAAAAAAATATTTTATCTTGAGCATTATAGTAAATAACTACAATGCAATATGCTTGTCTTAAGAGTGCAGAACAGGACATTTAGCATATTTAATATCTGTCTACCTGTGTATTCAGAGATGTAGATGCTGAACTTGTGTGTGTTGTATCTGTTAGTGTCACTCCTTTGTATTCACACTTGAGCTGCGAAGGACTAGTTACAAAAATGAGACTCCTGTGAGAGTCCTTTTTTAAACATGATACCGAACATGTTAAATTGCGACTAGTGAAATATTTGGAACTGACAGGTAACCGTAAATGAAAAGACGGCACAGGAAAATGAAAGACAAAATTACTGTGAGGGAACACGCGTCGGCCTCATCCTGATCAAAACACACAGCGTCACCAATCGTGTCCCCATGTCAAACGTGCGTGTTAGCAAGAGCAACAACTGGCATGACAGGTTGGTGGAGGGGAGCGGGGCATGGCCTTCAGGCACACACACATTCTTGAGTGCAGTTGTGTGGTAGCCAAGATTTAGCTAGAGCACTGGGGTGTGAGGGTGGTGATGGTGGGCCTGGGATTGGGCGAAATATGGTTTTGTGAGTGTGTGTGTGTGGCAGCTGCAGCCTTCATGCCCCTGGCAGTGTTGTTGTAACCAGGCAAGCCAAGGCCGTCTGCCTGTATTCTTCACCCCCTAGGCCCCCTGCCTGCTACACACACACACGCACGCGCTCACAAAACGATGTGCACGCAAGTTCAGTTAGTCAAATGTTGGGTAATGATTATTTGCATTAATCGTTTGGTGTGTAAAATAGTGAAAAATGTCCATCCCAGTTTCTCGAAGTCCAAGGTGGTGTCTTTAAATGTCTTGTTTTGTCCCTCCGAAACCCAAAGATATTCAGTTTGATATCATATAAAACGGAGAAAAGCAGGACATGTTCACATTTGAGAGGCTGAAAACAGCTTTTTCTGCCATTTTTGCATCAAAAATGACTTAAAACAATTAACCCAATATCATAATATGTGGTGATTTATTTTCTGTCATTCCAGTTATAGTGGCAGCTTTAGTCAAACGTTAGTGTGTGTTGAATTAGAGCTTTTTAATTATCTGTTAATTGTTACACTTAATTTTTCGCAGAGAAGTCCTATTTAATACTCCTAATTTCTCATGTGTGTGTGAGTGTGTTCAGAAACAGGAGAACAGTTGAAATGTGTTCTTTAATTATAGCCCAAATTCATCTCACTCCAAAATCGCCATACTTCATCGCATTACGTCCCTCAGTGTTATCCATGCTGAGTGGTTATTTTTGGAGATACTCACAGAATATGCAGTGAGACATTAGTTTACTCTGTGGCTCGTTTTCAAGTCGTTTTGATAATGTATGCACTGTCCAATAAATATTTTCTTCAAGTGACACGCTCCACTAGCTGATTAGTTTAATAATAAAAACGCACACATTCATGCGGGGCTGTTGAGCGCTGCCTCCAGGTCTTCTTTTTCTATTACCGTCTCTCTGTTTCTGTAACATGACATTAGCACTTTTTCCCTTTGGACTGTGCCTTTAGGACATATGCTCCCACCTGTAAATAAATATGCACAGACAAACACACACAACAGAGTTTAGACACTAGCTGTGGGCTACGACTGATGTATGCCACAGAGAGGTAACTGTGTCTGTGTTGTAATTAATCTCCTTAGTAGCTGCAGTCAATAGAGAGCGCGGCGGTTCGAGGTGCAGATTGTGAGCGGTTTGATTATCAGGGCTGTCTGGGGAAATTACTGCAAACTGCCTCTCAGCAAAACTTGCTTTTATTATGTCTGCTGGAGAGCAAAGCACACGCTTACTACCACGACCGCTCTGGAAGCTGTTTCAGGTTACTCTTTGACGGATAATTGAGGAATTGTTTCAGTGTAGGTGTCGTGCATGTGTCAGTAAAGCGTGGGATCCAGTAGGTGGTGTCCTTTCACCAGGTCGGCTCCTTCTCCAACTCTCCCGTCAGCCAGGCCAGCAGCAGGCGGCAGGGAGGTGACGGCTGGAGCTGGAGCCCTCTTTGTTTCTCCGTCCCGCACCTCCATCGCAAACTGTCGGCCCTCATCTTTCACCTTCTGCAGTTCCTCTTCATCTAAACATCCATTTTTATCTGTCTCGCCCATCAATCAATCCATCCAGGCGTCCTCCCTCACCAGTTCCAGGCAGCGAGCAGAGGCGAGCCAGCCTGCACTGTGTGTGTGTGTGTGTGTGTGTGTGTGTTAGTGTAGGGCAGTGCCCGAGCATTAAGCCGCATTAAGCCCTAATTAATGAGTGTGCCAGTCGATAGAGGCCAGTTATTGGATTTGCTGCTTTAGCTGCTGGAAGGAGCGCTGCCTTAATCACACACACACACACATTCATACACACACACCCTCTGAGGCAGGGTGTACAAGGTGAGACAAGGGGTGGATGAGAGAGAGAGTGTGTGTGTGCGTGTGTGTGTGTGCGTGTTATATAAGAAGGCCAGAGGTTGGCGGCTCTCTGGCCAGACAAACTGAGTGTGTGTGGTTGTATGTGTGTGCCAGGGTGAGAGCTTTACTTACTGCATTACATAAACCTTCAGCTTACAACCTGCAGCCGCTTTAAACATCTCAGTTCACGACCTGAGCAACTGATGTCCTGGCTGCCTGTTCAGCTCACTTGTGTGTGAAAGCCTGCTGGCATTTTGCAGCAGTGTTAGTACGCTCGGTGCCATTTCTCCTAAATAATTGCATTTTGGATATTTTACTGCATCGTGCCTCAGTTTCTCTCTTGTAATGGAAGTCCAGTGTTGCATATAAAAACATTCAAAAGACACGAGTGTGCTCAGACCTGGACTAGGGACTTGTGGATGTGGAGTTTTAAAGATGTGGATGTCTACCACACAGGTAAAAATCTTCCCTTTGCATTATGGGAAACACAGGATCTTTTGAGCTCGACACATACTAGGGACTAAAAGTCAGGATCTCTCTGCTTCTGCTGATCATTCATTTAAAAGGGTCACTCCTGTGAGAAACTTGAATATATTTCTTAAATTACATAATTAATTTGACTGGAAATGTTAGTAATTCAACATTTTCTCCCTTTCCTGTAGTCAAATCTAGTCATGTTGATAATGAGGTTTTATTCACCCAGGTTTTAAGATATCTGATCATAACAAATCAACTTTTCTGGAAAGAAAAGTCAGTGCATTTTCAAAGAGTAAACCTTAGATGCTGTCGGCACCACAAATAAAAAGACATTCAGTCGCTGTATTGAGGTGGTGGCAGAACACTTTGAGAACTTCTGAAAACCTGGTCAAATAAAAACAGGTAAAACCACAATCATCTGTATGGCTAAATACTTCTAGATACAACAAAAAAAAATTACAAGGTAATTTAGAAAACATGCTTTTTTGTTTGTCTGAACCTTTTTAAAGTCACAAGACCATGAAGGATGTGTGATTCTTCATGACTGCAGTGTATGTGGTTCACCTCCCAGGATTACTTGACATCCATAAGTGAATAAATCCTCTCTACATTGGCACATTTATCTCCGCTCGCACAGCAAGTGTAAAACTCTTCTTGGCAAACAATGTTGACACATCTCCTGCTTTACAAACCTGGAGTGGATTTCAGAGCTGGCCAGTCGTCAGCACACATCTCTAAAAGAGACGGCTGTGTCTCGTCCAGAGAAGATTGTTTTGAAGAAGATTGTTCGGTGCATCTACATGTACAAGTTCAGAGGTTGTGATTGGCATTTTCTCAGCATGACTGCATGATGATTAGTTTGGTGGTGTGGAGCTGAAGGTATTCAGTCGACACGTTCGCAACACTTCCCTCATCAAACATTTACAGCTTCAGAACAACAGGCTCTGTTTCTGACCTTTAGGTCCTCTGCTGTGTGTGTGTGTGTGTGTGTGTGTGTGTAGCTGATGTCTGCTGCACTTTGTGAGTGGCACATCGTGGTGTCTGTATCTTGTGTCTTGGCTCACCACAGCGAGGCTCTTTCTGTGTGTGTGTGTGTGTTACTGTGTGACGTGGCGATGCCCTGCTGTGTGACTGTGTAGGAGGGAGAGTGGGAGGAGGGAGAGAGAGGAGGGGGGGGGGATGGCTGGTCAGGACAGCTTGGCAGCCGGCTGTAGGAACACCAGGCGGGGAGGGGAGTCATCGCCCTCAGCCTCCAGGACTGGACACAGCCTCCAGGTCTGAGATTAAAGGAATACTTCTCCACCAAAAAGGATCATTTGTATATCAATTACTCACCACGAGTTACCCTGAATCCTCTAAGAAGAATGTGTTTTTCTCGCATGCCTCCACGGTGAACGAAGAATCAAAAAATGGAGAACATTCGTGATGGATTGAAGGAAATGGGGGGCCGCGTTTGTGTTAACCGCCAAACTATATAAAAACATCCATTTACAAACTCTCCAGAAAAATCTAATTTCTCGAGACGTATGCTCACTTCCCAAACAAACGCTATTTAAAACACTTTGGCATTAAAAGTCTCGCGCTCCTGCAGGCGCGCTACTCGTCCGTAATAATAAGGTTTTAGTGAAAATACATGACATACATTTAGTGAAATGATTATTCTGAATGAGTTGTGTTGGAGTTTGCAAATGGATGTTTTGATATAGTTTTCTATATACATAGTTATAGTTATTATAGTTAAACGCTCTCCGCTTTTTGATTGTGTATATGATTCTTTTTGATTCTTTTTGATTCTTCTTTCACTGTGGAGACAAAAACAAAGTTGTCTTCAAGAATTCAAGTTAACACTAGGCGAGTGATTACTATACTTATGATCATTTTTGGGCTGTAGCGGGAGAGAGGAGGGCACAATATACTGTAGCTGCTGAGGACTGATGGTTTGGGTGCTGAGAAAGTTGATGATGATGATGGTGGTGGAGCGGAGCTCCTGATGAAGACGGACGGGCGGGAGCAGGATTAAACCCTGCGGTGGAAAAGGAGGCAGCGCAGGGCAAAGTGAGGACAACGTTGGGGGGGGAGCAGGGAGCAGATTGTGGAGGAGAGTTGGGATGTTCGCCTCCCCCGTCTGTCACACGCAGGCAGCCCTGCCACTGCCAACATGACCAGCAGGGCAGGGGCATCTGTCTCCCCCCCAGCTACCTCTCTGTCTCTCTCTGCCCCGAGACACAACTCTCTTCATCCTCCTCCTCCTCCTCTCTATCACACGCATCATTTCAATCGTTTTTTGAGGCCTGAAGAGGTAAAACTCTCCTGTAGTTCAGGAAAAATAAAGTAAAGACTTGTTCTTAACTTCATCATTTCACTACCCCTCAGACCCCCTGAGGGTCCCGAGCCCCGGGTTGGGAACCACTGACACACTGTAGTGGACTGTAATTATGTGTTAGTGAGACAGTGGGGGAAGAATTATTCAGATCCTTTACTCAATGCCACAATGTAAAATACTCCATTAAAAGTGCAAGTCCTTCATTTAATATTAAGTATTATCAGCTCAATGTACTTTAAGTATCAAAAGTAAAAGTACTCGCACTCGTTAAATGGCAGCTGTGAAGGATGTACGGTGTAATCTCATGTTAAAATGATTAGATTAATACTGTGTAAACTGAATTGAACTTTTGAGGTGGAGCTACTTCATCTCGTTTCCTGCGTGTCTGTGTGTGAATGAGTTCACCGCTGCACTGGAGGAGGCGATGACTGAATGGAGGGATGAATGGATGAAATAATGGGCTGCTGGTGGGAAATATCTTAACAACAGACATTCCACCTCCAACCCCAAACCCAGTCAACACGCACACTATTCATACACACTTACCCCTAAACCCCAGCTGAAAACACAACCTCCCAACACACACAGATCGTCTACTCCCAGTGTGCAGTAAAAGAGTTCATTGTCTGCAGTGGCGGCTGTGTCAAAAGGGGACGCACTAATTGGGACTTCCCGGTAATGATCAACAATTCGCTTCATAACTGCACACACAACTTTCTCACCGGACTGTTAACCTGCTTACAGGCTTGACTACAGGACACACATGGGATATCACGTATTACTGAGCCATTTGACCTATTGATCTGGTGTCCACTGTTGTTATGTGTTACTTGAGTATTTTTACATTGTTGTGTTGGTTACTTAGGGATAGTTGAGATAGAGGAGTTACAGGCACAGGAGCAGAGCAATGTACTTCTGTGGACGGTGGCAGCAGCGAAATGTAGTTTAACCACCTTCAAAAATCAATATCGGTTCAAGTGTGCGCTATATTTAGAATATTTTCAGACAGCCCTTTCCGACGGGGAACTGAAGCCGTTATTTACGCTCTCTTCAAAGCCACTAGACTCCATTGACAAAAACGGTAATTTTTGCTCGCAGAACGCGAGGGTTGCCTGCCTCCTGCTGCCTTTTGTGACATTTATTACTACAACTTTTTTTTTTATGACATACACGACTAACACACTAACTTTTTAGTGACATAATATACTGACTTTTTTTGACATACTACAGTATGGCTTTTTTATGACATATTATACTAGGATTCTTTTATACGTATACTATAGGTCTTTTTTTTTATAACATACTATACATTTTTCTTTACTTTTTTGACATACTATGACTTTTTTTTTTGACAAACTCCTATAACTTTTTATGACATACAATACTAGGACTTTTTTCTTACTTTTTTCGACATATTCTAATACTTTTTTGTTTTGTTTTGTTTTGTTTACATAGAACTTCTTTTTATAATATTTTTTCACATACAATAATAGGACTTTTTTGTGATTTTTTTGACGACATCTTTTATGACAAACTGTTCTATGACCTACATGTAATGGTCAGAATTGTTTGCTACTGAGCATGTGTATTTTTCAGATCCCTCATTATAAAACGTAACCGCTGGCACGTTCATGTAAACAGTGTTGATTACTTGATCAACACAAAGTCCAGTGATATTAAAAAAAAAAAAATTAAAAAAAAAAAGCTCTTTGTGGATCCAGCTCTCTTTCAATATTTACAACATTTGGCTTTATATCAGCCAGGAGGGTACGTTCCTCTCGCACAGTTTCAGTCAATATTGTGTGTGTGTGTGTGTGTGTGTGTGTGTGTGTGTGTGTGTGTGTTGCAGGCTGCAGCAGTTGGACCGTCACTGTCAGAGCAGCGCCCAGCAGGTGTGTGAGCTGCTGGCCAAACAGAACCAGCTGATGCAGGAGAGAAACGCACTCACTAAGGAGATGCAGAGCACACACATAGAGGTACACACACACACACACACACACACCACACACACAGCAGAGTGTGTGAGTCACTGTTTGTTTCTAAATGAATTTGTCATGGTGTCTTTTCCCTCCAGGTGCAAGTTACAGTTGTCAGTTTACTAAAATAAAATCAGTAAGACGCTTGTCCCGTTATGACTAATGATTCTGTCTGGTTCTGAGAAACATGTTGTCTATATTCTGTTATTATCCGAGAGATCACGTGTGTTTTTTTGATTGTTGTGTGTGTGTGTGTGTGTGTGTGTCTTTCTAGAGACGAGTGGATACTCTGTCCACGTGAGTGTGTTCTCCTCCTCCTGTCCGTTTGGATCTGAAGTCAGAAATCTCCTGTTGACAAGAACATATCAAACTGTTATTTATGTTTTTTTACCCAAGCAGACAGGTGTGTTTATCCTTTTTGCATTAAGGTACGGTGTATGTACTTAATGTTCACAAATGTTTTGTGTTGTCAGAGCTGAAAATTATGTTTTACAATTTATATTTTACAATTTGGCAATAGACCATATAATCATCATTTGTGATATATTGAACTGTTATAGGTATAGTGTGTATTTATGCTTTTTTTTTTTATTCAAATAGATTTAATAAACAAAACCACTGAGCTTTTGGGAATGCGCTCAATGATGATTTTTAATAAAGATTTTCTTTTTTACATTTTTTTTGGGGGGAAAAAAGCCTCAACTCTGAAGAATATTTCTGATTTCATGTTTCATTTTAACGAAGCTGAAAGTTCAGAACATAATTCAGTATTTATTTTTTTTGCCACAAATCAAATAAAAAGTCAAAACCATCGCAGCAGATTGACATAGTGCTTTATTGAAGCCGTCCGTAAGAAGGAAAATAATGTGCATCCCTATCATATACATTGTGTAAAAATACTAAGGATGTACAGTGTAAAAAAACAGCTTCATGTTGATGGTAATTTGTTGTTTTCACATCCTGGTGGCCTCACCGGCCAGCAGCACTGCATCCTGACAGCATGAGAGACACAAAAAGGCTGTTTGATCGATCTGCTGCGTTTCCTGTGTTTCTGCTCCCCTGACTTGAACACACTTCTGTATTACAGAGCTTCAGGGAAACATGGCCCACTGTGAAATGTCTCACAGCTGTAAAGCTACAGGAGGTCGTCATGAACTTAAAACTCTATTACACGGAATATTTGTACACGTTTGCCGTTTTTTGTTTAACCGTATAAATAAATGCATCTCATGCTTGTTCATGTTAATAATCGTGATGATAGACTAGTACCAGAGGAAGGAGAGAGGGGAGGAGTTCTGTCGGACCTGAGGTCAAATACTTTCAGAAATCCTTCCAAACACTGGAGCCATTTCTTTTTTATCTGCATTAAACGCCGGGCTGAGTGCAGTTTGTGATTTCTGGCTGACGCTGTCGGTTCATTAGCAGCGGGAAAGATCAATGCAGAGCAGCTGAGGTCTTTCAAAGGATTTTACACGTTAAGGCCGTGAGGCACCAAGCCGCTATCGGCTGTCGGTTAATGTCTGGCTGTCGGTGAGCGTCTGTCGGCCTGGTCTTTGCAGTGTATCCCGCGCTGCTGACAGTCTCCGCCACCGTTTGACTGTCTGCAAAATAAATCACTCTGATTGGCTGTTCAGCTTAAGCCAATCAGTGCACGAGAAGAGAAACGGAAGTGAGGTAAGCAAACAAACGACTTAAGTCAAGAGGGCACACACAGAAGGCGTTTATTTTTCATCTTCATCTTATCTGAATACAAGATTTTTTACAACATCATGGCCATCTGGAATGAAACAATTGAAGACCAACTGATCAGCATGATGAAAATGGAAGGAAAACGCTATTTCTTGTTTGTATATACGCAGTCCGAGGTCTTCTGGTTGCCTCGTTTGAATGACGAATACAGACTAGCGGCGCCTGCTGGGGTGGAGTTACTGCCTCACGCAGGCGCAGTACGTACGTGCCTGTTGGCCGTTGGCTGTAGTCATTGCGGTGTGTTCAAGTGCGACTTTCTGGCCAAGACCAAGGCGACACAGCGGGCGGCTGCGTCGCCACTAGTACTTTTATGTTGGCTTGGTGTGTCGGGGCCACTTATCCAAATACCATTGGAGTCAGATCTGTTGTGTGATAGATACACAGCACAAACAGCAGCAGCTTTAAGAGTGAACGCTGTCAGCGCAGTGTCAGATATCTCACATACCGTCGATTCACACCAGTAAAGCTGTGAGGAGGCTTAAAGCATCCAGTTTAAGAAATTACTGACATGTGCCCACAACTGATTCATAGTCTTTAAGGGAAAACCCACATTGATAAAGAGGATTACTAAGCTCCACCTTCTCCACTTACAGTAGTCGGAGGAAAACTTTTTAGAATTTTTTCTTTTATGATCACTGACCTTAGAATCAGCGTCTGGCTTGTTGCTGCCAGTAAATGAACTTGTACATGAAGAGGATTAAACAAGGAGAGTTGGAGGCTCAACGGAGGGAAAACTTTTCAAAACAGAAGAAGAGAAGGAGTCAGTGACATCAGTGGATTTTAACTTTATGAAGACTGACCAATTTACTGAACATCCCCACTGAGCGTGACTCTGCAGTGGCAGCACTGACTCGTCTCTGGCATGTTGGACACAATCGCCAAGAGACATCAGAGCAACATCTAAGCTATCAGCTGTATGTGGAGGGGAGATGTGCTTTAAAAATCCTCATTTTCTTAAAAACATAAAAAAGCTAAAAATCTTCCTTTAAAGCAGGGCTGAATCAGATTCCTCTGACTCATATAAAAAGTGATGGATGTGAAAGTGCTGTGGCCAAAGCTACAAAGCCGTATTTTATGAACTCTGGTTTCTAATGTTTTTGGCGGTAAGCGTGCACATACAGCTAGAACTCCTCAGTCACTCGCAGACCTGGGTCAAATCAAAGCTGAAATCCTTCCAAATACTTGGGAGCGTTTGCTTGAGCCTGTCGAGCATGCCAGCTGGGTGGGAATTGTACTCATTTTGAACTATTCGGCTGCTTCAGCTGTGCCAGACAGGCTCAATCGATCACAGAGAAGTATTTCTCATAAGAGTTCTGAGTGCCACTTTGACTCAGGACTGGTATTGCGGACAGAGGACTACAGCATGCAGGCCAGCGCCATCCTTTTCTACTTTCTGCCATAAAGCGCCTTTGCCAGCTAATAGCAATTTAATGGATGTGCAAGTGTAAAGCATATGGACTTAAGAGCAGTGGAAAAACAGGTAATATGTCGTATAAGAGATATCTATAAAGAAATAAAAGGAGGCATTTATTTTTAGAACAAAATCTCTGAAGACTTAAACTGCAGTGAAACACGACTACACCCCCTTACTGCTAAACTCCAAACAAAATGACACCAAATAAATTAAATACAAAAGAAATTCAAGTTATCCATCAATGATAATAAAAACATTCAAATAAATATTGGAATACAATTGTCTACACCTAATAAGAGCACATCCCCTGGTGCTCTCTTTAAGTCCAGAAGGTGACGTCTTCCACATGATAATATGTTTGTTTTTTAAAAAATATATTTCCTCACATATGGTGATTTCTTTTTTTTTTTTTTTTTTACTCTGAAGTGCTGGATGTTAAAGTTTTTGACTTATTCTGAGATAAACCATAAGGCTTACTGGCATTTGAAGACAGAAATTGATGGGATTTTAAATCTTGTTGGTCTGACTGGAAGACGTGACGACGCAAACAAACAAAGTCCAGCCCGGAGAAGTGACAGCGCACCTTAAAGACAGAAGAGTGACTCCGATCGTCTACTCTTGAAATAAAGTTAAATGCTTTTTCTCATCTACAATTAAAAAAAACTGAACGACCTTACAAACTCACATTTCATATGACAACAATATCACTCGACTTTCTCCTCTACTCTGTCTCGACACACTTACAGTAAAAAGTAGCACTTTTATATTGAATCTTTCGCTTCCTTACCGCTTTACATTCTGTGCTGCACTTGTTTTCTTTCTGCTCGACTTCCACTTCCTCTTTCTCTCTGAACTCTGTCTCAGCCTTCACCAACACACACCTGTGGTAAGATTAAATATGGGCAACCAATGAGATGAGCTTCCATAGTAAACATCTGTGGATGTTTTGGTTGTATAAATACATTTCTGGGTTTTTTTCTTGGTAAACTATCATCCGTCTTTAATGGGTCCTGTCACCTCTCAGCGGTCACATTTTTGTCACAAAACAACACTAAAACATCATTAAAATAAACAATGGAGCAGGAAGGCTATCTGCGTTCCCTCCTACATTCTTCAGCCATTTTTGTTTGTTGAGGTGCCATTTTTTCTTCTCTCAGCCCTAAGAAATATTTTTTTTTCTAGAATAATGTAATAACAATAGAAAAAGTTAAATATAAAACTGATGAGTAGAACAATAAATATAACTATATATATATATATATATATATATATATTTGTGTATATATATATATATATATATATATATATATATACACACACATGTATATAAATATATATACACATTTATATATATATATAAATATATATACACATTTATATATATATATATATATATATAAAT
>CALSBV010010813.1:5194596-5207627 GCA_943590825.1 Bovichtus diacanthus
TGCTTTTTCTCTGTGTTAAATCATATCAAACTGAATATCTTTGGGTTTTGGAGAGACACAAAACAAGACATTTAAAGACTTTTTTCACTATATTCTGACATTTTGTTGACCAAACAATTAATCCAATAATCTAGAAAATAATCGGCAGATTAAACGTTCATGAAAATAATTGTTAGTTGCAGCCATATTTCCAAACATTGGATATTTTCTTACAAGTCTGTTGCCTTTATACCATCCCGATTCTGGTACATGTACATATCTACTGTTCATTATTTCCAAAGATAAAGAAATGATGGAGCCGAATGCATACTCCAATCTGATTTATTGAAAGGAAGAAGAAAATCATCGCCATGGTAGTGAGCATGTGATTACTGAAAGGATCGGTTATCTGAGGACATAGTGTACTGTACTTTCAAACGATGTTCCTGAGGTTTGTCTCTGTGTTCCAAGATGAGGATGTGGTGATAAGCACACTGTGATTTCATATATAGTAGAGATCCTTTATGCTTTGACTACACACATGCATTTTACTGCTTTATTGTATTAAACCTTTATGCTTTTTTTGTGTAATTCGTGAGGGTTCTGTTTGTAATCTCTTATAGATCTTTAACAACATATGAAACGCTTTTCATTTCAAGTTTAACTGATTGATTGTGAGGGAAGCCTTCATTCGTTCTAATGACAGTCTTACATACTCCTGAAGCCGGTGCTACAGGACATGCTTATTGAAAACGATGCACACACACTCCACTGACCGTGATCAGCATCCACTGACATGTGTAAATTGATCAGGGAGTCCACAGTGTGTTACATTGTGCTGTACACATCTGTCATGTTTGACCAATTATTCTAATGGTTAGTGGCTTGTAGAACAAAAGCTACACACTCACAGATGCACACTGTCAGTCCCTTCATAAAACATGCAAAGGCAAGCATCCCCACGAGGGTGTAAGAGCAAGAACTCATCACCAAAACTGTGTGCTTTGAATAGGGAAACACTTTCTTTCAATCAATCATTTTACTTTATTACCAGTCCCATTAGCCAGACCACAAAAGATTGTCAAAAAAATTAAAAAGATTAAAGAACGGACATTTAAAAAAACATCCAAAAACAACCATCATCATTATCAATTACCCATTCTGGTCAAATTACGCTAAAATAAACTCCCACAACTGCTCAGCCATTGGCAGGACTCACTAACTATTATTTAATTTATCAAATCTATACATACATTTACACACAGGATTTCTTATCGCTGCTGAAGAACAATCACTACTTTAAAATCTCTTTGTAAACAATAGCTTCAATAAAGCCTCATGCTGTGAAAACTCTGTGTGAAGACACTTTATTTTAGATCTAAACCATGCACGAGCTGTATCTTGTAAAGGGGCAAACCCTAACAGCCAGCCCATCACATCAGCAGAGCAAATTTATGTACAAGTGTTTCCCTGAGAATAACATTTACGACAATGTCGATACAAATCTCTGTCGTGCGTAAAGTTGTCCATAAATTCATGACCAAGATATTTGACCTGACTGCTTACTTTAGGAAAAACCTCTGCGTGAGTAGAACTGGTGAAATAAAAATCATCTTTACAATTAATTATCATTAATTTACTTTTTTTTTTCCAGCAACAAAATGGCACCATATTGGAAGCATATCCTTAACAGCTGTCGTAGACCAGAACTGCATGAAGAAAATATAGCCAATTAATCCAACGAGATTATCAAAAACACAACCTGTTTTAACAAGCATTTACCTGCATACAGAAAAACATGCTACCCTGACCTACCCCATTACTAACATGAAAAGAGTCACATACGTCACTACTCATCTAACCTGCGCGGTTTGATAGGCGAACAATACATAAAAACTCAACAGTTATTTATGTACTCCTCTGCCACTCGTTTTATGAAATACAAGTTTTTCATGATTGATTCAAAGAAAAAGCCTTAGATGCGTCTCAGAACCATCATCTCTCTTTTATATGAACTTCATTTACACTATTTTTCCTCTGTTCTCTTCCCATCTATTTCACCAGTCTTTCTTTCTAATCTTCCACTCATTCAGTCTTTTAGTGTCACCGTCTTCGTGTCGCTCAATTGGAAACAAAACAATGTGCATTGTTTGGTGGAAAGGTAAGAAAGAAACTAAAACACAACAAAACACAACTAAATGTTATTTTATTAGTACAAAAGGTTTCACTACCTTTCTGTCTCTCTCGCTGTTTCCTATCAGTAAAAAGCTGTCCGACTGCAGTCTTTGCTGTATCACGACCTGGACAGTGAGTCAGCACCCCGACCCTGCTCCTCTCCACACACACAGACATTTTTTTTAGCATATAATGCAGACAAACATTCATATTCCTGACACAAACAAACAACCCCCCCCTTCCCTACAACCTCTATCTCTAACTCTCTCGCACACTGACGAACACCGGTAGCGCTGAGTCGTGACTGGGGGGGATGCGTCCTCTTAATATGCACAGACGACTGTCTGAGGATCACACTGGCATGCTGGCACACACAGACAAAGATCCTCCCCTCTACTTCAGCAATACAGAGTGTGTACTGTGTACTATGTGTGTCACATAGTGAGAGAGAGCATCCACTCCATGTAGTAAGTGGCACTCTGTTGTCCAACATGTTCTCCTGCTGTGCCATAGTGTTAGCCTTCATTACCCAGAAGCCTGCTGTCTGTTATGTATCCATGTCACTTCCTGTTCAACAGTTTGTGTTACACATTCCTAGACACCATCACATAGTCAGGGGAATGATGCTCATTGGCCTAAAAGTTTGGATATTCCCCCTGTTCTATCCCTGAGGCTCTCTCAATAAAACACACATACACATTCACATGCACTTGTGCCTGGAGGCATCAGCACCAGCAGACAAACAACCCATGAATGGTGGCTTTGGGGACAATGTTCTATATGTTAGAAGGAAAATACAAAGTCCCACAGTGCCTTACAGTCACCGCAGAGTTACTGTATATAAATGTATATACGAGTATATGAGTGTTTGTTGTTCAGTTTGACTCTGCTACAAATTATTTTTCACCTGTTGCAGCCACATCACTGAACATCAACATAAGGTGTGGATATCTGAGAACAGGAAGTACTATCTCTGCAGCATGCAATTTCCCATTCATTTGGTTGTAAACAGGATGTGTTGTCTGTGGCCCCCCCCTCAACTCCACCCAAACTGACCCCTCAACCCAATGTTATAGGACTCTCAGTGACACCATTCAGAACTTAAGACAACAATGTTAAATAATACCTCAGAGACAGAACTAACTTGATTTCACAGACTAGTGACTTGTCGGCCTGACGGAACACTATGCATCAGCAGTGTAACTACGAGCCTGGTAGATGTTATTAACCACACACACACACACACACACACACACACACACACACACACACACACAGTTGTGCATACAAATACATGCACATACCCATGCACACACTCTTTTTCAGACACAACCTGCCTGAAGCAGAGAGAGGCTTAACAAACAAACAGCCAGCCAAGCTTATAATAAAAAAGACACATCCCTGTGGGGGAAACGCACACACTTATATACTCGTACACTAGATAATCAGACATCCATGTAATCACACACACACTGAATCGCAAACACTCACATCCTCCCACCGGCACATGTGGACAGGCACGGCCAGGCCCTCAGTCTAGACAAGAGGCAGAGAAGAAGAGGAGAGAAAACAGAGGTAGAGAGCAGGGGAGTAGAAGAAGAGAGGTACTGGATGTACTTACCCCGTTTCTGGAGCCATCCCTCTCTAACGATGGTGACATCGCTCATGGTTCCTTCACGCCGAATCTGATGCCGCTACACGCCTGCTCCACAGAGAGAGAGAGAGGGAGGAGGGGAGGAGAGGAGGAGAGGAGAGAAAGAGAGGGAGAGGAGGAGAGGAGGAGGGGGGGCCGGCTCTCCCAGCCTCCGCGTCACTCTCCCTCCCTTCCTTTCCCGTTCACCCTCTCGATCGCGCAGTCTCCCTCTCAGACACACGCACACAAACAGGCGGTGTGTGTGTAACGTGTGTGTGTCGCTTTGCTTCCTGTTGTGGCTTATCTCCCTGCCTCCCTCCCTTCTTCTTCTTCTCCCCCTCCTCCTCCACCTCCTCCTCCTCCTCTCTCGTTCCCTCTCCAGACCTTCCTCCTCACCAGCAGTGACTCAGCCTGGAAGGAAGTGAAAGGAGAAAAAAAAGATTTAAGAAAAAAGAAGGCATGAATTTATTTCTCATCCTCTGTTGCTCCCTCTCTCCCCTTCCAAATCCCTTTCATACAATCTGACAAGACAAACAACTAGTTATTGTGAGAGAAGAAAAAATGCTCCCTCCGCTCTGCCCCCACCCAATCATACACCCATTTCCTCTTTCTATTGCCGACACTTTCTCTGATAAACAGGATGAATTATTGCAGAGCTCTTGATGAAGCAATAACTGACCTTGATTGCCAAACAAATACCCCTGAGCTCTGCCTCTCATTCATTCATATATCTTTCTGTGAGCAGGTTGTGCTGTGTGCAGAATCCAGTCTACCTTTCTGTGCTCACTGTATTTCTGCATGTCAAATTATTTTGTGTGAGTGTGTGTAGGCTGGTTTGTCTATATGTGGGAGGTGGGAGAGCATCTCAGGACTGTGGAGTAGGGCTTGGCTATAAATAGCCACAACGGCAGTTAGGGATGCTCTCACACTCTCTTTCTCTCTGCCCAAATCTCTGCACCTCTCTGTTGTCTCACTCCCGCTCTCCTTCCCCTCTCTCTCTCTCTGCATAGCTGCCGCGTTCACCTCAAATGCACCCTACTACTCTGTATTACACAACGCGCAAAAAACACTACGCTTCTTAGCTTGAATGGAGATCAGCAATAAGGTGGCTAGGCTAGCAGTCATAGCCATATAGCTGGAAATCAGTATTCAGATCAGCTAGTGTCTGCACTGCTGCCGACACTTGGGGGCGGGGGGGAGGGGGGGGGGGACTGCAGAGTCATATCGAAGGCTGGAAGAGACGTGCAGACTCTCTCACACACCCCAGTAGGTGACACAGAGCTTTTTTTTCTGTTGAGGCAGCAGTATAGTGACCAATCTGAAACCAGATGAACAAATGCAGACTATTACACACATCTTGGTCACAAGGGCTGCTACAATGCTTTCACCTAGTGTATCCCTTTTAAACTATGGCATCAGTTTCCCTTGAAATTAAGATTTTTTTTTTTTTGTCTCTTTCATATGCTTCGTTGAATAAAGGAAGGGCTTGATAACTCAGGATTGATAGGAAGTAGAAGGATGGATTCCCCCATCCTAGCCCTGGTACAAGGCTTTAGTCAGCTCAAATAGAAGAGATGTTGATCAAGTTTCATCTCTCTGATAAGACTAGATAAGCCTGAACTGCCAACAACTTGTCATCAAAAACAATTTGATCCGTTAAGTTTAAGACTATGCTAGAATGAACACTGGATGAAACACAGACCACCAACACCTTGCTGCTTGCTTTTTACCTAACTAAGTTACTCGGGCTGCAATGACTGATGATTGGAGATACATTTTCAACGATTTTCATAATTGCTGCTCCAAGTGAATTTAAGTTTCCTCTGGTAAGCAGTGATGCAGTGTATACGTCTAGGGCTTTTATTGTGAAAGGTAATAACAGAAGAAGTGAGGCTTATATGCGCTGCTGCTGCCGTTGATTAAAAGAGTTTGCCATCTTGGTTCAGACTACAGAGCTCCGTGTTATTATTTTATTACTTGCATAAAGCATTTGAGAACCAACTGGAGATTTGAAAAAGGATGAACAAAACCAGAGCAGTGGCTGTGATGACGTGGTGGGGACGTATCAGGAAGCATCAGCGTTTACACTACAAAAGATTAAAATGCTTCACAGAACAACCTCGGCAAGTAGTTTGAGTGATTATATCACAAAGCGGCAAAAGGTCAAATGTTTCATAATATCTTAAAAAGTGGGTTTTTCAGCACCAAAGTTATTCAATAAATTCCAGTGAAATGTAAACAATTGATGTAGCTTAGAATACAAACTTCGAAAAATTAAAAAATTCACAACTAAAAAAAGTATGTCCCATAAGTTCGTTGGTTTGCAATGATCCCAATTTTTTTTTTTAAAACAGTGTTGTAGAAACCATGTTTATACTTGTCAAACTAAGGGTATAAGGTAAAAAAAAGTGATGTTGCTCTATAGATACCGAAACTTATTAGCACTGATTTAGAATAAACTGCAAATGATACCCAGTCCTAGTACATTTAAGGGGATCGAATCCTTTTTATAGGACCTGTACAGTTCTGGATTAAGATTTAAGACTGGTGTAATTCAATGAAGCTTCAGTTAGCTTTAACCTTAATCTGGACAAGCATGGCGAGAGGAGACGAGACGAGCACAATGTCCAGACAGTAGCAACCCCTAGTCACCAGGGCAGCTGTTGCTATGGCGATGTGCACTGCCATGATGAACCAACCATGCCAGGGGAAGCACCTGCCAGACGACATTTATTTCATGATATTTCAATCCAGAGGCAACAACAAGAACAAAAAAAATGACAAGGAAAGGGAGATGGTGAGAAAAGAAACTCAGAATCACATAAAATAGAGGCAGAAGCAGAGGGCACCAGGGGACCAGACAGTCAGATACCCCACCATTGATCAGTCTAGACAAATCAAGCGACACTGCGAGGCAATAATGGATGGCAAGTGGAAAAAACTAAAACAATCAAAACACAGCTCTGACACATATTAAGCATGACCAGAACGTTGTTGTTTACAGGCTGTTGTTACACTGCTACACGCATCCTTGGTCTCAGTGGTCAGTTACATTGTTAAAAAGGAGCAAAACATTAAGTAAAGGCTGAAACTTTAAGCTCTTTTCCTTAACTTAAAATATCACAACGAAGGTTTGCATGTTTGTGACCTCAACAACTTCCAACCATTCTCCAAGGCAAGTTTGCTCAATGTTTTGATTGATTTCCTCTGTGCCCACAAACTGTTGAATACCAGTAAACCAACAATTAACAGACCAATAACAAATCACTTCCTGGAACTGCATTATTGCATATTAATTTAACTTTGTCATACAGTAAATAGAGAACTGAACTGAAACTTAGGAGGTAGAGAATCCATCTCCAAACCTATGGTATGCTTTGGAAAGTGGCTGAACACTATATAACATGGGTGGGGCTGTGTATTGGCAAGAATCTGGTGATACAATACCCATCATGACAAAGGGGTTACGATTCAATGTATTGCGATACTGTAAGGCGATATTTTTAATCACATTTTGGAAGAACACACCACCACATGCATAAAGTCTGAGTTACAAAAAGTTTACTTTTGTATGCAATCAGAACAGTGGGATCTGCATTTATCACAGTCCTTGTAACATCCAACATCATAGCACTACTTTGAGAGAGCACATAAAATAAAGTATGGACAGAGTTAATCTCAGCATTTAGTGTGATATTCAATATTTTCTTACACTTCTAAAAGAGGGCTAAACATCAAAACTATTGGTGTGGCTTGTTCATGTACAGAGAGGAGGACACTACAGTATAATATTGGTAAATACTTTCGTGTTCCGACCACCACCCCGTCAGGATGGCACACCTCACCTCACATAATCTCACCTCACCCCAAACTGTAACCTCATACAAACCCTGGCTGTCATCAGCAGCAGTAAGCCCACAATGTTCTTCCTAAAATGAAAGCCAGTTTTTGGCAGGACCTCAAGTGTTACACTCTGCTAACACAGGAAGTGTTTTGTCCATTTAATGCGCGTCTGACGAACAAAATCACTTCTATTGAAATCAATATAGCTGACCACACAGGCGTAAAAGCTTGCGCTTAACAAGCACTTTAGACGCTTAGGATTCAAGTCTATTTTCTTCAGTTTTATGTACGTAAATATAATGATTGTGTATTGGTCTGTGAGCAATGCCAAAACACAACTGACCACACAGTAGAACAGTTGCTGAACAAATCCTGTACACTGATGGAGGACATAAACTGCTGCTGCGGACATGTTGCTTGCACAATGTAGAGCAGAGGTGAAATGATTTGTCAATTAATCAATTAGTCAACTGTTTTGAGTTTCACTTCATAGGCAAAGATAGCTATTTTCTGCTTTTCTCTGTTTTATATCATTGCAATTTGAATATCATTGCGTTTTGGATTGTTCGTCGTCCAAAATATTTGAATCTTTTAACTTGCATTTTTCCCAATTTTCTAACATACAGGCTAAACAATTCATTGAGAAAATAATTGGCAGATTGATTGATAATGAAAATAATTGTTAATTGCAGCCCTATGTAATAGAAAGTGTATCTACTTAGACATGTAGTACATATAAGAGGGGAAAAAACATAAAGGTGTAGTGCTAAATATGACCTCTGTACTTGGCCTATGAAAAACATCACATGTATGGCTGGGTATCATTTGAAATCTTTTGATACCCTACCGTTTGTCCATTCATGAACCTTTCATTCAAAAAAATGCTAAGGAATTATCTGTTTAAAGAACAAGTAGGCTACAAGATTACTAATGCTAGATCCAAGCTTTTTCCTGAGTCTGGCATTTATACAGCAGCAGCAGCATCGTCATAAACACTATCCCTATCGTTATGATCACCATTATCATACCATACCATATATCAATATATCATTCTCTGCCATGAGTGTGACATACCCTTTTAATCACACATGTGGCCACAAATCAAACCAGGCCTAGTTCACTATCTCTCTACTGCAGCTATAAAAATGTATCTTGGTCCTTATTAATATTTTTTTCAAAAAGAATCCACATAAAAATAAATACATAACAGTAAGGCATTAAATTAAAGGGAAAACAAACAAAAAGCTGATAGGATAGGATGAAGCTTAAGCTTATTATACCTACCCTTTAAAAAAAAGCATCCTTTCACTATTAGATTTAGGCTACACAAAACTAAAATTCCAAATGTTTCATACACAATAATAATCATTCCTCACTCATCATAAACACTTGTTTAAATTTGCTAAGCGAACTACACATTCTTAATTCAGGGGGGGAGCAGCAGCAGGCCAACGCCCCGCTCTATGGAGCTGGGGATGAAGACTGGAGTTTTGTATTAACCAGACAGCTAGCTAGCTAGCTAGCATGTGGGATGCATAGAAACATATAGGGAAAAGAATAAATAGAGAAATATGTTTTGGGAAATAAATAGTATAAGAAATGCAAAGGAAAAAAAAAAATGCAGAAATACATTCATACATTTAATAAAGAATAGAATAAATAAAAATAAATAAATAAATGCAATATAAATACATTCAAAAGTTAATAAACATAAATGAATGAGAAAATTAAATAGAAGAGTATATTACTATTAGGGGAATTAATACAAAAGTTAATAAACAAAGAAGCAAATTAGAACAGAAATTTCTGTCACATAGCAATTAATGCCTACATTTATTTGTAAAATATTATTGTTGGTACAATTAATGGCATATTAATATATTCATCAACTCATTTAGGATGAACTATAAAACAAAAGTTGAAAGCATGTAAATTAATAAATAGTGCGTTCGTTGGATCGTAATAATCTGATCAATTTGCAATTCTTATAGCTCTCTTCTGTAGCATGAAAATTGGATTAGTGTTAATTTTGTATGTGTTTCCATACCTCCACACAGTAGGTCAGTGGTGGAAGAAGTGTTCAATTAATAGCAATACTTCAAGTAAAAGTTCTGCATTCAAATGTTCACTTAAGTAAAAGTACAAAAGTATTGGCAACAAAATGCACTTTACATATCAAAAGTCTTTTTTAAATAACAGTCTCATAATACAGAGTGGCTTCTTTTGGTGTTATACTATTAATATATTGGATCATTATCACTGATGTATGAATGTGTAAACTCTACGTTTATGTTGTAGTTGGTCGAAGTGGATATAATTTTAACTATTTCATATACTTTTGGTAGTTTAACCTGAAACAATGTAGCCCATCATATTGTATATACTAAAATAAATGAAATAAACTAAATACATTTCGTAAATCTCTTAAATAAATATTAAAAAGGTACAATTTTTCTCTCTGAAGTGTAGAAGTGAGGTATAAGTATAAAAGTAGCATAAAACGAAGATGCTCAAAGTAAAAATACCTCAAAATTGTACTCAAGTGAAGTACAATTTGTGAATAAATGTACTTTCCACCACTGCAGTAGGCAATGCATGGAAATATGAGAGAACATACATGGTATTACAACATGATGAAGCTGCCTACATAAGTAATGTCATTTCAGTGAGTCTTTTTAGCTGCAGGGATGAATGTGAACGTGCAAATGTTGTTTATTAAGCCGAAACACTGCTACTGCGTAACGTTAGCATGAAAGAGTAACAGCAGCACTGCATCATCTACGTCACTGTGCTAGATGGCTCTCAAACTGACGCATGTTGCATTCAGCATGGCAGAAAACAGCATGGATGTTAAACATGTTTACCAAAAAATTAATAAAAACAGCATTTTTTTTCGGGTCAACACATACTGTCGTTACCTTTTTTCGAGACAGGAACGCAGACTGTGCAACTCCTCAACCGTAACATTAGCGTTAAGCATCGCTCCCAAGTGACCCGTCAAACCCCCGGGTAACGCCCCCACCTTGCTCACGTTATCACGATACAAACACACATTATCAAGGTAGCTTTAGCGGAGTTTATGTGATGTTTACTGTCACAAAAGTGCGGCTACCTAACAGTATTACCTGTAGCGGCAGGTGCTGTGGTATTCCCGGTGCACCTGCTGTTTATTAACCGCTCGCGTTATTATTTCCCCCCTCGTTTCTGAGTGACTAACTGCAAGCTAAGCTAAACCGTTAAAAGTGATAGCTAGTCAAACGTCGCTGGCAACGTGAAAACGAGCCGGTTGCAGAAATAATAAGAAAGCTGCACATTAAACGGATTTCCGAGAAGCTCCGAAAGCTACCGTTAACCGCAGCCAACGGTTGTTTTGACTTTGAGGAAAACTCGTGACGTCACCCGGAGAAACGGCAACCCCCTTTTTCGCTCATGCACGGGCGCGTGCACACGCTCACACACAGGCAAACACACCCCCTGCACACACTCCCGCACACGCACATCCTACCGTTTCGCTTCGTCCTCCCGTTTTTCGGTTTTAACGGTTTCAGCTCGGCGGGTACGTGGATCTCCTCTCTCATCATCCCATTCCAACATCCCGTGTGTATCTGCCGGCTAATAAGCCAACCATCGCGAGAATCAGCCGGTGTTAAGGCTACTTTCCATGGGTGTAATGTGCAGGAATTAACATAAATATACATCTGCTTACATAATATGTTCTTCATACTTAGAGGATTCCTACAATGTCTATTTATCTTAGAGTGGAAGAAAGCAAAATAAAATTGGAGAAAATACAGAAATAAAGAACATCAAGAGAAATCAGTTTCTCTTATTGATGTCCATAAACATTTATTTTGGCATCCCCCATTGCTGTTATGACTGAGAATATGTATTACAGTTTTGTTTTGCTTCAGAGAAATCTGTTATTTAGTCTCCATGAAAATAATACATACAAATTCCCATATCCATAAATGTACATTCACAGGTAAGAAACCATGCTCAAACAATACATTCGTTCAATTCAACACTCTTTAAAATTCAACACAATCAAAAACGTAACAGCCTGTACTGTATACCCCCCCTTAGAGTTAAACTTAAACATAACTGAATGTATATATTTCTACTTTTTTTTGACTGTATGCACTCGGTAAGATGTTTTTAGAGAGTGAAATCAAGGGCCTGTCTCTCAAAGTGGATTTCTTGGAAAATGCCCTTGAACACTTAAGATGTCTTCAAGTACTAAAGGACAAAAGACAAATTGAGATATTTTACTTGAGTATTATCTTCTCATACCTATTTTACATGTTACCAGTTCTACTGCACTTCATCTCATTATTACCATTTTTGACTAAATGGACATGTCCAAATGTCTTCTGTGAAAATTGTCATGAAAATAATGAAAACCCATATTCATATACATTTTTGGTAAAAGATCTTTTATGTCTAATTCATCTCAAATTACAATGGTGAAGTAAAATTGGTGGTGTTTCCTTTTTAAAAGAGAGCATTGTTATTCAGTACATACTTCAGTTCCTTGTGTAGGCCTATTTGTATAGATATTGTTAAGAGACATGGTGGTTTCTGAGCAGCTGAGCAGAAAGTAAACTGTAAGTCAGTCGGGTCATCCTCTTAACATTAGTGCATTGCAGCATCTTAAATGCTGTTTACAGCCGGAAGGATCAGACAGCTGCAAAGCAAATTACAGAAATCTTTACTCAACAGCTGATCTCTCTAGTGTAAACCAAAATGTACAGTGGATTGTTGATACAATGCATTTCTGGAATCCCTGAGCAGGTCGTTTGAAGCCAGCAGAGTTAGCTGGCCTATTATAGTGCTTTCAAGTTGTTACGGGTGACGGTGAGTTTGGGCCTCCTTGCACAGGTTTGGTCATTCAAAAGCCTTGGAATTTAAGGGTGCATCCTCCTTTTCTTCCATCCCACTAAATCTCTTCTCTTTCCCTCATTTCACACACAACAGTACTATATACAATGTGTATAAAATGCTAGCATTTTAAATGTGAGAATGATATATTGATGTTAATTTAAAATGTGTTGACATTCTGACACAATGATGCCCTCCCTCATCTGCTCTCTCTTCTTTTCCCCTCTCTCTCTCTCCCTGCCCGTCTCCCCAGATGGTTTGGAGGGTGGAGCTGGGCAGCAGTGGCAGAGGGTGTAGGTACGGGGCCATGGAAGGGCACAGAGTGCAGACACAGGTGGACCTAGCGTGACAGATAATATAGGTGCGTACTGTTCTGGCCTTAATACACATACACATATTGCCATCAGCTGGCTTTTGCTCACAGCCCTGTGCGCAGAGGGGGAGTATGGGCAAAAACCAGCAGCTAGGGAAGGTGTGTGTGTGTGTGTGTGTGTGTGTGTGTGTGTGTGTGTGTGTGTGTGTG
>CALSBV010010813.1:5208545-5251461 GCA_943590825.1 Bovichtus diacanthus
CACACACACACACACACACACACACACACAGCTAAACTTCCAGCTTTTGACTATAACAACATCCCTACCCCCGTTCCCATACCTCCTGTTTCTGCCCTCCTGCCACACACATACCCCATACCCCCCCCATGTTTGTGACTCCCTTCACCTCCTGCAACACACCCAAACCCGCACCACCCCCCTACATTAACTCCAGCCCCAGCTCCCAAAGCCCAGGGAAGCAGCAGCCGTGCTGGACGGCCCGGCACCCCGTACCCCTACAGCCCATCCCTGGCCTCTTTGAAGTGGCTTCAGGAGAGAGGTCAGCCTCGCCCCGGAGACCCGCATGGAGGTAGGGACAGCTGCGGCCAGACAGACCCTGTGCAGGGGATAACAGAACAGGCACACACACAAACACATATGCACACACAAAACAGGATAGAGCAGCTGCAGCCACGGTGTCGAAGGTGTGCTGTGCAGCAGGACAGCTTGGGAGCCAGTATGGTCCAGCATGACTCTGCTCTGTGCTGGGTCACCTATTTTGCACTCAGGTGTGAAATGTGGTCTGCGGAGTACCAGATGACCATATGAAATTTATATATATATAAATATATATATACTGTATATTTAAAGCAACCTATAAACTATCATTTAAACTATAAAAAGTTGCTGTTTTATGTTATTGTTGCTTCTGATTTCATGCTAATGTATCGGTGTAGAATAAATAATTGACTTTACCATAGAAACAAAATATTGTAATGTTGTCACACTAAGTATCAATATACCGGTATTAACGATATGATAGGACCGTGATATTTAAAAAATGAAATATTGACATCATGGTAATAAAAACATATCATATTATTGTGTTGGCAGAAGTTACTATATTTCTTGTTAATTAGTTCATCTGGTTGCCTTTTCACATATCCATTGGTGTAATTGTTCTTTTTGTACACTTTTGTACACTTATGGTTACAAACTCTTTCTCTCCTTACACTAGTTTTTGAGTGTAATTCATTCGCCACAAAAGAAACAAAAGTGTAACATTTTCCTAATATCACTAAAAGATTTGTGCTCATTATTTGTCACTTTGCTAATATGTCGTCACTCAACGTTTGGTAAAATCCAAAGTCCAAAGACTAAACCTTCAGAAACTAAAATTGTATTTAAACTTCACTTCGCTGACGCTGTGTCAACAAACTGAACATAACGTCTGCGCTTCACTTCAGGCTATTGTCTTTGATTGCTCAACGCTGTAACGTGTTCTTGCCTTTTTGACACATTATGTGATGATGATAACTTAGACATGTATTTAAACTAATTATTTAGTTATTTAAATGAATGATGTTGATCTTGTAATTGATGTCCTGAAATTCAGCACATTATTCTTGTGTGCAATTTCCATGATAAGAAGGTCAACCTGGGACTATGAATGCCCCCCCCCCCCCCCCCCCTTGATTCAGTGACCCCCCTTCCGTCCCCCCTTGATGTACCCTATGTCGGCTAAATTGATATTATCATATGTATTTCTCGATGCAAGACTAACTGCCCTTCGTGGACAAATAAACGTTGAAAGTTGAAGTTTAACATGCAGTATCACTGTGGGGGAGCGACATGGTTCGTTTTTGTAAGTTAGACCTTGACGCGGTTAGTTTAAGAGTGAACGTGTAGGTTGCAGTGTTTGTCTGCTGGCCTGTTTATGAGCTCTTATCCATGCACGTGTTCACATTTTCGCATATGCAGCGTCTGTGGATACCTTCTGCTCATGTGCAGACAGGTTGCACTCCCCCCAAAGACACCCTGTCCCCCGACCCTTCATCACACACATACAAAACACACACTCGTATTGTCCTCTATGCCCAGCCCCACCTCTCACACATGCCTCTACCCCCAGGTTGGAGCAGTCTGGTTTCTCAGGTTGCTCTGCAGTGTGCAGCTGCTCTGTCCTAAAATTAAGGGCGTGAGGCCAGAGGAGTGGAAACAGATTACGATTAACTTTACAAAAGTAGCAATAATACTGCCTTAAACTCTTTATTAAAGTGATAATCTCAAAATAATTGTACAGCATATTGCCAAAAGGCTGTGATATTTAGCAATATACCGATGTTAGTACTTTACAACAAAGAGAAAATCACACAGCTGTGAAGCGCTCTGTCTTTCAAAAACTGACATATTTGTTGAAACTTGCACTTCATTATAAACTCTGCCGAGCTTAATATTACAAACACATTCAAACTGTAGACTACAGTTAATAAATATCTGTCTGAAAGAGGCATATTTACACATCTTGCTTGGAAGTCAAATCAAATCTTTTTTGGTCTAAGGTTTTTCTCTGTAAAACTGTAGAAACAACTGTAAAATATTTCCCACTGTCAGGCTGCATCAGTATTGTATGGTATTTGGTGGCAGTTACATAGTTTGAATTGAACATTTATCTTTATGTATCTCTGCCTATTTATGCACATTTAAAGCTCATATTATACCGTTTCCACTTCCTAATCATGAAAACAATAGATTCAATTGCTTTAGAATAGAGGGAATATATCGGGAAATATTGTTCTGGAAACATTGTTCATCACTGCAAAATTCTGCTGAAAACAAGAGCTCAGTAAAACATCTCATCTTGGAAACATTTCTGAAGCCGCCAGTGGCCGGAGCACATGGTCATGTGCAACGTCTCCGCCGGGAAGTTTTTCCAACGTGTCAGCAGGATTATTTACGAGTGAGGGTAAGAGCAATTATGTGATTGACCGCTGCTTAGCGGAAGCTGCTGCAGTAATGTAGGAGTCATTTTGCTTCATGGTGATAAAGAGAGAGGGCTGAGCCACGAAGCAAAGGCTCTTGATTTACTGCTCAGGGTTGTTCTGACGCTTCCTCACGTCATCAGCTGGCAGTTACGGGAAGAATGAGACTGCAGTTTGTCAGGTTGAGGTTACATTTGTTTACAGGATGGCTAGGCAAACTGAGAGGGATGAGTGTAGGTGGTTTCTCTTCTTTGTTATATCATTCTTAGTGTCAGTGTTTGAAGACAGATGTTACCTGCATGAGGCCGTAGGAGCAGCCAGAAACCCCCATCCATCCATCCTTCAGTGATGCAAACATCTCCAGGCTCTGGACTGTGTGACATGAACATGCATATTAATGCTCTGTTGCACACTAACACTCTCTCTCACACACACACACACACACACACACACACACACAGCTCTTCCAGCTGCATGCTGGAGTTCCAGTGGGTGCCATCAGTGTAGATTCTGCTCAGCGGTTGAGTCACTGAAGCAGTTGGAGGACGACAGAGAGAAGAAGAAGGGGAGAACTTTGATCTGTTTTTGTTCCAGAGTACTTTCTGCACGCAAACAAAATGATCTTTGGTATAATCTCCTCCAACTGGCGCTCAGTTACGTAACGTTAGTTCTTCATGGTTCTCTCCTGCGACTTGATTCTGTGGATGCTGTCGGATTGTTTCAAACAAAGCAGATCTGGGGAATTAGGTGTTGACCTGCTCGGAATGAATAGCGTTGACGTTAGTTGATTCGGGAAAATGAATTGATTTCTGTCACACTTTTTAAATAACATACTTTTCAAGTGAAAAGGCTCAAGTCTCAGTGAAGTCACGAGTCATTTGTGTCGGGTTGCAAGTCTTTTTTTGATTTTGTCAAGTATGAAGTCATCAAATTTGTGACTCAAGCCCACGTACATTGGGTCCACTATAGGACACAAGAAGACAGGATAGGACAGAATAGTTTAGGACAGTATCGGATAGGATGCGATGGGATATGAAAAGGATCCGATAGGGCAGGATAGGATATGAGAAAATGGGATAGGACGGGGGGAGCTATGGTAGGTTAGGGTACAGAGTGGACAAGACAGGACGGGAAAGGATAGGACAAGTTAGGGCAGGACAAATAGGGTAGGATAGGACAAGGCAAAACAGGATTGGACAGGATAGGATAGGACAAATATGGTGAGAAAGGACAGGATGAAAATCAACAGCTGAAGCCCTAAAACAAACATACCAGCTGGACCTGTGGCAGATGACAACTAAATGTCCCACCACTCCAAACCACCCCAGTCCCCTACATCCTCACTGCATGTGCACAGCTGCATGTGTGCAAGAGCCACCGCAGGCCACTAGGGAGAGCTGCGTTAGTTATAGTCCCACTGATGGCTCCAGCTATTAGTCCGCCTGTCTTTCTAAATCTCCCTATTTATACTGGGGCTTAAGAAGTAAACACATCTGGATGAGGCAAATTCTGTGTGTTTTAGTTATTTATAGAACATCTGGAACTGCGCAGTGGACAGCGGCCCCTGAAGAGCGCAGCAGGGCTGAAGTTGGCTTTAGGAAGTATTGTGGTATTTGTTGAAGATCTCAAGCAAGCCAAGATTGTCTCTGGAGGGGGTACAGGAAGGATATGTGTTGCTATCTCTCCTGTGTTTGTGTGTGTCATTGTGTGTGTGAGTTTCAGAGGAAGTTAGGTTGTACACAGCACATCTGTCAACATCTGGGTGCACAGACTGTGTTTGGCTTTCTAACAACTGGGTGAGATCAAAACCAATAACACACACAGTTCGAGTACAGCCAGAGGATAGAGCAGCGGTAACCCCCCCCCCCCCCCCCCCACACACACACACACACACACACACACACTCACACTTCTAAAGCCTCTGATGGCCCCCGAGGGCCCCCAGTTTCCTCTTCCTATTTCAGGTCTGCGGCTCCTTTACTTCCTTTGTAAGACTCTCTCTGTTTCCCTCTCTATCCGTTTTCACACACTCACACAAATACACACACACTCACACAAATACACACACACAGTTGCTCACAGAGACACATTAACACTTTATGTGTAAATGTGATTTTCCCCAGGCTACTCGCTCCTTGGGGAGGCACAGGAGGAGACGTCTTCTCCTTCTCAGAACAAACTGCAGCGTAACATCTGTGTGCAGGAAGAGAGGGACAGATGTGAGAAAGATATCTGTCAGGGGAGGAGATGTCTCTCAGTTATGTTTTCCTCTCAGCAATTTGCATTTCCCAAACGTGTCGTATGTTGTGTTTGATACAAAGTTGTCAGTGCAGACTAGACGTGGAAAAAGTACAACCAATCTCACAGCTACTTCGTGTGTCTTTTCTTTTCTAATAATAAGAAGAAAAACCTTTATATCCTCATCATTGTTTTGCCATTTGAACCCAGCTTAGTCAAAGCCAGCATCAGTCAAATCTGACGCCTATCAGTCATAAACATTCAACCCCTGTGAAATGATTTAGATGTCAAATCCGTTTTGATAGGGTGTATAGGATTCCCCTTTGTTGACAAAAAGTGTTTTCCAAAAACAGATTTTGGGATATCACCGAAGCACATATCCTGACATATGACCGAGGTAATTCACGTGAGAAAAAGATTACTTGATGTCGTCTGTGGTCTTTCGTCACAGGTTTAGGAGATAAAATCCTATCCAAAAAAATATCCAAACAAATACAGCATCATCACCCGGTGTCCAGTTGTTGTTTACTCGGACAGTCTGATGGCTGGCTGGAGGTCCCTCACAGGGGAGGGCTGCACCGTGTTGCCCCAGTGACAGCTCACCATATGGGGGGGTGGACGTTCTCTAAGCCCTGTGGAAGTCCACACACATGGATCTCACAAACAGAGCTAAAGCGCCATGGCAGATGCCACCTCGGTGGTTACAATAGTACACACACACACACACACACACACACACACACACACACACACACACACACACACAGCCAAATCTGCCTCAACATCGCAGCTACACTCGTCCAGATGATCAAGCTAATTGTGTCCGACTGTTTGATGATGAATGAACATGTTTTCCTCTTCTGTTACAAAAATAATATTTTGGAGGGATATTTGCTTTCTGTTGTTTAGAAAGGTCACAGAAAGGACGGAGAGGATTTCGTGATGCCGTTTTCTTTCATTTGGATGTCAGTGTGGCTACTTCAATATTTTTGTGTCTTTTAGCAATTTTTTTTAAACTTCTTTTTTTTGGAGGGTTTACTCTCACCGCTCTCAGCATGCAGCTTTTTTCAGCAAAAAGAGCCCTAAAAACCCACCTGCCCACACAGACAGACACAGTTAAAGACTAGCTGGTGAACACAGTGGAGCATTTAGCAGGTAAAACGCCAGATATTTCCCTCAGGAGTTGGAGACCAAAATAGCTAAAAAGCAGAGTGAATATTAAAGTTGCATTTATTAGATGGCAACAAATGATAATGTGGCTCCATGTCTGCTGGGTGTTTAAATAGACAACTGTTTGCTAACATGTTTGTCATATGAACTTCATAAGGTGATTATATGTTAATGTTGTGTTCACAGATTGTGACCCCCTACAGGTAAAATAAATCAATGAATGCAGGTTTAAACATACTTGTGGTCTGATGTGTTTTAGCCCATTACAGTACTAAAACGTTGAATATACTCTTATCTGAATTAGCCTGGTTTGATACAAGTTGGATCATATTTTTCTTGATTTTGGCCAGCATTTCTATCAGTCGGGATCTGTATTCACCAGGTTTGGTAACATGCCTACGGTAAGTACAGCAGGGCAAGTTTGTGTTTCTTGTCCTGTATGACTTATTTTCTGTGATATTGCTATTTCCCAGAACTCAGCTGGTACTAATATTATTATTACTGATAGGAATGATGGCCAAAACTAAGAAAATGAGACCTAGATTGCAAAGCACCTGAATTATACTTTAACATTACCTCCAAACACACATTTTTCAAAGCATATTATAAAGTATTAATTTTATACCATACAGGGAACCACTGGTTTCAGTTTATAAATCAACTTGAAGAGCCTTGAAACTTACTTGCTGCAGTTAAGTCATCAAAGTGGCGTTTAGTCCGATTTATTTATTATCATAGTTGTATGAGCTCTGTAAAGAGGCATATAGAAACAATTACATCTCTCTCTCTTTCCCTCTCTCCCCCCCCTCTCTTTCTCTCTCCCCCTCTCTCATCTGTCCCTTTTCACACCTCTTACTTCCCCCCTTTTATTCTTTCAAGGTGTCTCTCCCTTTTTCTTCTGCTAAAAAAGTGGTTGCAATTTACTATTCCTGAATAATGAGAGTGTGGCTCCCTCCATTTAGCCTGAGGCTTACAGAACTAACATCTGGGCTGTTTGGCAGGCTGGCCGCCATTGGCCTTGTTGGAAAGCCTCTTCAACACTGCTCCAGATGCAGGCAAGGGAGGCCCAGCACACACAGATGGAGACACACATACACACACACAGACACACACACACAGACACACACAGACACACACACACACACACACACACACACACACACAGTGCAAGCACAAATACAGATGTGGGAAGAGTTAAAGATGCAGTAAGCTACAAACAAACAAACACACACACACACACAAATCCAATCTCGCACCCAGATGGAGACAGAGCGGCAGCTGATGTGGTGGGCAGAGCTGGCGCATTGTTGGCACAGGTAACATGTTCTCAACAGCTGGCGCAGGTTAGGCATTCCTGGGAATTGGAGCCACAAGGCAAATGTTCCCGCTGGCTCGGGGGCTGGCGATGTGGCAGGCATGCAGGTTGGCAGGCTGGCACACCATTGGCCAAACACACACACACTCTTTACGCAAAATGGATGAATCCAGGAGAAAAAAGGCACATGGATACGAACACAGACATACCAAAGTACTGAAGTGCTCGGGTACTGTATGTTTAGTGAGTATACATGTGCACGTTCATGGAGATGCTTGGTACAAACAAACACACACAAACAAAAAAAGTGCACTCAGTAGAAAGCAGATCTCCACCAGGTGTGTCTCTCTCTCCCCTCCCAAACGAAGAAGAGTTGAATCTCAATCAATTGTCCCTTCCGGCTCCCTTACAGTCAAGATGGAGGCGAAGATAACAAAACTGGGATTTATTCGTCTCGTATCGTGCTTAACTTTAGTGGATCATAACATATCGGGTATGGAATTAATCTGCAGATGCTCCAGTTCAAAATGAGGCCAAACTTTTCCATGGATGGCAGTTTTTCAGCCACAACAAAGGCCAACAATGTGGGTAGGTAAGGTTTGTTTTTAGTCGAAACAATTATCGAAAATGCCTTTTGCTACTGAAGCAGTTGCTGAACACTTGCGGGCCCTACACCAGCTGGTTAAGAGGAGTGAGGAGTCAGCAGTCAGCAGTGGTATAAAACAGTCCATGAAATAGGTTTTTCAAAACATGTAAGTCATAAATGTGGACAAGAAATATTAGGCTGGTGGGTCCAGTAGTGTGCAAGATTAGCCGTGGACAGACACACACACAGCCAGACAGATACACACATGCACGCACACACAAATTACCGAATGCACGATCTCCCCACAGGCTTACGCTTGTAGGAGATAATAATTTGATTTGGTCTTAAGAAACTTTATGTGGTGTCCATCATCCACTTGCTTTCTCTCATCTTTGTGCGTGTGTGTGCGCATGTTTTGTTTTGGTCTCTGTGTGGAAGTGTATTAGCCTTTTCACTGCCTGAGGGCTCATTTCCTGCCGCAGCTGTTGGCTAGTTCCTCTGACATCTGGACTGAAGAGAGACAGACAGGCAGACAGACAGGCAGACAGAACAGAGGCTACAGTAGCACTTTTCATTTCCACATGATCTCTGAGATCTTACAATAAAGATTTGGAGATCACTCTGCTGTTTTTTGCCCTCTTGGCTCGGACTCGGCTGTTCTGCATCTGCAGTATTTATTTAAAGCTCTGTCCATGTTAGTGTTTCCCACTCTCCCCCTCTCTCATTGTTTGTATGTGTTTTCTGCCTGGACAGATCTAGCAGCTGCAGCATGCCCGACCATTTTTGGCTTTTGGAGATCTAATTATTGTTATGTGTTCTAGCAGGACAACAAATCATCAAGGATTTCCTTGTATGAAAGAGCTGTGAAGCATTTCCGTCTGTAGGTAGTTTCATCTCCCATAAAGCACTGCTAGCCATGTTTGCTATGGCAGCGTTTGTGGCGTTCAGATACCTTTAGAGCAGTGTGGTGCTATTTTTACAACAACACAATTCTTATAATACCTATGCAGAGGTGAAATACCATAATACCCACCAAAACACTTTTTACGATGATTGGCGGGTGCTTTGTTAAACGTGTTAGATCACAGCCACATTACAGTAAAACACACTCTTGTGGGTATTATTGCTGTAATGAAGAATGGCAGATATGGGTCCTTTGTTGTCTACCTCACAACCTTGGTCATTCATCTGTTATACATTTTATTTTGCCTTGGCCTCGCTCTCTCTTTCTTTACGTGACTGTGCTGCTGTTATTATCAGCCTCCAGCTCCTTTCAGTTCCTACTTAGACTGTCTGCCGTTGCAGATGTCTATAAGGCCAACAGTGTGTAAATAGAAATAGACATAACATCTTTGCTTGTCGTCTGGTTATTACATTACGCGTTGTTTTCATATTCTGCGTATGATCCTGATTGTGGCTGTTTGTGTTAGGTGTCTCTTATTTTCCTTTACTTTTGTATTCATGGGTATTTATCGATGTATACCTCCCTCGAGGAGGTTATGTCTTTGGTTTGCTTTGTCTGTTTGTTAGTCAGCAAACGGGAAAACCACTGGCCCAATTTTCATGAAACTTGGTGGAAGGCTGTAGCAAGGAAGAAAACATTAAATTTAGGAGCGAATCCGAATAACGGGGCAGATACGGAAATTAAATATTATCAAAGCACCGCTGTGTACAAGTACAACCTCACACTTGCAAGGCTGTAGACTCTTCTTGTTTATTTCTAGTATTTGTGTATTTAAATGTTTTTGTTATGTTTCTGGTTTTTATGTTGTTTATTTAAAATAATAAACTGAATAAAAATAACTGTTCTTATGTTGTTGTGGGCTTCTGTGTCACTATGAAAGCCGTGGGTTCCTCAAAAAACAAGAAGTACTTTTAATACCAAGCTGTAATACGACTAACTCAGTTACATGCAATAATGGATTGTGGTGTGGTGATTAAAGCCAAATGTGCTGCTTTTTTATGGTGTCTAACGCAGCAGTTTGTCTGTGTGAACACAACAAATTTAATTTAGTTTGGAGTGTACTCTGAAGATAATACAAAAATAATCATTTGGAAGGGAAACGTCCCTAAACGTCCAGCAGCTGGCCAGATGTAGAGTCCCCCCCACCACTCCAGCCCATTCCCCGAAACACACACACACACACACACACACAGACACACACACACACACACATACACACACTCTCTCTCTCAACTCAGTGATGGGGATGGCCGGCTGGCTGTTGGCTTGGAGGCGCCATTAACCAATTTAGCTTCCAGATGTCCATCATACTGCCACAGCCAAAGCGGCACAGCTCTCTGTGAGCTTCACACACACACACAGACACACACACACACACACTCACAGACACTGAGCTGAGCTGTGATGTGCTGGGACAAAAAAAGATACATATAGAATGGCAGCGACTTCAGACTTCAGATTAACACATCACACACACAGCAGAGCCGACTGCTGTAGTGCTGCTTTCTCTCTGTGTGTGTGTGTGGGTGTGTGTGTGGGGGAGATATTTGATTGACAAGTGCAGATCCTGTTAAAACTGAGACTTGCTTTTTGATCGTTTCTAAAATGATCTTCCACCATCTGGAGATAAGCAAGTTAAATACACAGTTGTTTCTCCTGATGTCTTGTCCCCCTGAGACATGATGAACACACACACACACACACACACACACACACACAGACTGAGCTGAGCTGTGATGTGCTGGGACAAAAAAGATACATATAGAATGGCAGAGACTTCAAATGTACAAAAGACACACTCACTTTAACACATCACACACACAGCAGAGCCAACTGCTCTCGTGCTGCTGTCTCTATATGTGCGTGTGTGTGTGTGTGTGTGTGTGTGTGTGTGCGTGTTTGTGTGTGTGTGCGTGGGAGATATTTGATTGACAAGTGCAGATCCTGATCAGATGTGTGCTCTCATACAGTACCCACATGCATGTCTAGAAAGACACACACGCATGCAGAAACACACACCCGAGCATGCACTTACACAGACACATATTCACTCTCCTCAAATGGACAGATGCTGCACCTCTAGAGGCACAGAGACCCAGCAGCTGTTCCCCAGCCAGTCAGATGGGCTACCATTGGTACTTCATGAATATTTTACACTCAGTCAAAATGGCTGCATTCCAGACTCCTACAGCAGCAGCCGCACTGGGCCAGATGATCAGATCATTTAACTATATGGACGGACTTCCTCCCACCCTCAGCTGGAAGAAAAGTTAAATATTTCTTGAAGGTTCTGACATAGACAAAAGTTTGTGTCGAGTGATAAGAGTTAACTTGGAGGATGTTGGGTTTGTAGTTTGACTTGAAGTAGTGTATAGTTGATATTTTAAGCCAACATTTTTTGTTCTCCTTAAACCTCACTCGATGCCATGCAGATTGTGTGAAATATGCTAAATCTACAACAGATAATCCTGCAGAGAAGCTACAGTTTGATGTTTTAAATTAGACATTTGACTCATAAAATCAAACTTTGGAAAATGTGACACTACAGATCTTGGGGAGGCATAAAAGTACTTTCAAAACACTTTGATAATGCCAATGTATTTCTATCTTTTATCTCACAATTTGCATTAATAGCATGTGCAACATTGTACACATCTTTTTTTCTTTTTTTACTGTGTGTTTGGTGTTCTTCTGTACTGTCTCGTTGGCTACATATTGTTTTCAGTTGATTGCAGATGTGTGTAACACTCTTGGCCAAGAAAAATCCCTCCTTGGGGGCAATAAAGTATATTTAATCTCATTTTAAAAAGTCAATATGTACTGTACATGCAATTCCATTGATGAAACCAAACAAATACAGACCTGCTTCTCAAACATCTATACATTGTCACTGTAATCACTATACATATGAACTTAAGAGGAGAGATGTGCACACAACATGCACGTATGATTCGTGTTATTCCACCTCTTCCAAGCTGATAAATCTTTCTCTATCTCACAGTGGCTGCAGGTGTATTCAGGGTGTTTGGATCTATAATGGGTTTGGATGTGCTGATGTCTGGGATGCTGAGAAGAAAGAGGGCAGCCAACTGTACTAATAGATATTGCTTCCAACTCTCTCTCTCTCTCTATCTCTCTGTTTCTGTCTCTGCCTCGGAGGATGGATTGATCTCATCGCCCTGCGGCTGAGTTGCAAACATCTGTCCGCCCCTCCCCTTCCCTTCCTCTGTCAGCCAGCCAGTGTCTCCCAGAATGTCTCCCCTCTTACTTGCCTCTATTACGGGTATGATGAGGGAAGCTGTGGGACACACTGTGGAGGATTGGGAGGCTCTTAGATGGATGTTAAGATGGTCTCAAGGTCCCTTAAACCACCAAGACAGAACAGGTGTTTTATCTAACCACAAACTGGAGAACCTCCTTCCTCTCGTCTCAAATGTGTTCCTCTAGTTAAATAACCCACTTACTTTATGTTCTGTGCTCAACTCAGTAACCGTTGCCACTTTGAAGCCGAGATAAACAACTCACCAGACAGGATATATCTGCAAATCTAGCTCATATTTAATTTAGAGCAACTTACAATGTGTGCAAATGAGCTTAACCATCTTAATTCCCTATACATTAAAGGTCAGATGGAACAATATTTATGTGTCCATAGAAAAAAAATTACATGACATACATGAAAAGAGACTGTTGTGCATACACAAATGTTCCATTAAATGTATTTTCAATAAAGAAATCACCCATAAAGCACTCTGAGACGCCATTCATGCTGCATTTTAGTGAGGAAAAGAAGGATAATCAGAATCCTTTTTCATAGTTGCGTTCAAACAGCTGTGTGTGTTAAACACCTTTGAATATAAAAAGGCGTTGACAAGCAAAATATAATTAATGCTGGCAAGGGGAGGCAGAATCTGTGAAGCATGCAGTTGTGATGTCTCAGGGATAACCAGAGGTTTTCTCTGAGTCGCTTCTCCTGCCATATTTGTAGAAATGCTTTTTCTTTGCTTCAGACAAAAAAAATAAACCTGCACTCAGGACTATCTGCTTCAGGGGAACTGAAATAAAAACCCGAACGTTAGCATCATGCACTTCTTTGTGAAATAGTCACCGGAAATACAGTGAAATAGAAACGGAAAACAAGTCAACTGTGGCACAAAAGGCAGAAACTGTAAGTCAGAAGTGTAAATAGATTAATGTCAAAATCTGAAAAAAGAAAATCAGTTTTCTTTATTTTCACATGTGAATGCACTGAGTAGAGATTTATTTTCCTGCTTCTGAGTATTGTTTCATTACATGTCCTGTACTGCACATACACTGCACTATTTTTTAATGTTTTCATTGCATGTATTATGTATTTTCCACTCTGTATATGCTTTGGCGACATATCTTTTGATCAGAATGCCATGCCAACAAAGCTTCATTGAACTGAACTGAATAGAGGGAATTAGAGTGTAAAACATGGGATCTACAGCGACCTCCAGAGGCGGGAAGCAGAACATCAGTTCAATACAATGCTGTATTTACACAGAAACAACACACACATCAGTTAGGCTCTATTTAACGTTCTTAAATTCGTACTGTGCAATTAATTTATAAAGGAAACAAACAACTGATAGAAGTCTGAAGATCGGAGGAAGGTTTGATTGATTCGCTCTAAATATATGAGACTATTTGTGGATGTGTGCATTTTAATTTCCTCTTAGTTTAAAGTAGAGAAAGGGAACTAAACCCAGACAGAAACTTGTTGTTTTTTGCAGTGGACGAGTGAATACAAGCTCTGCTTTGCATATTGGTCTTTTTGTTGTAATTTTCTTTGTGCTTACCTTCTGCTTTGTCTTTAGTTTTAACTGTAGGGAGGATGAAATAGCAGTACAGGGTACATTTCAAACATCAGGCTGGCTCTGCTTATTTGGCTCGCTTGCACACATGCACGCACGCAGACACACACACACGCACGCGCGCACACACACACAAGGCTGTATTCTGGCATCTGTCAGTGGCAAGACAATATGTGGATCAGAGAGGGGAACACAAGAGCGGTGGAAGAAGTTTAGAAAATTGCACAGGAATCTCTTGAGGCATTCACACACGCAGACACATACAGAACAGATTTCAATGCATTCAAGGCTATGGGTAGTGCTTCTTTCTCTTTACAGTATCCTCTATACATAGGAGCTACAAACGAGACCGTCTGACAGCTCGATGAGTCTTACACACATCACATCTTCCTACACACTGGGAGAAAATTAGAAAAAGGAGCCTAATATTCATTTTGCAATTATCCTCAAAAATGGTTTGGACTACTTTACCTTTATTGCTCAAATTAGCTAACAGTTTTGAAATTCTGTCTTTAAATCCAATTTTCTGTACCGGCCTCATGTTGAACTGTTGCTGCCCGTGGGCCTAATTGTATTTTTGTGCGTGAACAAGGGGCTCATTGTAATGCGCTGGTAACGTGGATCCCCAAATTGATAGACACATAACAGGGTCATCATTCATTTGCATTTTAACAAGTCCTTCAGCTATGACACCGGATCGTGTGAATTCATTACCACACAGGGCTGCAGTTCATCCAGCCATCTATTAGTAACGCCAATTAGTTTACTGGGACAGGTTTAGGGATGCAGACTCACTCAGGCAACCAGAGCTCCCCAAACTTTTTCATGTCAAGGCTCCCATGACAGACGTTTGATCAAGGTTTTTGTCTCAGTGACCCACATTTTAAAGGATTTTTAAAAAAAAACAGTTTGATAGGATTTTACAGCAGCAGAGTAAAACTCTGATTGGCAGTCATTTGTAAGTGTAATAAACATTTATTTGGTCTATTTATGACTGCCGCCCCAATGAATTATCAGATTTATTTACAATCTAGGCTCGTTACAACACAATTAACTTGTTGTTCATTGTGTTTCTGGGAGCCCTTTAATTGAACTGCACCATGATTTTAGCACTTGAACATACCTGTCTTTAAAACTGTGAGACAGGTTAACCTTTCTTCCGGACAGGAAGAAACACTGCTTCCCTTGGATGTCATGCAGGAAACTCACAACCCAAATGCCTGCGGCTCTGCAGCGCCGTAAAAGACATTCTTTATAAAAACGGGTATAAAAAAAATAAAAATAAAACCTCGCGCAGATATATACGAGAAAAATATAATCTCACATAAGGCTGTAGATAAACAAAATGATGTGATTTTTTTTTTTTCAATACTATCAGTGAAGGAACAGACCAGTCCAGTGTGAAAACATGATGCAACCTGTTTATAGTAAACTGAAACGTACAGGTTAAACAGGCCTTGCTACACAAAGCCTTTGTATTTCTTCAACAAGGCACCTGAAGGAATAGGTTTCCTATAAGTTTCCGTCATGCTGGGGAAAATACTGCTACTTATAACCTGTTATATTCATCAGAGACCTAATTTCCCTTCTTTTTACACATTTAAAGAAGGCTTTTTACTACTCCTAAATCTCATTTTGGGGATTTTTTTAATTTTTTAATTAATTTAATTAATGACTTCATCGTTTAGTCAATAAAATGCAAAGAAAATATTAAACGCCTGTCACTTGCGCTCAAGTTTCCAAGACGTTAAGTTTAAAATGGCTTTAAAAAAACAGAAGCACATTTTAAAAAGTTGGCACAAGAGAATGCTTGACATTTCGTTGACATTTGACTAACTTTGTCATTGCAAGAATGCTGCAGATGAAAAGGGCAAGAAGTACTAAATACCACAGTGTAGAAATATTAATAATAAAAGTTCTGCAGTCAAAAATAAAAGTACAAAAGTATAAGCATTAAAATATACTTTACGTACCAAAAGTAAAAGTAGTAATTATGCGGAATGGCCCATTTTGGAATAATATACATTACATTATAGTATTGGATTATAATCATTGATAGATTCATTTACATATCACTTTAAAGTCGCAGCTTGTAAAGGTGCAGCTAATTTTAATGACTTTATACACTATTGTGTAGTTTAAAATATAATAGCATATTTTATATGTTGATAGTAGTTTAAATAATCTGAATCTGCAAAGTAACTATACTTATCAAATAAATGTAGTGGAGTAAAAAGTAGCCTCCATATTTCCCCCTTGAAGTGAATTGGAGAAGAAGTATAAAGTAACATAAATGGGGATTACTGAAGAAAACAAGTACAGCACTTGTGTACATGTACTTAGTTACTTTCCCCCACTGTCTGGAAGTGGTGCACCTGTTTTGTGTCACACATAATCAAACTATAAGCTGTTATTAGTATTACAACAACAATGCAATGTTAAGCATTAACCATCAGGGTTTTTTTTTCTTCTTCCTGCTGTCAAGGTGGTGCACCTGCTCACATCAGCTCCGCCTCCTCCTCCACCACCACCACCACCACCACCCCCCCCCCCCCCCCCCCCCCCCCCCCCCCCTGCTCCGGCTTGACTACAGTACCCAGGCCGCACCGCGCCGCTCTCCACTCTCTCGCTCTCCGCTGCGCCAGTCCGCCTCACTGACTCGCAGAACCAGTTGGTTTGGCCCAGCTTCTTCTTCCCTGCTTTCTCACAGTGTGTGCTGCTGCTGTTGTTGCCTGGTGTCAACCTACGCCGACGAGAGAAGAAGACATATCCCTCCCTCTCCTCTGTCAGAGGGCCGCTTCCAATTTGCCTTCACTTTCCTCCTCGCCGGCTCCATTGGCTTCCGCGCCGTGCCAGTCAACTCGCCTCCTTTTCCCAGCCCGAGTTGAGCAGCAACAGCTCGGAAACATCTGGCCGCCGCAGAGTGGTAGACTCCCCGTCCCTCCGCCTGCTCGCTCGCCTCGGCTGCCTGTTATGGAAATTAGTCCAAAGTCAATCTAGTTTTGTCTCCGAAGGAAAAACAAGGAGGATTTGACGGAGGAAGACGCTGGACCGTGTTGTCTGTAAGTGCTGCCTCTTATTACCGGAGTCCGATTAAAGGAGGCTCAGGAGAGAGAGAGGGTGGGTTACGGAGGGGAAAAAGTAGCTAAACCTTCCTTAGCATTACTGTGTTGTCTCCTCGCACTAATAGTTGCTATGTTAGCTCTCCCTGCTCGGTGTTTTAGCAGCTGTTGTCATAGCACCGGGGCCTTCGCAACTGTAAATAGCTCAATATTGTAGCTTCTTCGCTTTACTTTTGTTAGCCATGATCGGGCTATAGCTAGCTGCGTGGGTCAGTGTGTGTCTCTGTGTCTTTTTCTGTGTCTTTCTGTGTTTGTTGTGTCTTCTGCTGAGAAATTCTTGCGTTGTTAGTTTGTTCGGCAACAATCTCGCAGAGCTGCCAAACATTACTTTGACTTTTTATGCTAATTTCCTCGGCGGACAAAAGCTCACAAACAGTCACGGTTGGTGGTGGACAGACGCAGGGCTGCTTTTAAGTGAAGTTGTGTGTGTCTGCGTGTATTAGTGCAATTTATAACAAACTCAGTGATCGCATTGTGGACTTGTGTGTGTCCAAGTGTTGAATATTGCGCTGTCACGGTGTTGAAATGTGTCAAAGTAGGAGAGAAATTGAAATAGTGCATCGGTTGTTATGCAGCGACTTTAACTGTAATTAAAGATGCTAACTGAAACGCCAAGTTAATTAAAGTTTAAATCGGATAATTTAATGTTTCCGACTTTGTAAGGAGAGCCGATTTTTTTTTTTTTAATACATAAGTTCTTTAAAGATTGTAGAAGTTGGAGTCGACCAAATGTTTAGAAAAATAAACCTATTTGAGGTATTTTTCTGTTAATTAACTGTCGGTTTATTGGAAAACTTCGAGGAAAAGTTCGCTTAAATAAAGCAGAAATGTTTACAATGAACTTGAATGTTGAATTTGTGTTGTAAATTACTATCAATAAAACAACATATTATTTAGCTCCACATTTATGTGCGTACAAATTCGTCTTTTTTAATCGTGTGATATCAGTAGGCGACAGTATTTTAATAGAGGCTATGTATGCTTTATTACACTTTTAAAAAAATTAAATTGAAAATAAAAGTGGTTTTGTTTCCATACACGCATTTATTAAATGGCTGGAAATTCAATTGCAAACGTGCACGCTGACTTTCTCTAAAGCGAAAGCGAAATGAGGCTGTAACTCATTTCTCCCCGCTTATTAAAGCCTCCTATACCTTTTGTTTAGGATTTGCTCTCATTAGGTTCTTTATGACTTGTCCTCATTGTTTCCTCATTTCATTTTTGTTCCTGTCAGTTGTCCGGAGGGTCCGAACAGACAGGGGGGCGATGTGTGGGTGGATGAATACATAGATGGATGGATGAATGAATGAGTGAATGAATGAATACAAGACGAGGCAGCGGCGCTGAACCGTAAAGAAGTGGGAAACAATATCAGCTGCGTGCGTCTGTCAGTTGCAAATGTGCTGTGTTTGGCCTTTGTTTATGGTTATTGGAAGGAGACAGAAGAATTAAAAAAATTGACAAAGGTTAGAAAAAAGTTTTTACATAGAACATCTGGATATATATTCTGTAAACTTTCCATTTTATTTTGTAGCTTTTGTAGCTGTGGGCAGTTGTGGTTGCATGTTAACTCTTTTCTGTTTTCCATAAACCAAATCAGCATCCCACTGCATTTAGTAGACCCATGTTTTTTTTTTCCCAGAGAGAGAAAAGGGGGAGAAAGAGAGACAAAGTTGTGTGGTGTTGGTGTTGGTAGAATGAAAGAGGAGTCTGGTGGCAGGAGTGTAGAGGAGGCAGCATATGGCTGTAGAAAGAGCACAGCTGGAGGTAGCATCTCCATCTGAGGATGATGTCAGAGCAGCTGACAGGCTGCCATCCACCCCACCTCCTCCTCCTCCATCCCTCCACCGCCTCCACCCCTCCCCAGTCCTTTATTGTGAGTCTCAGCGGCAGCCTGGGAGAGTTAGTGCTGTGTGTGTGTGTATGTGTGTGTGTGTTTGTGGCTGCCGATCAGCGCCAGTTAGGAGGAGGAGGAGGAGGAGGAGGAGGAGGGAGGTGGTATCTCGTTCCCCCTCCAACATCTCCTCCACTTTGCATCTGTCCCTCGCAGTTTGAACAGCGTGTTTTTTTTTTTGCCTGCCTCCCTCTTCTTCTTCTTCTTCTTCTTCTTCTCTCCTCTTCTACCCACTCATTGATTCAGAGAGAGCGAGCGAGGAAGAGAAAGAGCAAGAAAGAAAGAGAGAGATACACAGCCATTCCCAGCCAGAGAGCCAAGCTATTCTGCTACAGTGGAGTTAATCAAGTTGATGCATACTGCTGCAGGTATTGTTTTGTGTGTGCATGTGTGTGTGAGTGAATAGAGCAGCAGAGTCTGGAGTAGTTATTTGGTTTTGTTGTGGGGATCTCCGGTGTGTCAAACCAGTGTGAGCGCGCTGTGTGAAGCTACTGGTGAGTAGTAAACTCGTGTTGGTGCTGCCTGTCTGAGGTGTGATTGCAGTCCGGGAACTCTCTGCTGTGTTTTTAGTTTGTAGTCTAGAGAGCTGCATTTAAAACTCAGCTATTGTGTTTTGCGATTTGTTTCGTATTTGTGTTGTCAGACATTTTGTTCAGACGCTCATTAATTGAAAGCAAGTTACAACTGACAAAACGCTATTTTAAATCGCTTGTTTTAACCCAGTTAATTTATTATAATAGTAAGAAAAGTGAAATCACAATTAAAAGTAATGTTTTTTTGACATTTTAATAAAAATTGAAATTTAGTCTTTTTTTATTTTTTATTAGTTAAATTCGGGCCAATAAAAATAAGCTATTTTTTTTGTTATTAAAAGAACAAAAAATGTCAAACTTTAAGCAAAAAATGAAATCGGCTTCTAATAAATCCTAATCATTAAATCTGTTTTTTTCTTTCAGTTAAATCTAACTCGCTGTAAAATTACTTGAAAGCATGTGCGGTCTTTTTTCCCCTCCTGTCGGCTGGAGTAGAGGAGACTAATTTAGAAGTTGCAGATTTGAGCTGCCTGAATTGGCTAGACAGCTGTAATCGCACTCCCTCCTAGTCTTAATCTCTTTATCTGGCTAGCAGCTGCCATATGGCCCCCGTCAGCTGGATCAGATGTGGGTAAGCCTCCCTCCCTGGCCGTCCCAGCCTCTCTCACCCTCTCTCCCTCCCTGCTCCTCTGTGTGTCTCTGTCAGACCCCTGCCTGAGCTAACTGGCCGGGCCGGGCTGGCCGGGTGACGGGCTGCTGCCCTCCTGAGCCTCCGCTGACGGCTCCCTCCCCACCGCAGTCTTTATTTTTAGCCATCTTTAAGGATTAGGATTGATGCTGTGACGAGCAGGGCACTTACAGTGATTGTATTGTAAATCTTCTCTTCTGGGTGGTGGTGGTGGGCGGAGGGTGGGGGGAGTTGAGGAAGAGGGTAATTTCTACTATGGGGCGGATGTGCGGGGTTTTTCTCGTAAGATTCAGATGGTAAGGAGTGAGGGACGGTGTGTGGAAGGAGGAGGTGGCAGAGGGGTTTGGCTGGACAGAGGGGGGGATGGGGTGGAGGTGGTAGGTGGTACACCCTTGTCCCCGTAAGCCCCCCTCATTAAAAGCAGTCTGAACGAGCCGGAGGGCAAGCGCACACACACATATACAGGACACACACACACACACACACAGTCTCACACACACAGTGACATTCTTGGTTTAGCTTCATTCAAATGAGGTGATTTAACTGCTTTGGTTAACACAGTGCAGAGCGGGACCAATGTATTTTCTCAGGCAGGACAAATCGACTTGGTTAACAGGTGGGACGTAATGATTTTACAGATTTCAGTCTCGTAATCGCCGTCTGTCAGCTGATATTTAGTTGTTCATTAATTGAATCAACTAGATCAATTCTACCGACTTTATTTTTTAAGGACACCTGAAGAGCATTGGTCCAAGTTTTCAGTCTTTTCCTTTTTTTCTCCTCCCCTCTTCTAATCTTACACGTAAAGCCGGCGCTCGCAGGTTAAACAAGGGACAAGCTGTTTTGTTTTCTACAGTGCTATTTCAATTGGCCAGTTTTCCTGCTCGACTTAGCCTGTGGAGGTGGTTGGTAGGTAGGCTGGTACTAAGTGTGTGTGTGTGTGTGTGTGTATTTGTGTGTGTGTGTGTGTGTATTTGTGTGTGTGTGCGTGTGTGTATATATGTGAGGACAGTGTGTGCAGCTGAAAGCCGGTTACCTAAAAGGGCTGTGCCAGGCCAGGCCAAAGTGGGTTAATAAAAATAACCAGCGTAGGAGCAGCGACAATCCAGGAGTGCAGGCAGAGGAGTTAGAGAGATACAGAGAGAGGGAACGGAGAGACAGAGGAGAAGAGTCTGTCGCTGCTGGTTTACCTGAGATTAAGTCTGTCTGGGGGTAAAAACTGAATTAGTGATTATTCTTTAATTACTATTATTATTTTTTTAATTATAATTATCAATTTTTCTTCTTTTCCCCTTTTTTCTTTTTATTTATTGTAGAGTTAATAATTATGGAAATAACATCAACATTTGGCATCGTTGTACGAACGAATGTGTGCATGACTTTACAGCTACCTGCGTGGCGTTTGAATTTGGGCAGAGATATTTCTGTTGCGATTGTAAAAGAAATCATGGCTGTGCACAGATTATTACCTAGTATACAAAGAATATATAAACATATTTAAATATGTGGCATCTTTGCTGCATGTTTTGGCGTGTTTTTTTGTGTTATTTTTAATTGACTTTTTACGTGTTTTAAAAATGTTCTTTTTCTTTACTTCTCTGTCTCCCTGTTTTTACTGACCTATCTCATCCTGGCGTGTTTCTTTTCGTCCCGCTCGTCCTCTTCTCTGTAGATTGACTTTAGCGTCACGTACCATCTGTGTTTTTGGCATTTGTCTCTTTTTTTCTTGCGTCTGTTTTAAAACAATTTTTTTATTGATGTCATTTAAAATAATTTTGTTTGCAAAAATAGCGTGAAGTGATGATAAGAACACAGCCGTGATCTCTACATTAAATTGTATCTTATCACATATTTCCTTTTTTCTTTTATTAAAGGAAGTTGTCTTCTTTTAAAAAATCTCCGTCTTTGAATTTAAATAGTCTTTTTTAGGTTTCACTTTTCTGTTTACATTTCTTGGTTCCATTTTTCCTTGCGTAATTACCTTCACTAAACAAATATTTAATTGAAAATACAACACTTAATTAAAAACTTGCAATACTTCTTTAAAAACATTAGCTGTACATTTCCAGTCTGACATCACGGATCTTTATCAGATGTATCTAACGTTGACTCTGCCTCTGTGTCTCTGTGTGGCTGCAGGTTATGAGGACGGCAAGATGGAGTTCCCAGACCACAGCAGACATTTACTCCAGTGTCTGAGCGAGCAGCGGAACCAGGGCTTCCTGTGCGACTCCACAGTGCTGGTGGGAGATGCCCAGTTCCGGGCTCACCGTGCTGTGTTGGCCTCCTGCAGCATGTACTTTCACCTCTTCTACAAGGACCAGCTGGACAAGAGAGACGTGGTGCACCTCAACAACGACATTGTCACAGCCCCGGCTTTTTCCCTGCTCCTGGAGTTCATGTACGAGGGCAAGCTGCAGTTCCAGGACCTTCCCGTAGAGGATGTGCTGGCAGCGGCCAGCTACTTGCACATGTATGACATTGTCAAGGTGTGTAAGAAACGTTTGAAGCAGAAGTCCACGACGGAGGCAGACAGCACGCGCAGAGAAGAGGATGGTGGGTCCAGCTGCTCCGATAAGGCCGACAGTCTATCAGATGGTTCAACAGGCCGGCCTGCTACTGCCGACCTGCTGCACAGTGATGAAGAGGAGGAGGCGAAGGCCGAGGGAGGACCACTGTGGCTGAGGCTGCCATCTGCAGACAGATCGGCTACGCCAGCCATGGCTACAACCAGCCCAGGGCGCGGCGAGGTGGAGATGCAGGGTGGGGAAGGGTTGAGGGAGGGAGGAAAGCTGCTCTCCCCGGCCGGCAGCCCCACCAGCTCCACTGGATCCCTCTCACAGCGGTCCCACCGCTCCGTGAGCTCTCGTGGAGGGCACAGAGGCAGGAGGGTGTCGAATGATGCGGCAGACTGCGTCCTGGACCTGTCAGTCAAGCCGGTTTCCGGTAGCATCCACAGTAACCACCACCAGTCCTATTTCAGCGGGGCAGCTACACCAGACAGCCTCCAAAGCCCATTGGCTGTGAGGGTGAAGGTGGAGAGGGGTGTGGCTTCGGACGAGGATGAGGAACTGGGAGGTGGGGACTATGACATGGAGCACAGCGGCATCACCAAGACGACGGTTCCCATCACCAACGGGGGCCTGGCCCACCACGGGGTCGGCGGGCCACTGTCGGCCCAGCGGAGGCTCGGCCTGGAAGCGCACCTGTCCGCTCTGCGAGAGGCCTCCCTGGCCTCAGAGCTGGAGCGGGAGGAGAAGCCTTCGGCCACGGCAGACGACGAGGACATACTTGGGGGTGACAATGAGCGCGCCCAGGCCGAGGTGGCCAGCATGGATAGTTCCCTGCTGCCCTACGTCTCCAACATGCTGTCAGCTCAACACACCCAGATCTTCATGTGCCCGCTATGTAACAAGGTATTCCCCTCCCCGCACATCCTCCAGCTTCACCTCAGCTCCCACTTCAGGGAGCAGGAGGGCATCCGCTCCAAGCCCGCTGGAGACGTCAACGTGCCCACCTGCACCATCTGCAGCAAGACCTTCTCCTGCATGTACACGCTGAAGCGCCACGAGCGGACACACTCCGGTGAGAAACCCTACACCTGCACCACCTGCGGCAAGAGCTTCCAATACTCACACAACCTCAGCCGCCACGCAGTGGTGCACACACGTGAGAAGCCACACGCTTGCAAGTGGTGCGAACGGCGCTTCACGCAGTCCGGGGACCTCTACCGACACATCCGCAAGTTCCATTGCGAACTGGTCAACTCGCTGTCAGTGAAGAGCGAACCGCTGGCACTGCCTAATGTCAGGGATTGGGCGATTGAGGACAGCTCCCAGGAACTGTGGAAGTAGAAACAGACTGCTGGGTATGATAAAGGGAAAGAGAGCGGAGAGTGAAAGAAGGGCAGAGAGGCATGGGGAGGTGAAAGGGAGAAGGCAAAGTCTGATATTTGGGGTTCAAGTGAGTCATGTTCTTGTGTGTCGCAAAATCTCATTCAATTGCACTTTAATAGCACATGAAAATGTTACTACTGAGTTTTTTTGTTGTTGCTGTTTGGGGTAATTTTGTTTTATTTTATTTTATTCTGAACTCTTATTTTTATTTGGCGTAAGTTCTGTTTGGTGGTTTTCATTGCGTCTAAGGACAAGGGTCCCAGTGAGAATGTCTCGCCTTCTCGAAGAGTTTTCACTCCGTTTGTGTTTCATCTCAGACAAAACACTCCGACGCTGGCCAGCGTATCGGCCCCAGATCCACTGACAGCAAACACCACTGCAGGAGTTCAGGTCGAACACACTGAAGTGAAAAAGCATTACAATACACTAAACGGGTACTGTGATCACCACACACACAGTTTGAAGAAGTGTGTGTGTGATACTGCACTACTCTGGCAAAAATTTCACCTGACGTGCGTGAGTGTGTATGAGTGTGTTTTGTGTGTATTAATTTTATTTTCTACTGGCATGGAGGTGTCGTTGGCGAAGCGCTCCCCGCTCTTCTCTCGTTAAGCTCTTTGGTGTTGTGTGTTCAGGGTAAAGCTGGCTGACTGACAGACTAACTGATGGCACTCATGCAATGCACAGCCTCCTTTTTTCACTTCCAATCAATTTGAAGTATTTTCTAAAAATGGAAAGACCTTTACAAATTATTATAATTATTATTATTGTTATTAATAGAATTTTCTTAAATCTAGCTGGCAGTCTTTAAAACATCTTGTTGAAAAGGTATTTAATTTAAGGTTGTTGTATATTGTTCTGCTATAGTTTTAGAATTTAAATCCGTTAAAACATTTTTTTTTTTTTTTTTTTTTTAAATTAATGATTATTATTACTATTATTATTATTATTATTATTTTGTTACTTTTTTTGTAATGGGACCTGCTGTTGTTGCATGACGTCCAAACCTGTATATTTTAAAATACAAATGTGAATTTGCTGTATTACTGTACACATTGTAATTGATCAAATATTTGACAACAGGCTTTCTTTTTCTTTTCTTTGTGAATACTACTCCAGGGTGCAGTCTGTTGAAAAACTGAATATTATTCTCACGACTATGGAAAAAATGCATGGAAATTTGATTTTGTCTTAAACCTTTAAGTTGTGGTTTTTGCATCGGTATGGGGGTAGGGAGGGAGGGAGGGAGGGAGGGAGGGGGGGGGGGGGGTTTGAACATAACACTTTTGACCGTGAAAAGTTGGATTGTTTTCTACTCGTCGTAGGTCTGTCGCTGGGCTCGTAGAAGAATGTTACCGAATGTGTTTCCGTCGGGTGTTGAAGCGATATGATGAAGCATTTTAAGCCTGTGTGTATATGCACTGATCTCTCTGCTGCGTGTGTGTGTGTGTGTGTGTGTGTGTGTGTGTGTGTGTGTGTGTGTGTGTGTGTTTATGAGTGTGTGGCTTGGTAATTACCAGTCAATTTAACCTACTGAAGATCTACGTCCACCCAGCACTTCCTCCTCCTGCTCCTCCTCAGGCGTTCAATTTCTTCACTGCTGTATGTTTGTTTTCCACCTCTAATGTCTCCGTCCTGTCTCCAGCTCTAGACGTGGTAAAGCCATTTCTTAATTATTTCTGCTCATTGGGCACTTACTTCAGGTCTGTTGAGTGCAGTTATGTGGCTCTGGCTTGGCTAAAGCGTGAAGAATAACGGGGAGAAGGAAAAAAAAGGAGAAACTGAAACGGAGCTGTCCTGCTGAAAGTTGAAGGGTCAGATATCTTTGTGCTGAGCGGGGCCGTGCTGATTCCGTACAACAACCCACATTGGACACAGTGACGTGAATGTGATAAGACGTGCGTATGTGTGCTTGTGTGTGTTTTCCTCTTAAAACGTAATCCTTACTTTGAGATCTTTTGGAGAGAATTGGCATGCCTGAATGCACCTTTGTAAGCTAAAAGACATGAAATCAGATTTTTTTTTTTTTGCTAAAAAGATGCCTTTATTATAAAAAAAAAAAAAAGCATTTCTGATGCTATGGAAGTATTTGATACTGTAGAGCATTTGGGAAATTGTTGTTTAAATCATAAATTCATGGAATTTATTGAATTTGAATTTATTCAGAAAAAGATGTCTTCTTATATTTTGATCATGGGATTGGAAAACAATTTTTTTTGTATGTGAATGTTGTGTGAGTTTAGGGCATCAGTTTAATAATTTCCAGGTTTTTTTTTTTTTTTTTCAACCTCTGTATCTCTAATTTTCGTGTTAGATTTTCAAAAATAATGGTCAAGCGTTTATACAATCCAAAAACATTTAACACAGAGATACTAAAAAGTGAACGCTCTACATTTCCCCTTACTCAGATGTGTATGCGCGTGTGTGTGTGTGTGTGTGTGCGTGTGTGTATATGTATGTGTGCACGCCCCCAGTGATGTGCATGTGGTGGGTGGGGTGGTTGTATGTGTTGCCCTGTCATCTGGTGGCACCTACAGGCTTTGCCAAGGCAACAGTGTGGGTGACATTGCGACATTTTGCACCGCATTGTCAAATTTTTTATTCTCAAAACGTTGTTTCTTCACTGCATATGGGCTCACGCCATCCTGCTGTTGTTTTCATCATTACTGCTGTTTTTGTTTTGTTCCTCTGGTTGTACTTGACCGCCTTAAACTGCTGTAGTCCGGGCTGTTTTTAAAAAAAAATCTTATTTTTAAAGTGTGAACGTGGGGTGGAGTTGTGGGAGCGATGTCAACCGCTCAAGACGCTGTGAAGTAACCACCCCGACGAAACATCTCCATCTTTTGCTGTGCTTACTTGAAAACAAAGGGGGGAGTTTTTTTTTTTTTTTGTTTTTTTCAAAACAAGTTATAAAAATAAAATGTTCAAATGTCATAGACAGACAGTTTATGGAAAGGCAGACGGGGGTGTGGGTGAGGGGGGGGTGGGGTGGGGTGGGATGGGCGTGAAGTGACTGAGTCTGTTTTGAAAAAGGACAATCACTGTCTGGGAAAAAAAACAAGCAGATTTTGATTCAGATATATTTGCTCCCTCTTGAGATAAAAAATTTTCTTTGCTTTTCTTTTATGTTCCTTTTTCAGATTTAGTCATTTTTAGCTTTGACAATCATAGTTGGGTTGATTTTTTTTTCTCAAGGGGAGTAAATTCTAATTGTGTTTAGTTTTGTAATTTTTTGGTGTGCTGTTGTTGACATTTTTAAATTGTGTGCAAACTGCAATAAATTATAAGAATCTTGAAATTCAACTGTTGTGTAAAGTTCTGTTTTTTTCTCGGACAAAATAAAAGCAGTCACGGCTCGTCTTCATGTCATAATGTGTCATTTTACCAGCAATAACTAGTGTTACTGCTCATGTTGATGCCGAGTTCTACCTCACAGTTTCTTTACTGCCATTAAAATCCCAAACATAACTTAATATTCAAATTCAACATCTTTTTAAACACATTTTAGTATAGGGACATTTCAGAAACTTTGGTCTTATTTGCAGCTCACACATGCGCACAGAGTTACAGGTTGCAGAAGGGCCAGTGCAGGAGGTTTTCACATCCTGTTCCTCAGTGACTTGCAATGTGGGTGGAAGTTGTGTACATGTTTGTGCGCGAGCATGATGGCCTGAACACTTGCCGTGTGTGTGTGTGCGTGCGTGTGTGTGTGTGCTTTGGCGTGCCTGCAGAATTCCTGATATATCTGCTGCACCGGTTGAGGTGTAGGCTGTATACGAGAAGAAAATGTGCAGCAGCTTGTTGAGATTCAACCCCCTGCAACACACGCACACACACATACACAGACGCAGCCTCCATCCAAAGCTCCTCAAGTACAGTTTTCCAGTAAAGAAATCAGCTTTAGCTAATGTATTGCTGCTCAGTAAACCTATTCTTACAGATGCTTTAAAAGCCCCTGCACTCAGAGGCCAAGGAGCAGCGTTCATTAGGCCCCAGATGGTCTCTTCAGTAAGCCCTGACGCACACTCACGCTATAAGCTCGCGCCTAATCTTTATGACATTGTCTGATGAATGCCTAGTATTGGTTTAAGAAACTTACAAGTGTTCAAATGATTTCAGTTTGTTGTCCATTTCGGGCGGAGTTCAATCAGAAACATCCGTAACAACTTGCAGGTATTTAATTGGATGGGATTTATGTCACATTCGAAGGCGATCAATTATTTCAAAATATATTTATCTTATTATATGTTACAGTTTTGGGAGATGGAATGAAATAAAATGAATGATTTTTTTTTTTTGTTTTCAGTTAAAATGTGCAAACTATTCAAAAAGTCAGTGTTGTTGAGGTACCTGCTCTCAGCCATGCTTTCAATCGTCATTTCAGGCAGACCGCAGACATTATAATAACCGCTGAAGATCAACAGCAACCCTATCCTTTGGTTATGCGCTGTTTGGTGATCATTAATTGCAATCTGCAGTGTTGTAAGTGAACATCTGCTTATAGACAACTGCTCGCTCTCTCTCCCTGCGAGGAGGCCGTGCAAGGTTTGCTGTGAATGTAGGTCATTAATTTGTTTCTGTCCTTTGTTTACTTAAGGAAGGGGGACAAAGGGGCAGCTGCAGAACCATTTGGCTGTGCCCAAGGCAGGCCAGCTCAACATGTTGGGAGGCTGAGACCAGCTTGGGCTCCTGTCTAGGGGCCCGGGCCCCTGCACTCTGCTACTTCGCGTGAGGGAGCGGCCTCTGCCAAGCTGCCAAGGAGGGCTCCCGTACCAGGAGAGGGAGGAAGGGGGGGGGGGGGGAGATAAAGAGAAGAGAGTCATGTGGACTCCAAGCGTCCTGATGTTTGGCTGTTGTGCCATATTTTCGAACCAGTTTCCAGCTCGTGGCTTTACATCTGCAGGTTTGGCTGAGAAAACAATCGGCATAACTTTGTTGCAACTCTCAAGACAGCTTGTTCCATTTTAAAGAATACAGGACACATATGTTTATGTATCTAGCTTCTTGTAACGTTTGTGTATGATGTGTGGAAAAAATAGTGAAGGATTGCTGTTTTTGTGTTGCACCTAAGATTGAGTTTTTCTTTACAGCAGCCTATGGATTTTTCTTGTGCATGAAAAATGTAGCTGGTCAAATGTACAGTCAGAACAAAGCCTGGTCACAAAGACCACAACAAACAGGATTTCGGCTTTTAGCCTGGACAAGACGGCCGCTCCACAAAGCAATGCTAACTGCATTCATTCAAAGCTCGTACTGCATACTGACGGGGAGAAAAGCCTTCTGTATCCTTTTCATGTCTGAGACTTGTTGATTCTCCGTGAAAAAAGGAAACACTCCCAGGCCAGGTCTAGCCGTGGAAGAATTGACGGAGAGAGAAAGAGGAAAGCGGGGACAAACGTGTGTGTGTGCGTGCGTGTGTGTGCGTGCGTGCGTGTGTGTGCGTGCGTGCGTGTGTGTGTGTATGTGTGCAAGTGATCGAGGATTGTCTGCATATTTAAAAGAGCCCCTTTGTCAGGCACTCAGCACAGCAGGACAGAAGGCAAGCAACAAGCGGCCCGCCTGCAAGCAGACAATACAGTGGCACTACACTGGCTGGGGAGGGAGGGCTGGAGAGGGGAGGCAAAGGGGGGATTTTTTTTTTTTTGGGAAAATCGGGGGGCACAGTGTCCCAGCAAGCCATCCATCCGTCCAGCCACCCACTGCACCCTCCTCCCCCTCCTGAAAACAAAAGGCGACGCAACTCGAACTTGAATATCTGCGTGTCTCTGTGAGAGGGGGGCCCCAAATACTACTTACCCATAAACCCCCCCCACACCCCCCTTCAACCCCCCCTACACATACATACACACACACACACACATGTGTATATATATATATAAACCTACACTCATAAGAGAAACTCAGATAAGAGTGTCATTCAGCAATTTACACACCTGCAAAAGCGCACACGCACGAAGAAATCCGGTTTAACACACACACGAAAAAAAATCCACACACGAAAAAAATCCACACACAAAAAAAAAAACGCACACGATAAAAACACACACACACACACACACACACACACACACACACACACACAAAAAGGCCTCCAGCTGGTCTGTCTTTAGGGTTGGGCTACGATGGGATTAAACAGTACTTGTCCTTTGTGTGATTCTTGTATGGAAGGAGAGCAGCCATGAACTCTCAACATCACAGTGACAGAGAGAGACGGAGAGCAAGAAACAAGAGAGAACGGGATGAAGAGACATAACTCTTTGTAAATCATTTGACGAGGATGCGATAAACAGACACATTAATTGGATTTAAACTTAAAGAAACACTAATGCCCTGCAGAAAGACATGAAACCTTTTTTCATGGCATCCTCTCCCAGCTGTGTGTGTGTGTGCCAGATAAGCGGCATTACCAGGGCGTGTTCGGGGTGTTGTTGGAAACTGCTGGCACTGGGACACATGTGCACGACTCAGCACTTTATCATCGCCATGGTGACCTGACGGGGTCACGCAGGGAGGGGTCCTATAATGTCACCAACTCAGCTGTCTGCTGTGTAGATGTTAACGGCGATACTGTATGTGTGTTTGTGTGAGATGGGTTTGCCCGACATCTGCTGCACTTTCCTGCTGAGCTGTACACATGTACAACACACACACGCACACACACACACACACACAGACACGCACGCACGCACACACACACACACACACACACACAGTTAGCCAGCTGTGGTGTTGTGGAAGAGTCAAGTTCATTCTCCCCGTCATGTGTATCCTCCTGCTGAAAAACTGTGGAGACCTGATGAAAGAGACACACACACAGTGGATTCTGGGTAATGGCTCATACCCCTGTTAGCATCGTAGACTGTGTGCCTTATCTTACCATTGGTAGTGTAACAAATCCCAAAATTCACAGTGTCACAGCGCTGTCAAGAAGCAATACATGTTCAAATACGGAGCAGTATGTGTCTTACATCCATTTGTCAGTTTATAATAACCTTTAACTTGACATTTCCGATTTGAAACTTTCGAGCGAAACACTAAGCGTTTCCATGACCCATTTAAAGAAATGTTTCAATACCATGTAACTGTACAGTTTATGAGAAATATGAAAGTTGCAAAAACAAGCATCATCTCGTCCTGAACACTTGAAGAAAAAGACGTGAACACGTTGATTTGATAAACAACATATATATATATATATATATTCACAAAACAAGAAAAAAAAAAGAAAAGCTAAGATTTCATCTAATATCTGTCCTAAAATGAAACAAACTGTAAACAGCATGTAGCACAAAGAGATGTTATGCATCTTGAAGCATGACACAGTATAAAAACAGGCCGACACTATAACATACATATGATATGATGCCATATGACACGGTCCAGTTTGATATGCTACCATTTGATTATGTATTCATTTCACTACTAAAAACAAATGTGAATAAGAATCAGTGTGGGAGCAAAAACAGTGTGTGGATTACTTTTTGCAACAAAGTGCTGATGCAATTCACTCGTGAGATATAATAGAAAATGGTGCAATACGACACATTTTGACTTCACAAAAGGAGGGACCCAGAGGCCACATCCACACTAATACAATCTCCGTGTACACAAGCATCTCCGTCCATACTAATACATCGGAAAACGCATATCACATGACCACTCATGTACACCGGGCATGCACGGCTGGTAAGACCCAATTTAAATCAATGTTGATTTCTGCATCATCGTTTTCAAAAGTCCAGATTGCAAAAAGTTTAAAAGTCTCTGTTTTACGGGTTTTGAAAACGCTGCAGTAGTGTAGACGCGAGGCATAAACGTGGCAAAAGTTATAGCTACGTTTTAAAACAAATACTTATTAGTGTGAATGTAGCGAGACAAGTTCAACAAGTTTACTCTTTAACGTACGTTATCCCCTCAAACCAAATCTAATTCAATTGTTGCCCAATATTAACATACAAAAGTGCATATCACTGGTGCAGCTTTACTTCAAAGTGCTGTGCATGTATGAAGACTTTCGTACTTCGTACTGTTGATCCCATCGATTTGTTTCTGTTGCAATTCTGCAAAGATGATCTCGATTTCTACCACAGGACAACTTTGCTAAATCCCGAAAGCATGAAGTAGACTCAGCATGTTGAACTATTATCTTAAGCCCGCCAACGCAGAAATTGATTGCAAGAGCAGAAAATAAATTTATGCAAACAATATGTCGAAACATGTCAACTGCGCCATCTATTTGTCTATTTATCAGATGGTCGACGTTTTCTTGACACAAGGAAAGACATCGAAAACACTCCTGACAGCAGAGAGTGTGCATGAGAGGAGTTCTCTGGCGCACACGTATGTATGCGTGCAGTTATGGTGTGTATTGCGTGTGTGTATTGTGTGTGTTTGTGTGTGTTCTCTCACCCTGTGTTGCCAACCTCTCCGCTCCCTCCCAGTTCTGGCCAGGCACGACCCATCTGTCACATTCCTCCTTCCATCCCTTCTTCCATCCCTCCCCCATCCGCCGCATCCATCCCTCCCTCTGCGTACCCATCCTTCTTTTTCATCCCTCCTGTTTCTCTATCTGCCTCCATCCCTCCGTTTCTCTCTGCCTCCGTCACCCTCCACCCGCCCTCCCTCACCCTCACTCTGTTGCTTCTTCTTTTTCCGCTCCTTCATGCAAAAGCCAAACTCCTCGTCTCTGTTCGCCATCTCTTTTTCCTCTTCAGAAGTTCCCTTACTCATCATCCTTCCACTGCTTTCCTTCCACCCCTCTCTCTCTCTTTCTCTCTGTTTTTATTGTCTGAGTAAGCTCTTGTTAAAGTGATGAGAACGACAACATGTGGACGTTCCAGCTTGTGTAATAATAACAATTGTCGTCATAAAAAGATAACACAATCAAGCCCAAGAGCTTCTTTCCATTGTAGCCCCAGCTACTTGAGGCCAACGTGGGACCCTGCAGGCCCATGTAGAGCCCTAAGGCCCAGTGTTACTGCTCCATGCTGAAACAAACTGATCCAATCTGGGCTAGAGAGACAGGGGTCCTGCCTAGGGAACTGGCACTGTCTCTGTGTATGTGTGTGTGAGTAGTGTAGCATCAGGGGTGTAGCCTGGGGTGTACTGGCATGGCTGTGCATTGGATTATTGAAGGCAGCTTGGGACCATCTGTATGGTGGTGGGGAAGAAGTGGAGAAGGAGGAGAGGAGACTAAAAGAGCAAAAAAAAGAGTTGTCAGAGGAGATGCTGTCTTTCTTTTTGCATCTTTGATTTTTTTTTAATTACTTTGCTTTTGTGCAAACAAAAAGTCAACAGTTCTGGAATAACCAGGCTGAGTTTCAACACCCTGAAGGCACTGTTTGCTGTCAGGTCTGCTCCTTTCATGGAGGACAGTGGTACCCACGTTTGGGCTGGGGACCCCCTCAAAGTAGACAGGTATAAGAAAACATAGTTCTGCTCATAGGCTGCATATGAGAAGAGGACGTAGTGACCTTGGCGTCACCCATTGCTCTGTGAAATACCGTTTTAAAGCCTCGAATTTGGCGTTTTATGCCGTCACCAGCTTGTTTTTCTGCAACCAGAAGTGGCACGAGAGGGTGGAGCTATGTAGAAACGAACGCTGAACAACACATTTCATGCCACCAAAATGTTACAATTAACTTTAACTTTCATGAACTGAAAACACACTGTGAAAGGGTTGAAGTGAGACGGAGAGCACCCCAACCGGACAACGGCATGGTAGCAACCTGTCAGTCACAATGTAGCCCCTCTGCCCTAAAGCATACTCTGCTCTATCGTCTATTTTTACTGCGAATGGGTCTATAATTTACTAAATGAACATCATGACGTTTTGAAGACGACTTGAAACTGGCAATTGAGACCATAAACTCGTCAGGAGGATGTTTACTGAGTTAATTAATGATTGAGAAGTAGAGACATTTTCTCCTAGAATTCTTTACAAACTGACTTCCCGTTGCAACTAGTGGATTCCCCCCATGCTGGATATTAGAGGGAAACTCCCTGCCATGAGGAAGGGTTGCAAGTAGAGATGTGCACCATTTTAAGGGGTCATTAGGCAAACAGGTTGGGAACCAGGGTAGGATTAAGTTGAACTTAGTGGAAGTATCTGAGCTTCAGCAGTGGCACATACATAAAAGAGTCTCAACGGTGTCAAACACAACTAAAGCATACTACTCAGTGATCAGTAAACACGATTAGATGCGATGCATGCGAGTCTCTGGGGGAAATTGTCACACAGAAAGGTCAGAGGTCGGGGTCGGCCACAAAACAGCTTGTGAGAATTCAGCGTTATTAACGTCTCGAGGGATGCGTCTTTTTCTCTCCTGATAGCAACTCAGGTTGACAAGTCTGAATTATTTTAATCTAGAAGGTTAATAAAATTGTGTTCTTACAAGAAACAGCGTGTGTTGTTCAACAGCCTCGACTGGCCAATACAAATCAGTTCAATAGTGTTAGATATCAATCCAGCATATCCAATCATGGTGTTGCTAACTGTCACAATGGTCTGTATGAGGGCTTTATCTTGAACGGAAAGTCTCTGAGGTAACCCAAGGAATCATCTTGATGACCCATTTTCTTTCCTCTGACATCGAAGCAATTATAGTGAATCAGGACACGGCTGGTGAAAGAGACCTGCAACATAAAGCTTTCACTCCTCTTACTCTCCGTCTCTACTTATCCTGTGCAGAGCTTTGAGCATTTCCCGGCACTCATCAAGTGAGAGGTGGATACAAACAGGTCGGCAGTCTATCACAGGGTTGACACACACACACACACACACACACACACACACACACACACACAAACATTCACACTCATACCTGTGGTTTCCAGTCCATAACCTGCATGTCGTTGCACTGTAGGAGGAAACCAGACATGCGATCATGATTCAGGATGCAATGACCAAACTTTTTGTATTATTCATAATTTGTATTTCTCACCATGTCCAATGACAAAAAAATCATAGTAAAATATGTAGTTAAAAACGCCAAGATCTAAAAAGTTTATTGTAAAAAAATTGTCTTAAAACTGGAAAAAAAGAAAAAGTCAATTCATGACAGCTTCTGGGAGACAAACTCAACACTGACACAAGTATACAGCACAATATGATATAAAATATATAACATAGGTCTAGTCATTTTTAGACATTTTAATGTGCAAAACTTACATTTTCTACTTTTAAAGTCTGTGGCTTTACAATATAGCTCTAACAATATATTATTATAACTAACATATTTAATTCTAAATAATATACATCATCTATTACAAGTCTGTCCTCCTCGGTTTCTTCCAATTACCCGAACCGACAGTCTGATGCTGTCATATGTACAGTATGTGCAGATTGTAAATCCCCTTGAGGCAAATTTGTGACATTGGGCTATACACTGTACATGTAATTGATATTTACTGTATATCACTCACATTATGGGGCGATGCCGAAATACAGTTCCCGTATATCGGATCAATGCATCTTCAGGGGGCTTTGAGTGGACAGAAGACCGGCATGTTGTTCAAAAAGATTGTAATGTAAATCTTAAAAATAAAAGCACTGTTGTTGCTTCAGAACGTCTTTTACATGAAACTGAAAATGACCTTAAAGTTTGAACTTCTATAGCTCACACACAGGAAGCAGTTTGGATGAAGAAAAAGGTGCAGATCAAGATTTAAAAACCCAACAGCTGTGTGTGCGCGTGCATGTGACATGTATGGTTGCGAGTTTGTGTGTGTGCGTATACTGTAGTCGGTCCTACAGAACGTCTTCTCAAGAAGGCAGACAGGCTGGCAAGCAGCTGTGGCGGTAACACACACACGCACGCACGCACACACACACTACACACACTACACACACAAGCTGTTGTTGCTTAACGACTGGGCTGCTCCGGAGCACATCTGCACTCTGCATTATCATTAGCTCTCTCCCGCATCCACAGGATCGCTGACAAAGTGAACAATACCGACAATCACCCCCATCAGCTGCGGCCATATGGGCGCCATCCATAGCTGTAGCCCCCCCCTGCCTGGCTGGGTGGGTGGAGGGGGTGAGGGGTAGAGTTGGTGGTGTTGGGTGGGGGGGGGGGGGGGGGGGGGTGTTAGCATAGCAGCAATTGCGCCAGCATCTGTTTGGCACTCACTTGCTCACTCTGCCATTTTTGAAGATGAGTCGGCCGAGCTGGCGATGAAGAAAGTTTCTTTTTTGCTGTTATCACAACAATCCTGATATGTGTGTGTGTTGTCTTTTTTTCTAATTATCTCCCCTTTCTCACCCATCTCATTTGTTACTCCTCCTTTGCCGCCTCCCTCTCGATCTACCTCTCTATCCCCACCCTCCCTCCCTCCCTCTCTCACCCTCCCGTTTCCCTCCCCTGGACAGTTAAATGTATTGCCAGGTACGCTCCTGTCGGCTGCGTCTTGTAATTGCCACCACCTTAATCCTCCGTCCTAATGGGCTGGGAGGAGGAGGAGAACGGGAAGGAGATATGTGTGTGTTTGTGGTGGGGGAGTCAGCCCAGATGGCACAACAAGGTGCGCTCCACCACTCTTCTGCTAGATCCCCAAATCTCTCCCTTCCTGTGGCCCTCTCCCTCTCCCTCTCTGTCTTTTCTCCCTCCTGGACTTTGAACCCAGCTGGCGGAGGTGTTTTTTCTGGGATCAGCAGCAGAATCCTTCACTGCTGTTCTAATTATCTTTCAACTCCAAACCCCAACTGCATATCATTCTTTTATATCCACATTCCTCTCCAACTCATCTCTCTCTCTCTTTGCATTTCTTCCTCGCTCTCTGATGGATCACAAGCAGGAGCTTCTGTCGCTCCTTGGAGATTTTTGGAAAAACAGACACTTCACACAAACATGTGTCACCTTGAGATTAGCGTTTGTTGATGCATAGTTTAAGCCTATTGGTGTTTTTGGGCTGTTATTGTGTAAAATATGAAAATGGTGTAGCCATTCATTGATTCTTCTTTTTGTTTCGCTATTTGCTTCACCTGTGCTGTGCAGTTGCATTAAACCTCAGAGGAATTAATTGGAAAAACATGCAGCAAACTACGGTGCAGAATCAGATGGAGTCATAAATTCACTTTGATTTTCTGCGTCTAGACAATGTGCACAAGCTGATATACTATTACTATACTGATATACTAAGTTTCACACTTACAAATACAGGATTGCACACTTACACACATCCAAAGTTTACTCAATTACAACTGAGCAACTCAGAAAAAGCTAGAAAGTGGCTTTACAGTAAGATTATTCAGGAATCAGAAATCTTTTATTAGTCCCACAGCGGGGAAATTTACATGGTTACAGCAGAAAGGTAAAAAAGGACACAATAAAAACACACGTGAACACTACAGTTAAGTGAAAGTGTGAATGCAGTGGTACCAGGCTAAATACAACAATAGATAGTAAGTGTAAAGATATTGCACAGAGATATTGCACATAGCAGTGTAATTTCACAGAGTAGATTTCTACATTTATTTGACAGGTAAAAATAAATACGTACACTTTTTTACAGTAACTTGGGAGGTGAAATATTGTTTAGAGCGGTATTATTAGTCAACCTTTTAGACCACATAGGACAAAAAACATTTACATATCTCAAAGTTGATATAGTGAATGTGTTAGCCAACAGTCACCTTTTAGCTTTTTTTTTTGGTTTCCATCAACTTCAGAGGGAAATATTTGGCTCTTTAGCTGCTAAATGCTTCACTATGTTCACCAGCTCTGTTTAGTGTTGACCAGGTAGTGTCCAGTGGGTTAATCAGAGCTTTTTGTCTGGAAACAATCCCGATGAAAACAGCGAGAGTGAACCAAAACTAAACAAAGAGCTGAAAGGTGCTAAAGAGCTCCGTAGGGCTGCAGTCCGGGGATAATGCTCTGTGGCTTCATCGTTACGAGCAAACTGTGCTTTGAGCACCACAAGCCGAGAGCAATTTAGTTCCATTATAGTGCAGAGAAGGCAGACATCACCAACTCTCACTAAAACAATCTAGATTGATTAATAATACCACAGGTAAGAGGGAAAACATGCATTTTTGATTTTAGGGTGAACTCTCCCTTTAATATCTTATTACTGTTTGGCAGTAACTTTATCAACACACACTGAAACTACTGTACTTCACTACACATTGAATGATGCTTTTTAATTGTTCACATTAGTGATTTGTGGTTTCTACGGGTGACGATTGTTAGAGGTGCCAAAAGAAAAAAAAAATCCCAATTCTCTGAAGATCCATTTGCCATCAGCTGTCAGCTCCTGGTGTGGTTTTTTTTTCTTCCAGTTGCCAGCTGATCTTCACCATCAGGTGCCAAAGATCAGTTGGTGAACTTCTTCTTTCTTCCTGTTAGCCGTTGCTTTTATCCCGGTGAGACAAAAACAGGAGAAACCAGCTCCCAACCTCTGCCTGTACAGGTGTGTGCTTACATGACTAGAGGTGCTCATACTTGTACATATTCATATACAGAGAACATGTTTGTGTGTGAGGTTGCTAGTCTGTCCTGTTCTTCTTCAACCCCCGTCCTCACTCCAAACAGAACAAGTGCCTCCTGGGCAAATATTTAAAGTCAAAACAGGCTGGGCCCATAAAAAGCGGAGAGGTGGTGGTGTGGCTACATCTGTCAGGGGGGAGGGAGGGAGAGATGAGAGGAGAGAGCTGGGGGAGAAGAGGGGTGGCAGCAGCTGCCGAAACGAGTCTGGACACTGCTGACGCCAACACCTGTCCATACTGGAGACACGCGGCGAGCAAATGTCCAGCCACAGCCCCTCAAACACACACACGATCACACACAGAAACGTGCCTGAATCTATCTGTGGAATTGTGGGATAAGATATTTGACAAAGACACAGATAGAGACCCAGACACACACAAACACACACCTAACCCAGCTCTTGTAGCCCACCACACCCCTTTCCTCTGGCTGACCCCCATCTGTTGCCTCCCTGGGGTGCGTGTGCGTGCATCTGTGTGTGTGTGTGTGTGTGTATGTGTAAGGGTAGGAGGTCAGGGGAGGGGACAGGCAGGCGTTGGCCCCGGCTGCCCATTGATCAACAGCTGCTAGGCTTCTCATGCTGGGCTGGACGGCTGGGAAGGCGACAGCAGCTGGGTTGGGGAGAAGGTAAAAGCTCAGAGGCTGGGACCCGGGGTTGGAGTCCAGGTCGGGGCCGAGGGTCGGAGCTTACAGGCTGGGATTGGGAGCAGGGTTTGAGCTGCGGCGTGTGCCGCGGTAAAAGCCAGACATGAGTGAGTCTTCAGGGGAGGGAAGGGAATCAGTCAGGGCAACAGGCGAGGGACGGAGCTGCCAGAGATGGGCAGCAAGGCCTTGGACTGCAGCCAGATGCTGAGAAGGGGCGGGATGCCAGAAGGAAACAATGAGGTTAGATAAAGTGGAGTTTAGGGTTTGTTTGAAACAAACTAGTTAGTGTCATCCAGACTCAACTAAATACAAAAGTGTTCTTGTTCCCAATGATCGGACACACTGCCATCATAGAGAGGGGCGAGACGTGATGAATCACACAAACGTGGATAATGATGCCCATTATAGACTGTCCCTCCTCAAATGTATTCATGGTTTTGTTCCATGGTGTACCCATGACAAATGGTCAGAGTGTGAAGAATAAAAAAAAGAGAGCTTCAGAGAGAAGTTCAAATCCACCAATTGTGACATCAGAAGGTGAGGGAGGAAGCGCTTTCAGACATTGTTCGATTACCCTTCAAGAACTTCATTCGAAGCATCAAGATGGGGAAAATAAAGAATAATATGTAAGTAAATGTGCTCTCTTTCAGGGAATTAGTCCTCCTGAACATCTGAAAAAAAAGGTTATTCAGTCAACTAGATTCTTATGAAGTATTGTAGAGTTTTCTTATGACAAATAAAGCACATGTCCTTTGTCACGCAAAACATGCAATCGTGTTTTGACTTCAATAATATTTCAATCAAATATAAGCTTTTGTGCTCTTACCTGCCTCATTTTTAGGACTAAAGACTAAAGACTAAATGTAATTTTAGGATTAAAGCTCAGGCTTTATCAGGTTGAACTAAATAAAAGGAGGGACTGGTGGGAGGGGAAAGTGAAGGGATTTCAAGGCTGAACATGTGGGCAGCCGCAGATGTTAGGGGATATTGATTGTTAAATTATTTTTAATTTTAATTTATTGGATTAGTTTTCTAGAAATGAAGGGGAATTGAGATTTTTTCCTTCATAAAAAAAAAAAAAAAAAGAAGAAACTTTTGCCTTCCCCTACAGGCAGGTTGGGTTTCACTCTTGAAGTGTGTACCACAACTGTTGTGTGGACCATATATGCTGTAGGTTGGTGCGTGGGGTTAAACAGGAGCTGATATAAGAGCTGACAGCTGTTAATGGTGTCGGCCGTCACACATCTGCTGCGTTTGGGGTCTTCTACAGAGTGGTCACAGTTCAGGGGCGGAGGAGAGGGGAGGGGCTGGAAAGAGGAGGAGAGAAGAACTGAAGCAGGTGAAGGAGGGTCGAGAGAGATAGAGAGTGAAAAACATTTTATAGGCTTTTTACAGCCATGCATTCCACAGGGAGGTTAAAGTCACCGGTCAGACCAGATCTTGCAGAAGTTTTCTGAGTTGCTCAAGAGCACAGAAGTGGTGAATAGCTGTCAAGCTCCTTTAAATCCCCCTCATGCATACATGGCCTCCTGAATGATAGTAGTGCTCGATGACAAATGGGAGATGAGGACAGTGTGCTGAATTTCATTTACATTTTTTTTTAATTTAATTTTTTTTTTTTTTTTTAAATCTGCTAGTTTCAAAAGAGAAAAAGCACGACATTGACCTGACCTTTAATCTTTGTTTCACAATGTGGTTTTTAATTATGACCTCGAGCAAAGGAGTTCCAAGCTCCAGTAAAAAGCTAATATTTCAAATGCTTAACGTTTATTTCAAACCCGCTTTGGGTTGGAATTTCCCTTTTTAAATGCGTGAGGAAAATGTGGCCGACTCTCTGACCCAAATAAAAAAAAAAACACCGGTGTGACCTAAATGCTACTAGCTGTCGACCTCTACACACAAGTCAGACCACCTTAACAGAGAGAAGATAACAGGAGCTGGAGGGAAACTCATCAAGCGCATATTTCCACCTTAACCTCAGACACAATGAAATAAGGCGTCTCTGCGACTTAAAGGAATAGTTTGACACTGATTTAACACGATTATTTGAGTGAGATGAAAGGATCAATATCTCTCTTCTATCTGTGTGAGAAGTGTGAAGCTGAAGACTTTTAGTTTAGCTTAGTATAAAGACAGGAAACGAGAGGAAACAGCTGGCCTGGCGCTGATCAAAGGTGTCCAAATCTGCCTACCAGCAGCTCTAAAGCTCACTTATTAACATGTTAAATCTGGTTTGTTTAATCCACACAAAAATGTGAGGGTTTAAACGTCAAGTTTTACGGGAGGTTGTGTGCCAGGTTATTTCTTGGCTGAGAGCGGTGCAGGTCTTTAGTCTAAAGGAACAATCTCCCTGCAGTAGCTTCATATTTACCGTACAGACAAGAGTGACATCATTATTCTCATCAAACTCTTCACAAGAAAGTGAATAAGATTATTCCCCAAAATGTTGAACTATTCCTTTAACTACTTTTACAGCAAGTAGATTGGCAAAAATGTCTCAAAATATGTGTTTAAATCATCATAACTGTTTGGCTCTGGATATTATTTAGGCATTTATTTTTATTGGATGGTGCTAGACTACTCTTTAAAAAAGGTGCCACTTTGTGATATTTTACATCATTCTCATATCTTTTAATGGTTTCTGATCTTATGGCGTTTCTTTTTATGTCTGTAACTAATCACTTTTGCTACTTAACTTGAAAAATCGATTTTAAATCTCATTCAGGCCTTTGTGAACAATTAAAATATTAATATTTTTATATAAAAAATGGATCACATGACTAATGTGAAACGTGTCGCTGGTCGTGGCGTCCCTACATCGGCTCAGCTCTCCTCATGAAGCTCGCCGTTTTGTTTTTTTTACAACCTACAACTTTCCTGTTTTGGTTCACTCTCACCGCTCTCATCACGTTTCCAGCTGCAGCAGCAGGTGTTTTCAGTAAAAACGCTCACATAAACTTGATTGTGTGCTACTGGCCCGGCACCAAACAGCAGAGAGGAAAACAGAGGTAGCGACTGGTATGCAGAGTGGAGCATTTAGCCGCTAAAGAGCCAGATATTTCTCTCGGGAGTTTGGAAACCAAAACAGAGCTACAGACGAAATAGAAAAAAGTATAAACTTACAGTCATCAGGTGGCCAGAAACACGACTCTGGATGAACAAATGCTAACGTTGCTCCTTGGGTGTATAAATGGGCTAATTATTAATTACTAACACTTTTGCCATATCACTTAAAAAAGGTACGACAAGGTTTACAGGCTCCTGCGTTGCACAAAAATGCCAAAAAGCATAAAATAATGCAGGTTTAATGTTAAAATTCCTGGAATGTGGAGGATCATACAGTACCAAAAAGCACTTTCTGGAGGACATGATGGACGCAATGATATCTGATGCATGTCTCGGCCTTTCCCTTTCTTATAGAGGCTTTTGTTTCCAGGTCAAAAGGTCATAGACACACAACAGAAAGATGTTCAGTCCAAGAAAACGTATGACGAGAAAGAAAGCTTCCTGAATGGGTGCATGTACTTTTGAGTGTATGTTTGTGTGTGGGTTCATGTAGGTGAGTGCATCAGACCGTGTGTGTGTGTGTGTGTGTGTGTGTGTGTACTAACCCCACAGTTGGCTGAAGGAGAAAACTCATTTGCTTGTCCATTTACTCTGCTTCCCTTTGCTGCACAATGCAGCGGCAGCCATTGGACAAAGAGGCCTCGCTGTGGGATTCAAATGAGGAGGGGGAGCCGTGCATAGAAAGGATGAAGGGGTACGGAGGTTGAGAGGGTTTGAATGAGTGGTACAAGAAGAAGGGGGGGGGGGGG
>CALSBV010010813.1:5254502-5285901 GCA_943590825.1 Bovichtus diacanthus
TTACATCTAATTCTAATGGCCAATGAAGATATTTGCATACTTTAAGGACAACAAAAAAGTAATTGTAGGTCTACATGGAAAGCTATATAGATGCATACAAATATGGTTGGAAAGTATTTGATAAATAGTAATACCTTTGGATTTTAATCAGCCATTGTGTGTGTTTTCACCGGTATTACAAACTCATGCTCTGCAGACAAACTTTGTTAAACCCACAGACCTTTATTTCAAATTCTAGTGGAGATCCCAAAGTTTCCAAAGACACCAAGGACACATTTTCAGGAAATGTGATGCAATTATATAGATTTTTTTCAACCTGAAAATGACTTTACTAGAAATAAAATTGAAAACTGCATGTTAAGGGGGTTAAAAAAACAAAACACGATAACTTTGTTTCTGTGTGTGTGTGCGTGTTTTGCGTACGTAGCCTGAAACATTCATTTAGTCTTAACCAGATGTCAAGATAGAGTCTGCCCTGAAAAGTCAATGGGCTGAGCAGTGAGGGAAGAATGCAAATTAAAAAAAAGGAAAAGAAAGACAGAAATGCACACTGCAGATTTTCAGGTTGTAAAAAGTTGGCAGTGTGAGCACATAAAGGGTTAGATGTTCATTATAACACAGTAAAGAGAAAGAAAACACAGTGCTGCTGTTAGGATGAAGGAGATACATTACAGGGTCACAGATACCAAACATACACGCTTCAGTAGAGCAGACGGTTTTCATCCCTTTGAACTTCCACTAGGGGGCACACAGGAGTAACTGTGTCAATTCATCAGTAATAGTTTGTGAATGACGTACTTTATCAATAGGAGCAGCTTTGCAAAACTGCTTTTACAGGAATCCAGAAAATTTAAAAAGAGTTGTTGAGATTATGCTCGGGGTTTTGTCCCACTGGTTTCAATACTTACAATACAAACAATCTCTAAACAAAACCAGCATTTTAATCAAACATCCTGAGAACAATGTTTCAGACCGAGTGGCACGTTTAGGTCACCAAAGGCAAACAGAGGAGTTTTATCAATAAATGTGACTAAATGCTTCCCAGCCAAATGTACTGGAATCACTGCTTCTTTAAAAATGTGGGAACTGTTTTGCTGCCTCTGGTTGAGTTTCTAATATCCAACATAAAAATTAAAATAAATAAAACACATTCAACAGCATCTGCAATTATTTGTTGTGGTAATGTGAAATTAGAATATCTGAGGAATCTGTTGCTGCGTTCAAACTACCACAATGTTTTGAAAAGTGGAAATGACACTTGGTAAGATAGCTGTGCGTCTATTAAACATCTGTGATACTTGTTCAGCTTTACCAAGAGTTCAGTTCTCCATGTCTAATCAAAGACGCTGCTCATTAAAGGAGCATTCTAGCAATTTTACACAAAGCTCATTGTACTCATCATGAAGGCATCAACATCCAAGTGGGAATTACAACTGGGAGACTTTTCTGACATGTCTGATACATAAACCCCAACACGGCTGTGTATTGTGATGTAATCAAACCCAGATTTAATGGCTGTAGTTTATATTGTCTATTGTATTATCTGTAATCATACAACAATCACGTAAATGCTCACAAGTCGTTGACTTGGGTTTTCTCTCACATCTCTACTGTCCATCCCACACTGTATGTGGCATAATAAAAGACACCAAGTTATTATGAAAAATTAAGGATCCATCATTTGAGGAGCAAAATTTCAGGATATTTTGGCCTCTGCAGCTTCAATTTTGACAATTTAAAAAGAAACCCGTCTCGTTAGCTTTCCAACTTTATGGAAAAAAAAAATACTAAATCACTGTAGTCCTCCGTGAACATATTCCAAATATCTTTAAACCATATCTCGCAGAAAATAAAACTCGAAGAATGATGCTGATGTTCACATATTGTTAAGACCGTAACTATCAGCCACCGCCTAGTTGTAATTCCAAGTAGTAAATCACCAACAAACCTTTGGCAAAACAGCTGGAAAGCCGCTGTCAATTACCTCCAAATAAAATACAACAACAACACTTACAGTTGATTCTGCAAATTTGAAAAAGGGAGCACCAGTTTGCATCTTCACTGGTTAACAAACTGCTCCCTGTAGGCAACACTGCAAAAGCAGCTAATTAAGGCTTTTTAAATAAATGGGAAGTTTTCCTGTTCTTCCCCGTTCTGCGACATTGCGTGAAAGCAGCATCAGACACATACATTTGAATTTATTTAAATTTTTTAACCAGCAGCAGGCAGCTCTGACTGATGTTGCCATTTCATTGGTGAAACAGGGAGGAGTACCTGCTCTTTTTTTTTTTTCTTCTGAAGACTTATGATTCATAAAAATGGCAGAAGACTGGACAAAAAAAAAAAAAAAAAGGAGAAAGATGAGCAACTGTCGTATACAGTTTTTATCAATCAATATTTACACTTTTCTTTGTGTGGAAGCTGTTACCGTTGTCTTCCTCTACAGTTTAACATTGTACTGAACGTGCAAAGAAAGCGATAATAATAAGATGCACAATCACAAGAATGCGAGAGGAAACATGGCGGCCTACTGAATTCATTTCCATTTGAGAAAATGGATAGTTACAAGTTATATCTCTATACTGGTTCATGGAAACTCACTTGCTAACATACAACAGAAAAACACGAGTCGTCACACAGCACGGGACGATGCCAGTCAACATTTCATCAACAGCTTCCAGTGGAAGTCGGTCGCTAGCTACGAGAAATTTAAAAGCACATTTTTTGGTTGAATGACAAGGCAATATGAGAAGTCTTTGTCGGGCTGCGAATAAACCAACACGTTAAAAATATTAAAAAGATCCCTTTATCGTGTCAGGATGTGGCGTCCACCTGTCAGAATAAAACATAAAGCAGATGTAGTCCGAAGCATCTAAAGTGCAGAGGTTAGAAACTGATTTACACCAGACTGGCACAGCGCATTAAAAACACAGCATAGATTAACAAACACTCGAACAAAAGCTTGACCAACCAAACGTATGTGGACAGTTCCCGTGTGCGGCGAGTCCGTTCCCTCATGTCCTCTTTCAGAACTCATAGCAGCTGGTGTCGCCGAGTGTCGCGCGTCTGAAATTAACAGCTACAATATGGGGGGGGGAATAAAATAAAAAAGGGGGCTTGACAGATGAACTTTAGTCCGAAAAGTTAAAAAAAACCAGATGGAGACGGTTTCATACAGGGAGGTCAGTCTGATGGGGGTCTGATCCAGAGAGGTGCGGTGTGCAACATGGGTCAGTCTGATGATGCAGTGGTGAAGCGTTAAGAACAGAACGCGTCTCTGTCGGAGAGCTGAGACAGGTAGGTAGGCTGTGTGTGTGTGTGTGTGTGTGTGTGTGTGTGTGTGTGTGTGTGTGTGTGTGTGTGTACAGTTGATCAGCTGCAGTGCATCCTGTTCGCGTGCGTTTCTCCGCCCTTCGTCTAGAACAGCTGGATCATGGACTCCCGAGACTTGCCCACTCCGATCCACTTGACTGCGGAGACAGAAGCAGAGGACGGTGTTGATGAGAGTTCTGTTGTGTTGCCACAGGGTCTTGGTTCTGTGTGTCAATCAGTATGTTTACAGGCTACTGGAGAAACCAAGTTACACAAGTAATCCCCGATACTGGGGGTGTTACCATTTAGATTCTAAAGTCGAGCTTTTGATTGAGGGGACACCGTGACTCCATGAAGCCTCCAGCTTCCCTAAAGTCACCCGTGTGGCAACATTCTGTTATGTAAACAGCGAACGCGTCGTTGACAGAAAACATACTCTATGCAACACGCAGGGACTATACGCCACCTCAGGCAACACGACACATATTGTGGGACATGTTCGCTGTCATAAAATATCCTTCTGCTAGTGGCTCTACTTTTTGCTTTTGGGTCAAACAGTTTGTTCCCTGGTGAAATAAGTTATTGTCATCACATTTTAAATCAAGGATTTAAATTTGACCATATGGCCTCAGTGTGGTACATTAACAATCTGTTGAAAGAAGAAGGTCCTGACTTATTTAGACTTCTAGAGGCTTCTTTGAGTTCGTTTAAGTTTTTGTTGGACTTTTATTTGTGTAGTTTTATGTGGATAGAATCATTTAAAAGATGAGGAAACTCACAGCGGTGCTTTACCCGTCTGCAGCCTTTTGTCATGCATAAGTAAATCCGATTATAAACCTGGTTACATGTTTACATTAGGGCGGTCACTTCTTATTCGAAAACAAATATTCAATCTGCAACGACTTGTTCCGACGCAAAATGGAAAGTCAATAAGCGCAGCAGACGGTTTGACGTAGTTTGCCTTGTGGTCCAGCAGAGGGCGCTCTCTTAAAATTCACCGTCAGTTTGACCTGTTGCACTATTAACACTTCAGTAAACTAAGCTCATAAATACAAATAAAGGAGGACACATAATCATAACCCTGACGCATCCAAGAAGTACTTTGGGTTCTACAAGGTATATGGCAAAATGACCAACAAATAAATTCACAGTTTTCCAACATTAAAATAAAATCGTTGGTCGCAGCCATAATTTAGATTTAAATCATTGTGATTAAAAGGGATTGCACAACATGAAGAGTTAATATCACACACACACTATATAAAGAACCCAAACGTTGGTTCTCAAACACGCCAATAAAACAGGAAGTGAGTTTAGATGACGTCTACGTGGGCACGTACCAGGCACTGCAACATGCTCCTCGATGAAGCGGACATATTTCTGGGCGTTCTCCGGCAGCTCCTCAAAGCTTCTCGCAGCCGAGGTGTCGCTGTTCCAGCCCGGCAGCGTCTCATACTGGACCTCCACATGCTGCAACACCTCCTGATTGGCTGGCACAGAATCAATGAGAGGAAGGGTTGAGGAGGAGGAGGGGGGGGTAATATCACACCATTAGCTTTACAGGAGACCGCAATCAAACAGCCATGATAACAGATCAATATGTTTCTGCCTTGAAAGGGAGCTCTCTATAAATAACAGCCGAGACGGGAAGAGCTTAGATCAAATCCACTGAAGGTGGAGATGCATCAACTCCACGTTTACACCGACAACATCAGACGAGACCTGATGTCAAACGTCAGAAACGGTGTGATCCAGATAGATAGTGGAAAACAACTGCATCTCCATTTCAGATACTCTTAGTTATGTGAGGGGGAAAGGTTAAGACTTTAGATTCAATTAGTTTGCACTCGACTGCTTCGAGACCGATCACACTTGCTGTACTTGCATTCTATTATTATTTTATTTTTTAATGTTTGGAGTTTGTATGAGATTCATCATCATAAGAAGAAAGGTACCAACAACTCTGCGCTTCAAAAGCACATCAGACTTTTCTCAAGACCAAATTTAAGAAAAAAAAACACATACAAAAACATACAAAATACATACAAATGTTGTTGAATTGTTCTAATCCTTTCAATTACTCTGTTAATATGTACTGGGATTTATATGTAACATTTTACAAGAAGTACAAATTCACAAACCGGCTCACCTGGAAAGTGAGGTATAGTTTGGTTGTTGACTTTGTACGCTACGCCCACTTTGATCTCTGCGAACACGTCCAGTATGTCGAGTGTGGTGTGAGGTGCGCGGCGGGGGGGGGGGGGGGGACAAAAAAGCCTTTTACGGAATACATGGGTTGCTCTGCTAAACAACTTATAACCAACCCTAATCATTCTCTGAGCAGAAAGACGTGTTATAATTACAAACAAAAAAAATGCATTTCCTGTAGAGTTTGGCATCTTACTTTAAAATATGTGATAAAAACAAAAACAGTTGCTAAGTTTTGGGTATGAAAAAAACCAAAACATTTTTCTCTTGTTTGCAGATTTAGATACAGAAGCTTCATATATCTATCTATATATATCTACATATCTATCCATCTATCTATCTATATCTCTATATAACTAAAACTACATGAATTAGTACAAACACACACACACACACACACACACACACTGAACTCACGCAGTGAAGCCATTAATCATGTGTGCATATTTGATGAGCACCAGATCCAGCCAACCACATCGCCTCTTCCTGCCTGTGGTCACGCCCACCTCCTTCCCTCGAGTCTGAAGTAGCTCGCCGATCTCCTAAAGACAACAAGATGAGCGCAGGCGGTCCATCAGCCTCAGGCCTTTGCTGCTGAAGCACTTGTGAAGTGTTTCTTGGAAATGTTTAAAGAAGTCCTGATCTTTTTCACATGACTCGAGTGACGGTCAAATTAAAAACACTCAACATAGGCTTCAGTTTTAGTTAGGAGCAGGTGTCACAGACATGAGTGCCATCAACAGGTTCAGTTTACTCGAGCTGGTTATTGGTGGCAGTGTAGCAAAATCTCAGTACTGTGCAGGTTTAAGTCCCTTGAGTTTAAAAAAAAAAAAAGACATTTTGAAACTTTCATATCCACAGAAAGTAGTCTAAAAAAAAAACTTAACATGATTAAAAGGACTTCACTTTTGTCATGTTTGCATATTGTTGGTGTGTGTGTGTGTTCTTACGTTGCTCTGCTCTGAGGGGAAAGCTCCGATGCCCACTCTGGTGGTGTACGCCTTGACGACCCCGTAAACCTCCCCGACGTTCTGAGGCGGCATGCCGAGACCCGTGCACACACCGCCCACCGTGCAGTTGGACGATGTCACAAACGGGTACGTGCCTGCAATGACACGAGGAGTGACGGCTGATCATACTTTGCATTTATACTGTAGGTGCAGGCTGAACAAACATGCAGCTTAAAAGAAGAACCAGTGGTAGAGCAGGGGTCTTCAAAAGGTGACAGTGTGGGCCCACAAAAACAGAGAAAAACTTACAAATGTCATGATTCTCAGGCCTCTTCTGGAGATAGAACGAGCGTCTTTTTTCTGATTTGAAGTGGATTCATTGGACATGATGATATAATCACAAAGTGTGAATTATACTGAATCTAAAACTGTGTGTATAGTTCCTTGTGTTCAAATCTTTGACACAAATTTAGGCAATCAAGGTACTTTAAAACCACTTTGTGCCTCTGAGCTGCGTGTCACATCAACTGCTTTAGCTCCAAAAGTTGAACCGTGTCTTTGCGCTGCCAAATCACCGGTTTAACTACGACAACGAGCTTCTATGCACCTCGCGCTGAACATTCGTCTCACGTTCATCCCTCCTGCGGGCCCGCAACGATTCTCTTGCGCTGCTCAGTGTGAAAACTCCTGGTGTAAATTTAATGAGCACTTTTTGATTCATCTTTTAAAATGACTTTCTTTTATTCCTCTACATCACTGAAACGTGTCCTGATGTAGTGGGCTGACTTGTTCCTCACTGTACACCAGTGGGTTGACATGTGATATTGACAAACTGATTTACAGAAAATCCAACCAGTTTAAGCTCGTACACCAGACTGAACTCTAGACATCACACCTCTTTAGGCAAATACCTTTGGACAGGTTCACTGGTTCATGACAAAACCAGCAAATTCTCTCACATACAATTATTCTCAAATACCCATCTGTGACAAAAGAACCATCCCACATCTGGAATTTTACTCATCTGCCTTTAGTCTAAACATAACCAAGAATGTCCCTGAAGTGATAAGCACTTAAGAGACTCAGAGATTCAAAAGAAATGGTGTGTGCGTGAGAAAACGGGTTTCAACTACAGTGCACGCACGCAGATGGAGCTTCCACGCCTTAATGCTGGAAGCTGACCACATGCAGAATAGATCGGCCCAGTGTTCATGTTGTGTAATTAAAGACGAACAGGTTGAGCAGCTCGTGTGTCCGTCAGCAGTCATCGGTCCTGTCAAAATGCTCTCTCAAAACTCTCTCAAAACAGTATTGATAAGAGTTTTGCCGACACATAAGCTTCACGGGAAATGGTAAAGATAAAGTGAATTTACTACCGTGACATTTGCCACAATTTCTAAATCAAGTATATATAGAGCCAGTCAGAAAGAAAAGGGTGCGTGCAGGACACTGTGCCCTGATGCCACCAGAGTTATTACGTGGTGTTTTGATAATAACCAAAAGTTGAACCTCGACTGTAATTTAATCTGCGCGGAGGCGTCACTGCTCTCAGTAAATCACAAATCTGGAAGATTATTATGTGAAAGCTGCGGTGTTATTCTCTGAAAGTAAAAGTACGATTGTGACGCTTCCATCAACCTTTTGAGAGGACGTGTGGATTTAATGATTACTCTGTGAATCTGACCGACCGACTGACAGACTGCTGATACAGACGCCTTCGTGCTCATGCACAGTCAGGTGGCATTAAGTGGTTTAACTGTGAGCGTGCACGTCAAGCCTGGATGCCAGAGCACGTCGGTGACAGTTAGTAAACTTACCATCATCCCTAGTCTGAGCTCCGAGCAGGCTTTTGTAAAGAGCAGCACAAAGCTTAAGTGTTTCAGGGCAACATCACCGGGTCACTGTAGATGCACTGAACAGCGCTCGGCAATTAGAAATGACATTTATTCTTCACAGGAAAAAAAGGTTAGCACAAAGACGTTGGCTTATTGTCAAAAGGATAATTGGAAAATATACACAAGTTAAGAGTAAGGCGTGCTTAATTGTGCCGCACATGCACGCTCACACACAGTGTACTGACCGAAATCGATGTCCAGCAGTGCTGCGTTGGCTCCTTCCACCAGGATCGTCTTAGGAGCCCCGTGGAGAGCCTCGTACATGTAGTGCACCCCGTCTCTCACCATGGGCTTGATCCGCTCCACATAGTCCTAAAAATCACACAACATGTTACTGCAAAAAGGACATATTTATGCCTCTAAAAAAAATGATTTTCTTTCTTTTTAATTACCTTTAATTTGATAAGCTCTCCCTCTATGTCAATCTCCAGAGTGGGGTACATGGCCTTGTACTGCTGGGCCAACACTTTATACCTGTAACAGGCAACATTCATCATTTGTGAAGTTTCAACTGAGTGATGATACCGATCTACTCGAGTCGGCAATGAGATCAGAAACACAGGACGCTCACAAACAACATATCTTACATATCATTTTTACTTTGCATTTGAGATATGTGTTGGTGAAATGCAGGTGAAGTTTCTTGAGTTTCAGCGAGTGAAAGGGACTATAAGGCTTGAAAAAAATACTCATCGCCCAACGGTCTTTGTAGAGCGTTGTCGTTGACACACTGATCAAATGTGCTTCGATACGGACAAATAAATCGTGCACTATTTGCACAGACCTTTCAGAGAACTTGGTGAAGTCGGCCAACAGGTCACATATCCTCAGACCGCTACGTGCCGCCTTGGTCGAGTACACTGGACCAATCCCCTTCTTTGTTGTCCCGAGGCTGCCAGGGCAACGAGAGGAGGGAGGGGCAACAAAAGAAGTAGCATTAGCATGTGATCTCAATCTAAAACATAACTTTCCTCGCTACGAGTCTTACGTCGACAAAAAGTTTGTGTCAGTTTTAGACAATTTGAGATAAAAACATACAGAACTTATAGTTGACATTAGACCTGCCAGGTCAGATAATCTTTCCCACTTCTTTTAAATGTGAGAACATTACAGTAAATCATAGATATGCAAGTCAGACAGCTGTTAAACCTTATTTAAATAGTCCAATGCTGATACTCGGTCATCTATTGAGTGACAAAAAGCAGATGTTCAACACTGCTCCAGTCTATGGAGATGCAGAAAATGGCCCAATGACAGACATGGACTACTCAACTAGTTAATCACTTACATACGACACACTCGGCACTTCTTGTGCCTCGGCCTATTAAAAGGCAAGACTACATGCGTGTTCCGTTGTTAATGCATTTGTAACGTAGGAAATTCTACATCTGCTTTTGTTTGTGTAGATGTTTCTAAAAGATTTACGTGACTTGGTTCCAAATGTTCTGTGACCAAATGTTTGTCGCATCAAGCCTGCACATTTAGCATTTGTGTTTCTAGTTGAGCCTAAATTCTGGCTACACAAAACTCTTGTGATCAGACTCTGACTTCATTCTGCTCCGACTTCCAGCAGCCGAGCTCGCAGGACGCCTGGAGATGCTGGAAATCCACCAGCCTGTCATAGCAATCTGCTGGAAGCTTATAATGACCGTGCCATTAAGGCACCCTTGTGAACATGCATCTACTATCTCACACACACTCTGTCACGCGCGCACACACAGTAGCTGGCTGGCTGTTTGGGGCTTTAGCTGCTGAGCTGGTTAAGACAACGCAGCTTTGAACAGGAATACACTGGATCTCTCTTGAGCTTAATATTGTGAATGCTCCACAGACTCAGCTTAACATTCCTCAAATACGTCGGCGTGGTTCACTGCCCGGGCTAATTTATTATTAGAATACAATCGTTTTAAAATGCTGTGGAATAAAACAGAATCCTGAATAGCTGGATTTTTATTATTATTTCTTTTTTTAATCGAAACAAATAATATATAGCTGGATTTACTACATGAAATACTTCGTAAAGAGTCTGAAAGTATGTTGCTTAACAGGAAGCTGCTGGTGTTTTCAGTCTCTTAGTGAAGAAGCACTGCGACTCCGTCACGTTGATCATAAACGCCACCTGCTGCAGGGCGGCTACGCTCTCTGCCTGCCTGACCTCTGACCTCCCCGAGGACCCTTCAGGCAGAGCAGTGGTGAGAGTATATGCATGTGCACCGCTGTGGAAAGACATGTTCCATCTTAATTAAGAATACATTTACCTACAGGTATCAATGTTGAGTGTTTCTACTTTGGCTGTTACCTTTTTGTTATATTACTAAAATGAATGTAACAGAATAGTGATAATAGTATATAAATATATGTATATATTATATGGTGCTCAATTCAGAGCCAAAGGGCTTGTGTTGTTAAAGAATCTCTCTGCATTTGCTTTGAAGCAACAATTGAATCATAAAGAGGTGTTTGGTGTAAGTGGTGCATAATTAAACTCAGAGAATCACCTGCTGGAGTATTTTTATAACCGGTTTTAAACCTGCAATAACTGTGAGCAGTGGAAATAAGATGTTAACACAACATTGCCATATCACCTTTTAAGTTGATATGGCAAATGTGTTTACACATCAAGCAGTGACGGAGCAACATCAGCATTCACCAGGCAGATATGTCGAATATTCACTTCTGGAGAAGATATCTGTCTCTCCAGCTGCTAGATGCTCCACTGTGTGCGTCAGCTGTTTGGTACGGAGCAGGTAGACGTGGCTGAATCTCACTGTAAAGCTCCATAAAGGCAGATTTATAATCCCTTGTAGGTTCGTCACCCTTTCACATTGTCATTTGATACAATGTTATTATACAAATATTGATTATCACTGCTTTGTTTTGTTAGTTTGTAACTAAGGACCACGGTCTTGTTTAAGATGTGCAAACAAGACTACAGACCACGGCTGACGCTACTTACTTGCTCAGACTTGCGAAAACAACATTTGCACATCACATTTTACAACATAATCAGCATAGTTGTATGTTAATTGTGAAGCATTAGGGTATAATATGTGGAACAGCGTTGTTCTAGCAGGGCTCTGTCAACAATAACTATTAAAGTCCAAAATCATCCAGATGGAAGGACGTGGACGTAGAAAAGTCTTTATAAATTCAAACAAAGCTGAGGAACCCGAGCTTTGACATATTTGTTATTATCATCCATGAGCTGCTTATGTCTTCAGTCAATAGAGAGGTGCGGGAATGAGTCCTAAAACCTGGAAATTAGTTATGCACACCGCTCCCCTCGCCTCGAAGTCCATGGGACTTTCTGTTAGATGCCTGAAATAAATTTGTGGTTAACACGTAACTTGTGTTTTTACGACATAAGTTACGTCAGTAAATACCCCACTCGTACATTTCTGAAGCTTTTATGAGTCTTAAAAAAGGTTGTTGACAAGTGGCCAGATGAGACTACTAAACGTCATCACGCCAAGGACGAGTCCGCCCTTAGCCGAGTGGTGGGACGTGAGGTCATGTGACCGTGGTGTAGTTCAGCTGCGTGTTGGCAGTGACTCATGAGATTCAACAGAAATGAATCAACTTCTTTTGCAACATCTGATCTGAGCTTTCCCACCATGTATGATATGTGTGTGTGTGTGTGTGTGTGTGTGTGTGTGTGTGTGTGTGTGTGTGTGTGTGTGTGTGTGCGTGTGCGTGTGCGTGTGCGTGTGCGTGTGCGTGTGTGTGTGTGTGGCCATTTCTAAAAGCAACAGGTTTCTTACTTCTTGCCTGCTTGCTCTTGTCTCTGCTGTTCCTGAACACCATCAACCGCTTGGTGGAAGTCAAACACTGCAGAGGTGGAAAAGAGGGGACACACTCTTTCACACACACACACACCTCAGAGGAAACAGGGCTCTCACATTGACAAACACACACACCTTTTTGCATGCATACATACCCACATTGACAACTTACCAATGTGTGCTCTGTCTGAGATGATCAACCTTTTCTCCCAGTCCTTTAGACCTACACACACACACACACACACACAAGTATACACGCTGAGTCTCCACACATTAGCACACTCTTGTTGTTACTTTATTTGTTTCAAACTACTCACCTTTTCCTTTGCGTTCATTCTTTTCAGCCTCTTCAAACAGGCCTGGCAGGTGGATCACGACACCGTTGCCTGAGGTGAAAACAAACAAAAGCGCGAATGTGAACAAAAAAACGAAGAAGTTATAGATTATGATGAAGTCCAGGCTAAAGGCAACACAGCTTAAACTGCCAAATGCAGGAAGGACGACATGCATAAATTAACAGGCTTATAATATCCCTGCCCCATCTAGTGCACGACAAATGTTACTATAATTACTTTTGTGGATTCCATTAAATTAATGTGTTGCTTAGATATACGATTATGGAATAAGAGTAGAAAATATACTTCATTATTAAATGGCTTGTATAACAATATTTTAGCCTTATTCCGATTCTTTGCTGCAACCCCGGCGCTGTCAAACAGACTTGGGAACAAATAAAAAATAAATCTAAAAACATAATTCAAAGTGGAAAGCAGGCTTACCTTCATAGGTTATAATTACAATTATAATAACATACATAAATGTACCCGGAGCAAAGTCATGCAATGAAGACACGAGTCCGATGGGTCATATATTCACTTATTTGTGAATTTAATGTATGCTGTAGGTGATTATAATATATGAGAGTAAGCCTGCTTAACGCTTTGCAATATGTGTTTATACTTATTTTTTTATTAGCTCCTAAGTCTGTTTCACTAATCTTATTCCATAAGAGTTCATCCAAGCAACACAATCATTCAATGGAATACACACATGTAGCATGTTTTGCCGTCTTTCCTGCATTTGGCAGCTGCAATTTTGTTTTGAGCCTGGATTATGTGTTTGACTTGTTAGCATTTGTCTAATATTTTAGTTCTTCGTTTGTGAAATATTCTGCTCTGCTGCCCGTAGACTCGTCCGTGTTTGTGATTGGTCATGTGCTGCAAAAGATGTCGAACTGGCATCGTAGTGCAGGACCCGGTGACAGTCACTGCACTTAGCGGTGACGCTGAGGGATAGTTCTGTCAGACAGAGCTGGCCCAAACATCCCCTGTTCACAGGAGTGTTCAAACAGCTGGCCCTAATTATATTTTTAATTGGGCTGCATTAACTGGAGGAGGTAATTACTTTGACCAAATTAAATGTAAGAAATGTGGAAAGAGGCTATTAAAAAAAAAAAAAAAAAAAAAAAAAAAAAAACAGTGTCACTTGAAAGAGTGACACTGTGGGAATAAAAGTAAGAGATACAAAAAAAAACATTTGCTGCTGAAGAACACAAAAGAACTGAACACAGATTTGCTCCCAGTGCTTGAGGTCATGAATTTTACACTGGGGAGGAGAACGATAAAATGATAAAAATAAATAAATAAAAATAATGTGACGACAATGAAACAATTATAAATGATCAATGTTAGTCTGTTCTTCTGTGTAACCATGTGAAAGATATTTGTGTCTGTAAGCACTACCATTGCAACACCAATAATACTAAATGCTTTGCTGTTGAACTCTAGATTTTATTTGCAAAATGACAAGCAGATGTCGAAATCCCTGGCTAGCGCTCGAGCTCAGATGGCTGTTTTCTATTTAGTTTAATTTCGATTAGTTTGTAGTACTCTATATTAACAAAACACCGGTCAGAGTTAAGTTATCAATGGCTTCATAAAATCTGAATACAGTGCACTGACTCCTGAGTGGATTCAACTACCTGATTGACTCATTGTCCGTTTTTAAAGAACAAAATCTAGTCTACAGACACACTAGTGGTTTTGTGACACGGTACAGAACTGCTTTGAGCTAAATGCTAATGATAACGCAGGTAGTGTTTAAATAGAAGATGACCACGCACGCACGCACGGCAGTAACGTCGATAATTAAATAGTTCAAGCTTGGAGTTTTCCAGTACATGTCACCATCATGGAGTCTTTGATGTTTTAATGTTTACCATACCTTATCATAAACCAAAGTATTGGAGAATTTTGACCTAACGATGGTGCTAAATGAAAAGTCCGGAGGTTAACAAAATGTTTACAACTCAGCCCGACGATCTATTTAACGGTTATCGAGACAGTCACAAATTAGAACCTCGTGGTTGCGCTACAAGAAGCGTCAGGGGATCGTCGATGGAAATCATTAGGATTCATCATCTGGGGACTATGAATGTCGGAAACTAATTTCACGGTGATGCGTACAACAGTTGTTGAGATATTTCAGTCTGGGCCAAAGAGGTGCAGAGATGCTGCTAGCACGGCTATAAATATCCACATACACAAAGAGCCGCATAATTAAGGAAGAGATGCTAAATCTTTAGGTTTACAATGTGGTCTCCATTTAGTGTGAAATAATCCTTTCACAGCTTTTAATGGGCAGCAGTGAGAAGACAATGCCAACAATGAGCCTGCTGTCCATTTAAAAATAATCCTCACACATCTATGGAGGAACACAAAAATAATGACTTCTGCTCAGTCAGACCAATTTAGCCTCCTGGGAAGCTCAACGTGCAGAGCATGAATTAGCTAAAGGAGAAGGTGCCAAACAAAAAAAAAAGTGGAGTTCCTTTAAGTAAGTAAAGAAAAAAACTAAACATGGCTGCAATTTAATTCACTTTTGTTGTAATATTTATCCTATTTCTCTTGGTGGGGCAAATGCAACATGCTCTGAAACACCATCACACCAGACACATAAGGCTGAAAGTCTCTGAGTGTTTGAGCCGGCAGAAGCATTAACGTGTCATATATAATAGAAGAGAAGCATAAATGTGATTAGGTATCGACAGATCATACAGTTGCACATGTTAAAAAGGGCAGATGTATGGGGAGGGTTGGAAGCCAGAGAGAAAAAGACATAAGACACCATTAGCTAATGAAGTTACTGCAGATGAGTGGATGTGATGCAGCCTGCAGCCTGGCTCCGAGTCAAGCTGATCACACTCACTGTAGCAGTCGTCAGAATGGAGGCTGCGGCTGCTGCGAGCGCCAGGCCAAAAGGAGTCGATCAATTCATCAAGAAAATAGCGAGGAAAGATGGCCTTGGAACAAGAGTCCGTGCGTAATTGTGTGTGAGCAAATGGTGCGTGTGCGCGCGCTTCAGTGAGTGTGTGTGTATCGCACGAATGTTGAGTGTGAATTTCAAGTGTTTCGGCATTTGTGTGCATTACACACCGATGAAGGCGGTGACCTTGGGGTTGATGATGCCGCTGGGGAGGAGGTGAAAGTCGTACTCCACCGAGTCGACCACCACCGTGTGTCCCGCGTTGTTGCCGCCCTGCAGAGAGGAGACAGAGAGCGATGAGGAGAGCAAAGCAGAAACACAGAGAGGCCTAATGGAGGCTCTGCAGTTTTGTTTGGCTGAGCTGGAAGGCTCGCTGAATAGTTTGGCGAGTAGCAACAAGCATCATGCATTAACCTCTGGCTATTGTCTGCTAGTGTGTGTGTGTGTGTGTGTGTGTGTGTGTGTGTGTGTGTGTGTGTGTGTGTGTGTTACTGTTGCTTAGAGACTCCTGATCACTATGCACTCAGATGTCAAGTGAAGGTCTCACGAAAGTGTAAACTTACTGACAAACATTTCAGGGACAAGTCAAATGGATGGTTGGTAATATTGATTAAACGTCACGTAATAATGTTCTGGGACCTACACCCAAAACTGCGTCCCGTCACGACTCGCTGCTCCCAACTCGTACATCAGAAACCAAAACGCCGTTCAGTCTCAACCTTCAACCTCAAAGCTACAAGTTGCCATCCTACTCCAATGCAGTCGTGCTCACACACACCAACTGTGAAAGCAAGTTAGCTTTTTCCTTTTTAAAGTTACGAGGAATCCTCGCTCCGACTTGTTCCTTTGTACGCTGCTCGTTTTCCATTGAAACACTTAAGAGTGTAAATTGTTTCTCATTTCTGACTGGCTGCTGTGTTTAACACTAATTAAAGTTTGAATCTCAAACTTCTTTAAAAAAAGGCTGAGAACCACTGGACTAAAGCAAAGCGGCCAGTGACTAATATCTCAGACAGGATGCTGGTCGGCTCTGGTCAGACTCGAGAGTGACAGTAATGGAAGGATTTATGGTCGATCGTTTCAGATTTTGAGACTATTAAATTCATTTTACTATTAAACTTGCTTTCTTTAAGAGAAAGGGGGTGTCCCGGTATTAAGTCATTTAATGTTAATAGTGTAAATAGAGTGCTTGCATTTTGCCAAATCAATTAATAGTTAAATCTGATACAAGCAATTCACGCTACAGTCCTGTGACCGGGACATGTTCCCAACGCTGTAGCCTGTGGTTGTAAATCAAGCCCAGCATGTGCTTCGATCACATGGGGTTATTCCTGGCCCTAGCACTACCCCGGAGGGGGGGGGGGGGGACCTGATGGGGGGAGTGCCTCTCTTTTTTAGATACTTTTACGATCCATCCCATCCCCCACAGAACCTAACTCTGGTCCTGTGGCCAGCCTCTTATTCCCATTAGAAGCTCCACTTGTATTACACACTGTACTGCTATGGGCCGGCTGATTGTCCTGTGATTGAGATTACAACAGAGGTGCAGAGGACTTGATTTAACCGAGGGGTGTCAGAGAAGAGGAGCGCTGCTGGGATACAAACATTTTTAAATTGACCTCAATGATTTTCCAGGCACAATGGATGGACACGTATTCACATCCTGATTGGACATTATTGTATTTTTCCATATTTTTACTATGTTGGTTTTTTTTGCTGTCCAACACAGATAGATGTAGTTTATGATGTACCCAATTGGGAAATTACAACACAAGTTATCAGGTATAGCACAGGAGTAAAAAACTATACAGTTAATATACTACATCTATAGAATACACTATATAAAATGTGTTTGTTTAAAATGATAAATTGCTGTTGCTCTTCCGAAGGTTTCTTCCATGTTTTCCTCTGTTAAAGGGTTTGTTCCTTACATGAAGCGAGTGTCTACGGATAGAGATACTGTACAGATTGTAAAGTCCCCATAAGGCAAATTTATCATTTGTAATAAATCGGGTGAAAGAAATGGAATCAACCCGACTTGACATTCACACAAATAAAGTGTGGGAAAATAAAGACCTGAAGGGTTTGGTATGACACCTGAATGACAGGCTGATAAGTAAGTTTCTCTTTTGCGTCTTTAATAATAAAGGCTGTTGGTGTTAAAGGATAAAGACGTGTTACCTGATCTGGACCTGTGACCCAGCTCCTGAACCAGAGATAAAAACAGATCTCACGCCCTTCAGCTTTGGTATGAAAGGGCAGACCTGGGTTATTACTGCAGCTCAAATGTCTTAGTCATTAGAATTGGTAAGAAAAGAAAATGAATCGAGATTCAGTCATTTATCAAAGCAGCTGTAATCCATATTGTTATATCAACAATGGATGGCATGACTACTTCTATGCGAAAGGTGTTGCTCGTAGTGACAAAACCACAGATAAATATTAACCAACCCTGCAGTTCCTCTCAGCTCTACAGAGATTTATTGCAGCTTTATAGAATCAGACTCACCTTTATTGGCCAAGTATGTGTACACGCATACAAGGAATCTGAATCAGTTTCTCTTGCATGTCTCTCAGTGTACACAGAAATAGACATAATAGCTAGGAACAAGAAGAACAAAGCTGGATAAATAAGAGAAAGAATAGACAGGACTATTACGCACACAAGTGGATAAAATAGGTATATCTATACAAATACATTTAAAAAGCGCCAATGATCAACAATAAAAGTAAAATAAAACGTTTATACACAAGTCGAGAAAAGTGTTCTGTAAGTTGTAAACCATACAAAGTTACCTGTAGTTAGAAATTAATGAGTACTTCCATTATCACCCAAACATTCAGCTTGTTAAGATAGTAAATATAGCTTTATTATAAAGTTCAACTTCTTGCATAAACTCTTCAGAGGAAGAGTAAGTGAACCAAACCTGTGCACACTTGTATAAAAAGTAAATAAGGGATAATGTCCATTATAATTTCTCACTGCCAGAGTGACTTATTCAAATGTGTGTTTTGTCAAACCAACAGCACAAAATCAAAAATATTTTCAGTTTACAATCAAGTCATTGAGAAGCTGAAACCAGCAAATGTTTCACACTTTAGCTTAAAATATTTTTTTGATAGTGATTGCCAATAAATTATGTGTCAATTGAGTAATAGTTGCAGCTGTTTCCAACGCAGATTTGATCTGATGTATTTTCCAAATTAAGCAGTAATGTGTAAAATAACCACAATTCCCTACAGACTTTTGTGTCAAAGACGACGATCAGATACAAGTTGAATGTCTGTTCATTATCCTGCATCGAACACGTGTTGTGTATAAAACCGTCTCCGAGCAGCAGGGTGCCATGGTGAGAGCAGAAAGCACCTCCTGAATCCATTCAAGGTCTCAAGGTCAAGCCCTGACTGTTGGCAACCACCTGAGCCTTTTAAGTATTGTTTTCAACATGAAACGGGAGGTACTGCAGTTAGTTCTGCTCGGCAGGTTTGACTTCACTTCACGTAAACGTAAAGTGACCTTCTCATTCACCACTTTAAGAGCTGAAAGATCTAAGACAATAGTCTCCGTTTGCCAACCAAGCCTTAGTTTCAGTAAACCGCTCTGTAGCAAGCGCAGGAGGTGCATCGAATGTGTGCGACTTAATGTGGTATATTGGAGGGATTTTTGACCTTTTTTTTTTTTTAATTATTATTCTTGTGGTAAAAAATGGTTCAGCACCAAATCTGTGTAACAAATGGTATCAAAAAATGTGCTGCAATAACATAGAAGCCACAGCAGCGCGTGGGAATGGCCATCATATACTTCAATCTTACTGTTCTAAGCCCTTGTACACTTTCACAATTTTTTTATTTATTTATTGCTTCATTAATGAATTAATATTTATTACAGATTTATGACTACAACTTGACACAGTGCTGAGCTTCATCTCAAATGGATCTTCAGGTTCCCAGCTTTCAGATGATCTACGCCACTTCCATGCAGAGGTCGCGTTCACTGAATATTTACAGCCGTTGACGAAACAATTTAAAGAATGACGGAGAAATATGAAGACCGTCAATCATTTGACATTTAGAACACTGCCTGAGGACGATCTGTCGTAACTTGAAGGCAGGAGGAGCGCAGGCTGCAGGAACAGTAGCGCCGGGATCAGAAAGCGCCTGATGATATGCAGCTATGTTTCCTCAGAATATGCCCATCCCCAGAGAGGTATCTCGCTGGTGTTCCACCGGCATATACCGTTTACTAACGGCAGGTGCATCTTGAAAGTGGTATGCCACTGTCAGACTGTCACACCAGTACTGTCCCCTGATGCACATGTCCCATAAATGTATATTTGTTTTATGTTTTATTGACAAAGTGGGGCCACATAGTGCAGTTTATCTGTCCAACATGGACGTTGTTAGCCTAGCCACCGTAGCCTGTCTGACTAATCAATAACATAAATGTATTAGTCCGACTGGTCACGGTGTGAGACGAGAGACTTAATGTTATACAATCCTTTATTAAAAGACAGAGAATATGAGAAATATGCATCGGAAATATGCGCCAGAAAATGGAGAATAATTGATGATCAAAATATGTCATTTTCACCTAATAACTAAAATATAACTATTAATATCATATTGATTTAACACTGTAGAGACCCCTGTGCATTACCATGTACAACAAACTGCTCATTCAGTGATAAATGAAGCAAAGTTAATTATTTTGTGACTTTATTAGGCTACTTTTTCGATGCAATGGATAGGTCATTACACATGATAAATATTGAAAATATTGAGTGGTGACTCGTTTTGTAAGATCACACATTCATACTTCTCATCTGTGGCTAGAAGTCAGTAACTAGAACAAACAGAAATATATGTTATTGTTCAACCACCATAGCCGATAGCCATGTTGTATGTTGGAGCCTTTAAAAGGAGGCTAAAGAGCAAATAGCTCCACCATTTACTTGGTGAAGCATGATATGGACATATGATATTCCACAATAACGACTGCTGACTGTCCTGCCATCAGTCTCCAGAGACGTGTTTTCCACTACACACCCTCTCTCCCCTCTCTGAAATCTAAACTGTGACTTCTAGGATGTTAGAGCTCTGGACTGTAAGGAACACCGAGTGAGGCTGCTGGCAAAGCTTATTTTATAAAAAGATCAACGCTTTCTGCTCCAGCAGCCCCCAACAAACATAAACACACGCACCGTGATGTATGGCGGGGACACTGCGCAGGTTTATTTTTACATGTCTTCTGCCTCGACAGGACTGCTGGAACAAGTGAGCTGCGAGGCTCCGGAGAATCCTTGCAATGTCAACTTGTTATTAACAGAGACAACTAATAGTCCACGAGTTACGAGCAGTCGAAAGATAAGCAAGATTGTATTATTGAGAAGGCTGAGGAACATGGTGTGAAGTAGGTAGAGACGATATTAGGTTATCTCGTAGATGTTTCGGAATCAGCCAATGTCAGCCAAAGAGTCAGTACAGAAATGTCAACGATGTTTTAGAAGCCGTCTCTATTACATAGCTTGTAACTGACTAAATAAACTGGCCGATAAAAAGGAAAAAATGCCAAAAATAATAATAATAATAATAATAATGGTATTGCCTCAAAGTTGAGCGTATAGTTGCTTAGATGTGATGGGAAAGGGTGAAAGTGTGTGATCCTTAATCAAAGAAAATAAGCAAACTTTTAAAACCAATCTGAGCTTTCATGCAACTCCAATGTAACAATAAACAGTAGGCCATAAAGTAAAGAAAGCTTTAAACCTCTAACATTTTATTGTGATAAGATGCTGAAATTAATGGAAACCAGTGGCTTCCTATTGGCCTAAAATGTATTGTGAAGGCAGCAACAATAAAAATAGACGTCATTTGTGGTAAAAAGTGCAAAACCATTGCTTTATGGAAACCTACAGCGAGCTCGCAATTCTGACTTCATCGACAGTTTGCAGAGTCTCGCACTTTAGTATGAACACAGATTTTATTGCAAGTGTCAACAGAAACTACTGAGAGGGAAGTCTGTTCAATAAAAATAGGAAGTACTCCACATTGTTGTGCGAACACGCAGCCAAACTGAACTCATCTGAGTTATTCACACGTTCTGTTGCCCAGACGATCACTACTGCCAGAACATAAAGTGATTATCATTTTGAGCCAGGTTGACTGAATACAATACACACACCAGTACATCAGAGACCAGTAGATCCAAATATGACCACCGGACTCTTTCACAGGCTGGCTGGACTTCAGCTTTCTTGAGAGTAGATGTGGTTTGAGGCAGCGGTAGACCAGCAACTCCCCTGTTGTGAGAGGTAAAATTACTGTTTTTGTCAATGGAGTCTGGTGCCTTTCTAAGAGACCATGGACAACAGCTCCAGTTCCAGACGGCAGAGTAAATAGGTGAAACTATTCTAAATATAGCTTACTCTTAAACTGATATTGATTTTTTTATTTTTTTTAATAAAAAAGGTGGCTAAAATATGTTTTGCGGATGCCCCCGCCCACAGCAGTACATTGCTTAGCGTCTGTGCTGGTGCTCCTGCCTGCTTCTCCAAACTGGGGGCGTGCCGACCGCCATCTACCGTAGGTAAAACACTGACTATGAATAAGTACCTCATACAACCCCACTTCAAAAAAAATCTGAACTATCCCTTTAAAGTATGTGACTCAATGCCATCGCAGAAGAGGGGTTCAGGCCTCCCTCCACGGCTTTCACTCACCATCTCAACTATTTCTGTGCAGGGAGATAAGGGACATTAATCTTCCCAGTGCACAGTGGGCACAGCCTGGCCATGTCATCCACTCCTTTCAGAGTCCCATCCACCAGTTTTGCATGAGAAAACTAAAAGTGCATGCAAATTAAAAAAACAAAAACAAAAAAAAAAAAAAAGGGCCAGGAGTTGAGCCACACCGAGCCAACGTGCCAGATAAAGAGCAAGTGGAGGAGTCACGTGGAAGTGACCGAAATATGCAGCTTGATAAGATAAAACAACAACAATCACTTCATGTGCTGAAACACTGAAGCTGAAGAACACGTCGCCAGTAGTTGCACAATCACACACACGCACACACACACACACACACACACACACACACACACTGTGTTGTGTGTTGTTTTGCAGCCTGTCCAAAATGACAAGGTGGTGCATGTATGGGCCCGTCCAAAAGCAGGAAAATGTGTATAGTGTTTATATGTGGATAAGTGCAGCCTGCAGGGTAGAAAATTAAATATTTTTTCATGGGGCAAATTGCTCCTGATTTTTTTTTATCTGGGAGGCAAATGCATACACAATCACACCTAACTTTAATGTAGCTACTGCAACCTTCAGCCCCAATAAAAGACCAGGACACTGCAATAACCACAGTCCCAGATGACACAGTGTAATATTAAACATCATCTCTCCTCTTGCTAGCTAACGGACTAGCTTTGAGGCACCACTGGTGGTCTCAAAGCCCACTCTGAAGTCTGTAGTTATCCAAAGGAGTCTGCAGCTTCCTCGTCATGTGCACACGACAGGAGTCAATTCATCACAGACATTAAAAGGTGTCTGAGGAGCTAAAAGCAGCTAGCAGGAATTCAAGGTGACATTAGCAAAACACTGAGAACAACACACTAAAAGAGATGTTGTTTAGCTCGCAAAATGTCTTTATCTTGCTCCGCAACTAAGGGAAACACCGTTTACCTGCGGGGTTTCCGGTAACGAGCTTAACCGGGGAACGGACGCATAACAAGTGAATGCAGCATGGAGGAGTACGGAGGAGGGGGGGGTAACCAACCTGACATCTGCACACCATATCCGCGTCTTGTGCCAGGAGATCCACAACTTTTCCTTTCCCCTCGTCGCCCCACTGAGCCCCGAGCACCACGCTCACTCTGTTGCCGACGGCCGGCCTGGGTGCATCTTCTGTCGGGCTGTCGTCGCTGCCGTTCGCGGCCCCGGAGGATTCCTGACTCCCACTTTCCGACATGTCTGCTGGGTCGCTGGCTGACTACACTTGTGCGCCCTTTTCGCACGCACCGTGCTGCTGCACCAAAGATACTTATTCTTCTTCTTCTTTGGGTTTATTGGCGGATCGCAAACCAACTTTCAAGGTGCATACCGCCCCCTGCTGCATCGGAGGGTGTAGAAGCATGGCATTATTTTATCATTATAATAAGAAAGAAAGAGATTAAATAAAATGTTAAATAATGTTCACAGACGTCATAAAATTTAAAATTTTAAATCATTTTTTAAATTAAATTAATAGAAAAAATAAAAATATATATTTAAATTAGATTTTTTTTTTTATTTAAAAAAGACTAGAAAAAAAAGGTTTTATTATTAGTTATTAATTAATTATTAATTAATTATTTTCCTAATCCTACCTGTATTATGTAACCTTCTGATTTCACTAAAGTCCTGTGCTCAATAGTGATTTTAAACTCCACTCCTTCCCTGTCTTGTTTACAATATTTTTTAATGTCTCGCTCTCTGAATTATATTTATTAAAGTGAAATTTTCCAAATTAAGTATAGCAGGGATTACATACCTGCATGCCGAACTTTAAACGTGTTATGATTACCTCCCTTGTGGTTACGATAGCTTTGTTTAATCCGTTTAACCTGACATTAGTTATGTATTTATTTATTTAATGTTAACTTTCATAGGGCAAAGTACATAGCATGGACCAGTGCCACATACCACAGCATATCTCGTGTTTAACACCCGGCCTTAGATGGGCCTGTATAAAAATACACACATCTCAACAGTAAAACACATACAGAACGACACAATTATACAAACACAATGAATAGACACCTGATTGTTTATTACTGATCAACCTTTAAAAAAAAACTTTTAAACTTTAAAAAAAAAACGAGAGAAGCACACAAGCATTTCAGAGTATACAGTATATGTGTTCTCATACATCATATCTTGAATTATGTGGCTCCCTCTGGTGGTGATTACAAATACATACAATAGCCCAATTGCTCACAGTCTGGAGCATTATGTTCATATGGTGCTGCACCTAAACTTACCTACACTCCTTCCTTAATAATGAGGTAACATGAAACACAAATATTTTCTGAAAGACTGTAGAAACCATGAGCGCGGAATACAAAAGGTTGTTTGTCAAAACGACAGAAAGTAAAACTGATAATCCATTAATTCTCAGTCATCCTCAAATTAAAAAAATATTTTGCTTCCTTTTTTGCTTCCTTTTTTGCTTCGTGCCTGTTTGCACGTGCTACAGATGGAGATGCACAGTCTGGTTCAGCTCACATCACGACTTTTCTTTCATCTCCTTTAAGCTCAGCGTGGGACAGATGGTCAAGTGGGTGAACAAGAGAGAGCAGTGGGAGCAGGTCACGACTCAGGATCCTCTTAAACAGGGCTTTTTATTAGCATAGGATGTCCTTCAGACTGGGTTTTCAGATCTGGCCTCTATCAGTCCACGTTGACGAGAGGAGTGCTGTAAGTCAAGGTTAGGGTCATTCTGTAATTCTCAGAAGATTCATCACACTACAGCAGAAAGCAACACTGCTTTCATGGGCGGGGTTTTACGTTGGTGTATGGCTTGAATATTTGTCTGTTTACATGTATTTGTGTTTACACAACCCTCACTGCCACCACCTAAGCATACCTTTTACATGACTTTCAAAAAATATGTAAATCATCATAAAATCTCTCGATTTACCTAAAAATTGTAGAGAAAGATCTTTTTGGTGTTTTAATTGCTTTATACGGAAGCTCTGGTTTGTTTTTTCTTACTGGTCCCAATATAATAAGCTTCCTTTCAGCAGTTCCTCACCCAGGATGTGCAATGTGACAAAATGACCACATGTAATTTAATAACCATTCAGTCCTTCGACCATGTCTAGTACCACCCTCATGCCCTGATTCTCTTCAGGGGGTTTCCTAGTGCAAACCTGAATATTCCAGGTATAGCTGTGTTTTTTCAAATTTCAAATTCTAATTAAAAATAATAACAAACTTATTTATATAGCACTTTTAAAAAACAAGTTTATAAAGTGCTTCACAGATATAGAAACAGAAAAACACTGAAAAAACAACCTGTAATGAAAAGCCATTTTATAAACTAAACTAAATTGACCCAGAAGAACACTAATGTGTACAAAATGCAACACGACATTGAAAAAATATATTATTCATGTTAATTTTATGTTTACACATTTTTCCCCATATAAGTCAGAAGCAAAAAAAAAAAGTATGTAATTAAGAGACCTTTAAATGGGGTCTAAATGAACCCACACATTATAGGTTTAACACAGTAACCTACTTGAGTAAATGCACTTCTCCACTTCCACCACTGCTGAATTAGAGGCAGTGACACAGCTGTCCTGCAGGGGGCAGCACCGTCAGCTCTCTTCTTCTGTGGTTAATGGTTACTTCCGTAGCTTGTATGCTAACACCACAGAAAATCGACTGTGTAAAAACCTCGCTCGCTTTCTTTTTAAACAGTTATCTTTACAATGTCTACTCCGCTGCTTCTCAGGGCTTTCGTAAACGAGCGACTGACAGCTGCCGCGGAGGAAATATTTCATTGTTTTGAACGAACAATCGCAAAATACGAAGAAGAAGCTTCCAGCTCGAAGCAGGAGATTGAGCGGCTCAGAGGGCTGCTGCTGGAGTTTGTGTCAAGCCACAAAGCAGGTTGTGTGTTTACATTTACTCTGTGTCAGACTACACGAGTACAACGAGGCTAAATGTTTGTCAAAGTATCATCTAACTTTAGTGTTTATGTTCTGCACCGTTACTTCACGTTGTGGCATTTAATTTAATGTTTGTTATTTAATTTTTTTTAATCAACAGGTTAACATTTTCTGCAGAATGAAACTAATAAAATACATTAAAATATATTTTTAAATTTTTTTTATTTTTTAAATAATTATATTATCCGTATAAACTGATTATACAGTGTTAAAACCCATCAATAAACCAGAACTAATACAATGTGTTTGAATAATTTCATTCTAACAGTTTATTTATTTATTTATTTAAAAAACAATTGTGAAGTTAGATCAGCAAAACACAACAACACTTGAACTTAACTATAGGCAACGTGAAACTATTTGTCTCAATTAAATGAGTTAAACGTTTTACCATGAGATTTTGAATACTTTTATCAATATTGCAATTAGAGCTGAAACTATTAGTCGATACATCAATTATAAAATAGACAGAAAATTAATCTGCAAATATTTTGATAATCAAATAATCATTTTGTCATTTAACATTTGCTGTTTCCAGCTTCTCAGATGTGAGGATTTAAATAAGAATGTGATAAATGCAGAAGTTTAAAATTGTTTACTCTTTTTTTTCCAGACTTTTCTCAGTCGTCCATCTGTAAAGAGGAAACTCCTCCAGAGCAGCAGCACTGTGAGCAGGAGACGAGCCTCAGCGTCTGCCAGAGGGACCCAGAGCTTCGTCACATTAAAGAGGAAGATCATGAACTGTGGGCCAGTCCGCAACAAGAACACAAGGAAGAGTTTGAGGATGTCGACGTCTCGTATCTACCTCATTCATCCGTCTGGGAGAAAAACGAGCAGGGGGGCAGAAAAACGCCTTTTCAACCTCAGACTCAGAACGGTGAAAGTGAGGAGCCGTTTCAGGAGGAAACTGAAACTGTACACTCAATGTTACCACTCGCCTCAACGCTGTCTCCACAAACTCTGATCCAAGACGGTAGGGAAAACGACAGAGCTGCTGCAAGTTTAACGTCTAACGACACACAGACCGACCAAACTTCCCTCATCACTTCCAGAGAATCCTCTGAGTTATCTCATTGGAGTTCAGGTGCACCTGACTACCGTTGCTGTTTGTGCGATAAATATTTCTCCTCCAATCATCACTTGACAAATCATGCTTTTCGCATGCATTCAAAGATCGCAGATGTCCTCTGCGCCGTGTGTGGAAAGACCCTGGAGTCCAACGAAAGCCTTAACCTGCACCTCAAAACACACAAGGGCTCAAAATGTTGTCACGTTTGTGGCAAACAGTGCAACAGTACCACCGCTATGACTGAACACATGGCCGGACACGCCGGGGTCAAACTGCATCGCTGTCATGTCTGTGGGAAGGAGTGCAGCCGGAAAGGAGATTTAAAGATTCATATGAGGATTCACACGGGCGAGAAGCCTTTCTGCTGCTCCTTCTGTGATAAAAGTTTCACCCACAGCGGACATCTGAAGAAGCACATGAGAAGCCACACAGGAGAGAGGCCGCACCGCTGTGAAGTCTGCGGCAGAGGATTTCTACAGAGTGCACACCTCAAATACCACTTAGGGACTCACACTCAGAAATATTGACTTTTTCCATCCACCTGGGCCTGTGTGTATCAAACGCTCTTTGCTGAGTGTGCACATTTATCAAGCGCCTTACTTCTCCTACAGCAAAGTGACAAATGATTTTTTGTGTAAAATCCCTAATATCCCCTCTTTAAAAAGGGCAGAAATGGAAACAAAAAGATTCAAACTGGAGCAGGAATCAAATTCTGCTGCTGGTTTTCATCATAAAAGTTTAGAAGGTGTAAAAGGGAAGAATTCTTTACTTTCATCTTTCACTTAAATACAAAATGTAACTTTTAGCAGTTTTAAATTGTTGAGAACTCATTCAGTAACAACTAATCAGCAATAAAACTGCTGTTAACTTTCAAGAAAATAAACTGTGTGTTTGTCATTATTATTTTATGTAATATAATTTGAATGATGTTAAATGTGTGTGTGTGCTGATTTGTTGGTTTAAGTCAGACTTGCTGTACACAGTAAAACTTTCATCTATTCTTTTCCAGCTCTTTATTTAACGTAATGTGCTAATATTAATTTCCTATAAGACTAAGACTTTCCTGTAAAGAACAATGTAATTTGGAACTAATAATAGGGAAACACTCACTGATTTACTGTAATATGAGAAAAAGATGTATTTTGTAAAAAGTATTTATGAGCTTTAATATCCACTATAGCTTACTATGCTATTTTATTTATTTTATATTAGCTAACATTTGGTAACAGGTTTATTTAATTTTTTTAAATCAGAAAATCATTTTGTTATTCATGGTGCAGATGAGGTCACCGTGACAGTGACTCTGAAAGTATTTTATAATAAATTTATAATTTACACAAGATGAACTTCTGGGCAGAAACAATCTCTTGCATGCGAGTGGTTACATCTGTCGTGTCACTGAAAACAACACAAACATCTGCCCTGATATTTCATAACTCAAACTTCCCCCAAATTATTTTTTACCTCAAATTATCCAAAGGACATTTACATGACATCATGTTGACTTTCACGCTTACCAGCTGAAAACTGACAGAATATATGCCATCCACGTTTACAACATGTAGAAGAGAATTCCATTCATAAAAGACTCTGACATTACTGAATATCTCAAAGCAAAGAGTGAGTACACATCTGCAGATGGTAAGTTTACATCTGGCTGCAGTTATGCGTTTAAATGAGAACAAATAATCGTGGCAATGATCCTTTTTTGACAATGAGACGCGAGATTAACCAAAAGTCTACACAGCACTTTACTTTAACCCTCCTATTTAGTATTTATAAGCACTAAATAAGTATTTAATAAATGATTTATAACACAATGTTGTTGTACGCAGCTAAAATTAAATTTTCATTGGTATTTGTCAACCGTTATAACTTCTATTAGAAATATTTTATATTATTACAACTGGGATTATTATTTAGCACTCCTTATCTGTTTATACACCATAAACAATTTATGTATGTTCACAGGAGGGGTTATACTGTAGTACAAATACATTAATTACCAGTTATATTTGTCTGTTTCTGGTCTGAGAGCATCATGGTTCACCAGTAGATGGTGCTGCAGGAACATGTATTCATCTAACATCTAACATTCATCGTCAGTGAGGGCTCATCAGAGTTTACACAAACTACTACAGTGTTTCTTACTCGAGGTGAAATTTAGTACATTTAGAAAGTGCAACATTATTATCGTGACATTTGACAATCTGAGCGCCAACTCCGTTCAAGGGCAGCCAAGGGAAGATGGTTGCAATTCAAGTTGTTGTCATTAAACTTACCATTTCAAATGTGCTTTCCCTGCGGCGGTTGTAACCGCACGCTCTGCAGCTTTTGGCCCAAAACGTTCTCATTTCTAAAAGAGCAGTTCAAGTGTGGTTCAAAGATTTTATTTGAACTGCTAATTATTTCTTACTTTCATATAAGAGCAGAAATTACATTCACACAGTCACCAGGTTTTGAGTCATTCATCCATGACTTTGTGGCTTAATTAAAGGACCATAAAGGCCTAAATAACTCAACTTGGATTGTTCCCAGGTGGCCTCAAAATCTCACTCAGAACAGGAGTGCATTCAGGAATCTCTGTTTGGGAAGCTGCTTCAGGCGATTCAGATCTTAGATTGTGAAGCTAAAGAGCTAATCAGGCCTCAGTGACCCTCAAACCTAAAACCAACTACCCTAATCTGGTTATGAAACTCCCCCTAAACACACAGGATCACCAGCAAACACCCCTGGGAACCGTTTCCCGTATGTTAGCTCATGTCTAGCCTTAATTATTGGATTAAACTAGCTGTTAGACTACATTACTGTTTTTTTTCCATATGTACTCGCAGCGGTATTTGACCCAGACTGTGGCTATTTGAAAAAATTGACACATACTTCTCTGAAAGAAACGAGGGCAAGAGGTTAATCTTCTGTGAAGTTAAATTATGTGAAACCTACTCAAGGGAACTGAAGGGATTTTCCTTTATTTGGGTCAGACTGTGTCCTATAGATTAACACATGAGAAGCGGGGGTTATGTGCAAAAGTGACATTTTCCACCCACAGGTTGTGGCGAAGAATTTCCCTGGCACGCAGCAATTGTCAGGAATTCCTCTGGACTTCAGTTGCATAACTGGGCCATTGAGTTACTCACCAACCCGCCCAGGGAAATCTCTGCAATGGAGCCAAAGTATTTGATTGAGGGGAATCTAGACGCGCACCAAGGTGGGGATGGAAGGGAGCCAAGTTTCTGGCGCAAAGGAGATTGATGGAGGAGGAGATGTGACAGGATCATCCTCATGGGTTGAGTTTGTTGTGGAGGAGGACAGCAAACATCTGGTGGACATCCACTAGAGACTGAAAGATACACAACAACAAGCACGGTGTTAAGCAAGAGAAAGACACCAGAGGAGACACCGTGTGCATGAACTGTGATTACATTGTTCCAGTGCGTTAGATAGATACTCAAAAACTGTGAAAGTGTTGAAGGAAATTGTGTTATTTACATGATCATTTCATAACCTGTACTGATGCGAATCAAAGACGATACATTATCAGAAAACATATACATGCACAAGAACATATCGAGATGTGGTCTGCACAGAAAAGTGTGTGTAACTAAGTTATTGCAGTAGACGAGATCATCTGAAAGTGCAGACAAGCAGAAATTGGGACACCCCGAGTTTTGCTCTACTACAGACTCATTCATTTAAAGTTAAAGACTGAACACAGAGAACAACACAACATATCTGTTTTTATTTGCAGTTATGAGGTTGTTTCAGATCCATGGTGTAAATTCAAAGTTTGTGGAAAACCTTGAGGAAAGCCAAATGATACATTTGACTTATTGTTTACTTTCTATTGCTAATCCCAGTAATAATAAATCACATGGTGGGCTGCTATTAAAAGCATTGTGAATGACGGAATGAGGTTAGGGACAGATCATGGTGTCCAAAATGTCTTTTCTTTTTTTAACATAATGCTGGTGGTGTTGTTTTTGCTGCCTAAACTGAACCACATGCAGGACTTTGCAGGATGCAAACCCCGGTCACCTGTATTTAAGTGCTGAGCTTTGTGCACCGACAGTCCGCCCTGGTGGACATCTTCCAGAGACTGGAACATCTCTCTGTCTCTCTGTCTCTCTGTCTCTCTCTCTCTGTCTCTCTCTCTCTCTCTGTCTCTCTGTCTCTCTCTCTCTCTCTCTCTCTCTCTCTGTCTCTCT
>CALSBV010010813.1:5286301-5309212 GCA_943590825.1 Bovichtus diacanthus
CCCCCCCCCCCCCTTCCCCCCGCCTCCCCCATGCAGCCCTGCAGCCCGTCTCTCTGTGCCAGCTGCACGGCTGCGGAGCGTTGACTTGAGTTTTGCTGCTGAATGAGACGCGAGAAAAACAGACGAATGAATGCATGAGCCGTTTTGCCTACGACGCGACGTGCTGCTCAATTGTGAGGGCATCGCATGCCGGTTGTATGCGGGTAAGTGTGTGCTTCTCATGCGTCGGCGGTAGAAAGTAAAGGACGGTGTTCAGACTGCTGACACAGCCTGCCAAAAATACTGAGCCCGGGGGGGAGGAGAGAGAGAGAGAGAGAGAGAGAGAGAGATGGGATGTCCACAAAGTGCACGTTGCTATGCTCTGTTAGGCTGATGCAGATGTTCAGTTTAAGGCGATGCTGCAGAGCTGCTGGAGCTCCAGGTGAAACGGCGACAAGGTCAAATGGTCACAAAGTCGCAGTGCGCTGCTTTGGACGTGACAAGGCGCATCACGTCTCCAACAGAGAGACGTGCCTGCTGAATGTGCGCCCGCTGATGTGAGATCAAGGGCATTTGCTGATAGCTATTTCGATATGTGGTATCAGATAGTGTGCACTTAAGTATGCTGCTGCTTTACTACTCTATATTAAGACCTGGAATATCTCTCTCTGTCAATAATCCAGTGCGCATGTTGTTGTAGCTGCAGAGGAAGTTGAAAGCTGGCCTCTCTTTGGACTCAAAGTTGTTGTGGGCCAGAGGGTGAGACTTGTACACAGTCTGAGATGAGGCATCACAGCAGGTGACAGTGTGAGAATATAGATCCTCCTCACACACACACACACACCTCACAGCGGGGGACAGCATGAAAGAGCTCCGAGAATAGACCCCATTGAGCTAAAAACCACTACTGTACCATGTAAACACTTGGTACTATGTTGTACTATGTTTTCAGTGCACACACACACACACACACACACCTCCTCAGTGTGCTTGATACAATGTTGGTGAATGGTGTTTGATAACTTTTGAAGCTGCTTGCTTAGCAGCGGTCCGGCTTTGAGAAAGCTGCTGTTCTCACAGTGATAAGCTGTTCTGTTGATGTCGGTGTCACATGCAGCGTTGAACACGTTTAAGATGCTCAGGTCAAGTTCAAGAAGCTGCTGCTCCAGTGCTGAAACATCGGTAGAAGGTAAACAGATGACAGTTTTGATACTCTATTGATCGTTGGAGTAATTTTTCATGCATAAATGGCGGGAAATGCTGTTTTCAGCCTCTCAAATATGGAGATTTCCTGCTTTTCTGTTTGATATCATATTAAACGGAATATCTTTGGGTTTAGGACTGACAAAACAAGACGTTTAAAGACGTCATCTTGGACTTCACAAACTGGGATGGACAAACCCTGTGGCGCATAACTATGTCACAGGGTTTTATGATGCGGTCGAGTGGAACCAGGTGACCAAGATTGGATAAAAACGCGTCATTGTGTTTACAACCAGACGCCCTCTGACACACAAGGTCATGAAAACTGATGAATCAAGGAGATTTACTGAGGGCACAGAAAGAGCGGGAAAGTAGACGAGCAGACGATCAATTAATCAATTAATCTGTTGATATTTTTAAAATGAGCTATTTGATTAATTCTTTCGTGTATAAAATGTGAAAATAATGAATGATGACTGAACAGTTTCCTAAAGCTCAAGACGACGTCTTCAAAATGCTTCTTTTGTCTGACAAAGAGTCCAAAGCTCAAAAATATTAAATTAACAATCACATAAAGTAGCAAATCCTCACATTTGAGTGGCCGGAAGAAGCAAATGTGTTTGTTTGTTTGTTTGTTTGTTTGGCATTCTAGCATCAAAGCTCTCAAGGTCAAGATTGAACTGTCTCAACAAATACTCTTTATACAAACATCCACTGATTCCCATGATGTATCCCAATGACTTTGGTGATTGCCTGACTTTTGCTCTACCGCCACCAAGAGGTTGGCATTTATATTACAATATTAGATTAGATATATTAGATATTATGATAGAAATATCACAACAGTTGCTGGATGGATGGACGTGAAAGTTGATCCAAACATTCACGTCTCCCGCAGGACGGTTTGTAGTAACGTTGGTGATCCACTAACGTTTATTTTTAGGGGTCAAAACTTCAATTTGTACAAAACTTTGGTTTATGACCAAATATCTGCGAAAACTAAAGGCATTCCCATCAGCCTCCTCTGTACTTTGTGTTTAGTGCTAATGAGGGAATGTTAGCACGCTAACATGCTAAACGAAGAAGGTGAACATGGGAAACATTATACCTGCTAAACATCAGCACGTTAGCGTGGCTGTAGTCTGACACACTTCAGTTAAATTTCATTTCATTCAAGCGACTATCCATTGAATCGAATAATGAATTCAGCACTGATGTTTGGTTGCTTACGTGTGTGTGTATGTGTGTGTGTGTGTGTGTGTGTGTGTGTGTGTGTGTGTGGTCTGTCCTGATGTTGACTTTGTTTGCTGTTTGTTCGCTCACATGTTAACCGACCTGAGGCTTTACAGCTGGAGGGGAGAAAGAAACAGGAGATGGTTGAATTGAGAGAGCGCTTGTAGTTATCTGAAAGAAAATTGTTTTTTGAAAATCCCCAAGATAAAATACTGAAAAAAAAAAGTTTTTCTAAAGGTCAGTTTAGTTTAAAGACATTGGAATGTGGCTTCATTAACTTACTATAAGTAAATAAGCTTAGGTTTGTTTTTACATGTTGGATAAAACATCTTATACACACACACACACACAGAGGAGGCGAATTGGGGTCAGTTTGGCTTTGACCAACACATTTCACACAGATTTGCTTTCATCACGCTGGTGAAGTTAATGCAGTTTATTTACCAATTAAAGCACGTAGAGCCACAATGTTTCTACATGAAGATTGAAAGGGTAAGAAAACCATTTTTGATCAGGGGATGAGATTACATAACTTCCCCATGTTGTGCCCAGGGAAACTCCTAGGATTAATGTAAAACATATGTTAGCCGTTTAAAACGTTTAAATAACCTGTGGCTTTATGTTTATTGCCGTTTACGTCAAAGTGAACCGCCTGCACACAATGAAGTAAAGAGCTTTTTACACATACAACACTGTAGAGATATACAGTATTCAGAAAACAAAACAACTGCTAATCCAAGGTGACCGCATACCATAAACAATAGTTTAAAAAAAATTGTAAAAATAAAAATAGTCTCTGACTGAAAGATTAATCATAGATTTCCACTTTCACAGATAATAGAAAACAGGCCTCTTCATTTTGTCTGCTTGTGTTTTGTAGGAGACATAAAACTGTGTAGCTGTGCATCTGTTGAGCTTCTGTGGGAATATGGTGACATATGAGAATTGCTTATGGAAATGATTTTGAAGACATTTTCCAGAAGTTAGCTACAGAAAAGGATGCATTATTTCTCTTTGGTTAAATGCTATGGACAGCACTTTATACGCAGCACTACGCCTCCCAAATGAATTCATGGGGATTTCTGTCACATGAGTTTTATTTCAGGTTTCTAACATAAGTAACACCAGCTTTATCAAATCGGGAAGCCCAGTTTATTGCTAGACAAGTGTTATTATCACTTCAATATTTTTCTATAAACAGGAATTTAATAATGATTTCAAAGAATAGGGATGAGAAAATGATGCCAATTTCAACAAAACATTTCCTATAATATCTGTGGCGTGCGGTTAAGTCACTGCCTGTGACACTACATGCCCTTGCATCCACCACCCTGACCTCCACCCTTACTTCCCACCTCGCCACAATATGTCCTGCACTGACACTGAACATTGTCTTTGGACATAAATCATGAAAGTTATTCTCAGAGCTGGAGCTGCTGTTCCTTCTCCCGGAGCTTGACTTGTTGTGTGAAATCTGTGTGTGAAGATATGTTGCTGAATGTGAAGCTTTATTCAGGATTCAGGAGTTTCAGGATCAAGATTTAAGATTTTGTGAACTTTCTGACCAATAGTGCACTTGTTGACAGATGTTGGTGGTGTTGCCTTTTGGCCAGTTCAGACTACGTGTGGATGTCTTTGGCGCGGCTTTCTTAAACAATAATAATAAATCATGCTCAGGGACTGTTTTGATATTGAGATGTTTTTGGGAAATGTGTGTTGTGTGGAAAGGAGCCAAGACCAAACATAAAGTTGATTAAATGAGTTTTCACTAAGAAGCAATACGCACAATATCTTTACTCCACTGTCCCACCAATGTTAAAAATCTCCACAGTGTCGACAGACTTAAATTGAAGAAGTGTCACAGTAAACTAAACAGAAACACATTTAAGAGACATGCTGCTGCCGAATGTTAGGCTACTTTGCTACTCTGTTCATTGTTGTGTGGAAATACCAACCACTGTCAGGTCTCCATGTGTAAACTGAGGTTTCACCTTTCATTGTGTTGTATAATGAAGGAGCCGTACGGGGACACGGTGCACAGTTAAAAACAGCACTGTGAAAACAACAAAGCCGCGTCTGAAACGCAGTCATTTGCCTTTAAATCAGAACTTTTCTGTATAGGGAGTAAAAAGTGTTTAACAGTAACATTTATTACTAGTATTTCATTGAATTTTTTATATAAACATTGTCGAATTTTGACTCCTACATGTATATAATAACATTTTTATTAAAAAACACAGAACAAATGTATATTCCTACGTAATATTACACCATAATCTAATCTAATTTACAAGCAACAAATGAATTGTAAACCACGTAAAGAGTGTGTATGTGAGTATTGTGCACATAGTGTGTGCTTCACTTCTGTACACATTAACAAAGTATACCAAGTAGTCGCTTTGCTTTCCCACATATTTCTCAATCTTGTTCTTAGAAACAATTTGTTCTGTCTTACTACAAATATGGAACTGTATCTTCCCCTGAAAGATTTTGTGACGCCCACTGGGGTTTGTGCCCTGTGACACATTTTACACGCAGTTGTTGGGACACGCATGTGGCAGATGCATCGCACTTAATCATCAGGGTGTCAGACTACCATGCAGTCTACGTGCAGCTGAGGGATCTGGTGACAGCTTCTGAAATTACTTTATCCCAGCATATTAAAAAAACAGAATGTAGTATAATAAGGGAACTGAAATAATAAATATGTTCTTGTTATTCACAGCTGTTTTGCACCAAATGACTACAAGAGAAAGAGTTTCCCGGCCCTGTGCAGACACACAGGTGTTGTTTCACTTGTGGTGGCTGGTCAATTGGGTTCTGACATTGCATTACGGCCAATGCGTTCCGCCTCTTTTGCTCTCCACACAGACTGTTCACCTGCATGCAACCAAAGCCCGCTCACACGTGATTGGTCAATACTACTTGGACTACAAACAGACTACAACAGAATCCAAACATAAACCATCTGATACCCAAATCTTGTCCTGTCAGTAAGAGTAACTAAACAGCAGCAGAAGATCTTCTTTTTGAAAGTGGTTAAACTTCTCACCTTGCTGATTACTAATTCCAGGCTGTGTTGGTACATTGTGACATCACTGTTGGCCGTTGTTTCAGATGCAATGTGTCCAGAGGAAAGTACACTGTTCAGTTACTCTTTAACAGGTTGCTTTACCCAAATGACAAAAGATATATTTCCTGTCTTACCTGTGTTTCGTTTGTGGTGCTGACATCATTAAAAAGGGTAAAACAGTGATCATCAAGGCCACCTTCTAAGACTTGTAATACAATATCACCAATTTTGTGCAAGTTTTCTTAAACGATGACAACCTTGAGTATGTCTTTGTGGATCTGATGGCTACAACAGATGGCCTCCAGGGTCCAGAGAGTCCGGCAAACAAGAGGAGCGGGTTGGAAACAATCAAGGCTTAATGAGCTGGTGTCAATAAGACTGGAAAATACAGCCGGTGCCGTCTCACGCAACAGTGGAGAGAGAACAATTGAGTAATGGATTTAAAATGGGCAAGCAGGATGTTTGATGGACATAACCACACCATAGAAAACATGGTAATGGCAGCACTCCAAAATCTTAAAAAAATAAGAGTTTGCCCTCAGTTTCTCCTGTTTGTTTATTTGCCAAATGAGGACAGGCCAACAGGATGGCTGACAGCCTCTGATAAGATAAAGGGATGTGCCAGGATGAGGATTTATAAGGAGGATATTTGAAAAGAGAAATCGCTGAATAGAGGAGTAAATCTGTAGATGTAGCCAACACGGGATTATTTTAACAGATGAGACAGTCAGCAGGGAATTCAGATTTCCTGAATAGCTTTAACAGGCTTATGTACGTAGGGAAGATGATGAATATGCACAAAAAAAACAAGCACATCTGATTGCATGTGCACTCAGTCACACAGATGCACAGATGCATTGAGATGACATTTATGACTTTTTTTGTGTCACAATGTGTTACAAAAACAGTGTAAACTATTTTACTGGCCACAATATTAAATTGTGATTGTTAAATAACTATCCAAAAACTAAATAACCAAGTGAAAGTGATCTTCGAAACTTTGTGTGCAACTGCTTTTCTTTAGTTAACCACAGCAATATGCAACAAAGGCTCAGTACTGCTCCGAAAACCCAAATGTAACCAGAGTATCAAAACGTTCTTGTGTTTAAATAACTTTTGACCTTCAGGTCAATGTAAGCTGATGATCCCGACCCTCCCCCCAAACAGGCATCTCTGTTACATGTCAGGCCTGAAGGGTGGTGTTCTTGCAACTTCCTCGGAGTATAATTGGGAGTGACAATAGTTGGGTGTGGTGGTTCAGGGTAACTTTCAAAATTTCCACAAGGTCACGCATTAAAACTATCTGAGATGTTCTTAAAGGGATAGATCAGATGCGTGGGGTGTGAAGTGGGGTTGTATAAGGTGCATATCAAGGTAAAATTACAGTTTTTTTTTCAATAGAGTCTGGTGGCTTTAGCGAGAGCATCGATGAATATAACCTCCATTCAGCTCCCGGTCGGAGAGGGCTGTCTCACGGGAAAGTAAAGGGTTGAAAATATTCTAAATATACCGTACACCTTAACTGAAGATCTTTTTTCAGGGCCTTTCTTTTAGGTGGCCAAATATATGACTAAAATACTTTTTTTCTGCTGCCCCCGTCTAAAGAGGTACATTACTTTGCTTTGCTCCTTTAGTCTGTTTCTCCAAACTGGGGGCTTGTCGCTCACCATCAACTGTAGGTGGGACACTGACTATGGACCTCACACAACTCCACTTCAAAACATCCAAACCATCCCTTTAATTATTCATGAAAAACACCTTGTGATAACACTGTACAGAGGTTAAACATCGACATTTTCAACCCCTGAAGACCGCAGTGGTGTTTCTGCCCATGTGAGAAAGTGTGGATTAAACCTTTGACACCAACTTGTTCTAGAGAGCTGGATTCAAGACTTTTCACCAGGACACCTGATGTAGAAATGAAAGGAATGCACGCTCACACAATCCTCCTCATATTACAGAATCTGAACTTTGTATAACTCCTACATTTTATGAACATTCAGTGGACGAAGATTGAGCACTCACTGTTGGCCAAAATGATTGATGTGAACTTTGCGCCAAGGCCTGTTTCAGTTTCTCTCATTTACATCATATGAATGGTCACACTTGTTTTGTCCTTGCTAAAATGCACAATGAGGTTATTGATAGATGGGGAAACACAATAGATTTTATTGAGGCTTTTCTTTTAAAGAACCTAAAAAAGTAAAAGGATGCACATATACTCAATGAGGGGTAAACATTTCAGCTACAATTTATAAGCCACTAAATCTAAAATATGTTTGGCAATGTGGATTAATTTTTTAGATAAGATTGTGGCCCAAAATCTAAGCCTTTGTCAACATTTGGCACGTACCAAATTATTGATAAATGAGGATTGTAAAGATTGAAGGGTGTGACGTATTTGTGGATTTTGGGTGATTTCTATGGTTGCAACCCAACACAAGTGCAGAATTTCAGGACTAACGCCAATTTTGAAGTTGCTGGACTTCACCTAAAGAGATGAATCCTATAATGGACCGTCTCACCACTGAATTAACAGGAATTCATTGTCTGTGCAGTAGCAGATTTGTGGATCATCCATCGTGACAGGGATTTTAAACTAGTCTGACCCCTGCAGACCACTCACACTCTGTTGGGAATTTTAAGGTATAGGTTGAGGAGGGATTTCACTCTCACAGACCTCCCTGAGGAGTTTTTTCTTTGTTTGCCTGTCTTCCGTCCGAAACCTTAATCCTCCAAAACGGAGAAAAGGCCTCGAAATTCTTAATCCCAGATGGGATTTACTTCACTCCCTCCGTGCCTCCTGAGCCACTGAGGGGTTGAACAGGCCATACATTGGAATTCCTTTTTCTACGGCTGTCCTCTTAAATCTCAGTATGTGGTCAGAAAGCCACTTCCAGCCCCTTCATGTCATGCCCTCCTCCTCTCCCCGAACTCGCCTCTTATGCCCCAGACTTCACAGGATGTCCTCGAATTAGACATGTATGATGTTTATTTGCTCATAAACCTGTGTTCTATAAATGGCATTAGAGGGAACTGTCTGGGGTCAGCAGGAAGGGAAGGACTTCAATGACAGAAGATTTTCAGATGACAATAGAAATGCACAGATCTGTGCAACATAAAGGAGGCCATTGAATGTTCCTCCAGATTCTTCTTGACAAAGTGTCAGTGGAATGGGATTCTAATCACATCAGGCTGTTCCCAATCAATGCTCGTACTTATATCTACGAAAAGTAATGCACAAGAATTTGTATACAACCCACATAATCGTGAGCCAGCACGTCAGCGAATGGAGGTCGGGGTGGATAAATGGGTCAATGTTGCTGGACATTCGTAGGAGAGTGCCATAAAAATAACTCCTCGTAAGATACCATAGAAACCGTCGTATGAGGATACGTTGATCAGGTTGATTTGGCTTATTGTTCGTCTGTTGCAGATTAAAAACGGCTCCACTGGTTATCTGTGGATATGTTGTCACACAGGTGCCTTTTAGAAATCAGTTTGTGGCAAAGACCTCAACTGCACATGCACCTGTTGAGCTACAGTGGAGACTGTTTTCACTGTTGGCAGTTCACTTTGCATCATCTGCTGTCGTCTTTTCCTACGTTCAGACATTCAAATGTTTCATTTCTGCAGGGATGTTCAGTGTTTGTCTGATGACGGAGGTGTCTCGTAGAAATCTTTTTTTGTCTTGTGTTTCACTGCCTCCCTGTTTTTCCTCTTATTTTCTTTGTGTCTCTCCCCTCTCCATGGAAAAACCCAGTCAAGGCTGTGGCCTGCTGCACTGAGAAGCTGCTGACAACGTTCCCCCCATTGGCTATACAAACCAGAGAGAAAGTCAGAGGAACGCAGAGAGTTTGGGGAGAGCAGTTCAGAGAGATATTCAACTACAGGAAATAAAAATATTTAAATGGCCATTGATGGGAATAACGTGTAGTTTTGTGTCTTCACACCAGCAGAGTGAGACAGTAGTCCCTCAGTCCTCTTGTTGGGTTTGTTCGGGTTTGCGAGGACGCAGCCAGACAAGCACTCCTTCACACATGGTTTCTGTCCATAACCACAGAGCTTTTTTTAGACAGGGGGGAGACAGGGTGTGGATGACTGTGTACCTACCACGACTATATGAGCAAACAGCGGAGTCAAACTAAGAGTGTCCAGACTCGCAAAAAACCACCGTAAACAACGCCTCGGCACGGCGGTTCAGACAGAAATTACACATCATGTCAGTTCTCGCAGACACTTGCGAAAACAAGCTGCACTCTAAAAGCAATGGTAGAGAGGATCGTGATGTGTTTACTTTCCCTTTTCAGACAGATACACAGCTGGGCATTATGTTGCATAATGGCATCAATCGATTGCACATTTTTCCTGAACTAAGTTAATTTGTTCCATCCTATTTAGAGGAAATGAATTTAGATTTTTAGAATTGCTTTTTGGGAATTTAAAACCTCGATGTCATACGGGCACAAGCTCCCTCAAACACACTCTGACTTTCTTATCCTTTATTTGTGTTGTTTTGTCTTTGACTAAATGCCTCGGATTGTTAAACACGGTCAGCATTGAGCCTCAGCCTGGGCACAAGTCCTGTCTTTGCATTTGGAAAAAAGTGTGGTTAAGTGTGAATAATGCTAGTGAGATGACATGATTCATTTGAAAACACCTCCCTCTGTGCCTCTTTACACACCAGTCCTATATATTCACACAAACGTGTTTAACTGTCATTTTCAGTGAATTAATCAGCTATTCATCCCGGGTTGCATCGTGCAATTTTGGAGCTTATTTCCATTGTGGTTTTTTGGGGGAATATAATAAGAAGCAGCCCATTGTTTTGAAGTTATTTGGGGCAATATGGTGTCCAGCTGCTACACTGAAAGTGTTTTGGCAGTCGTGGTCTTTACTACTTAAATCCATATCTTGGTCCAGAAATATTATTAATATTATATATAATTATTACTGCACAACATTAGGTGATATGATATATACTGTGAGATGATATAAAGTTATTTCCCATATTTTGCTGTATCTTTCTGTTTTATATCTCTGGTTATATTAGTCTATTGTGGGTAATGTTGCAAATCAATGAGCAAGAATGCTTTGTGGCAATATTTAGTCATTTTTGTTTATGATATAAAATGACATACGCCATGATTTAATAGGGTTTAATACATATCACTAACCCTAATCACTGAATTTGTTGGTATTTAGTTTCAAGTTATTTATTTTCATATAAACACACATTTAGATTTCAGGCTCCCTTTAACATTGCTCATTTAATATGTATAAAAAGAAAAAGCAATTGAAAAATGTAAGACATAAAATAGAGCAAAAACATATAGGTATAAAATATCAAATATAAAAAATATTACAGATTTTAGACCAAATATTTATAATTTTAATAAAATAATTTGTCTCTCTGCCAGTGCCAGTTGGTGATACTTGACTGATAATAACTGACTGGAAGTCATAGTTTGCTGCACCTTTGATGTACCACATTGTGTTGTTGATGTGTTAATAAAAAGATGATTTATTACCAAATATGGTTCAGAAATAGAGTTGGCAGACTACTACCCATCTCGAAAGTCCTGGGGAGCAGATGACGTATTACTTTCACCCCACATTAAAATAGGCTACTATGACTTTCCTCCGCCTCTCGTGACGAGCCTGCTGATAGATTCAGGAACATTCGGGAATTTTAGAAATCAAAAAATTGTAGTTCCTTACTGTAAGGAACTTATATTCGGAAAATTAACGGTTGTCTGAAAATGTTTATTATTCATGACAAGATTTTTAACCGTATTCATTTTGTTACTGGATCCATACTTTATTGTATGGCCGAAATATAGTTCAAATAACTGTTTGGGGTTCGCTTCTGCGACTTGAGATGTGACGTTTACGAGCAGCGCTTGAAGGTAACGTTTCGAAAGGGTCCCCGATCTGTCTGCGAGGACACAGACTGGACCAGACACAACAGGCTCCCACAGACTGTAATGACCAGGTAGGACACCTTAGTGTGCTTAGTTCAAGAAGGGTTAACTGACTTAACGTTGCTGACGGCCGGTTGAACCGTTACCCGTGAAGAACGGTGCCTGGTTTAATTCAAAACTGGCGAATTTGCTGTTAAAACGACGTTAACGGTTAACCGTTAACGTTGTATATTGAATTCTGCCTTCTCTCGGGTGTGTTTTGCTCATTGTTACAATCCTGTGGTTGGTTTTGGTGTATTTAACTGTCCCCGTTAGACTAAGATTAAGAAGTGTGTACTGGTGTGTTGATGCTGGACGCATGCCTCCTTTTTCACTCACGCTGAGAATTCAATTTAGCGCCAACTTCAAGCGTGGTAGGTGCTGGAGACCGTTTAGCTAGCCCGCTCATTTACTACAGGTCGAGACAATGTTGTGGGCGAGATGGCGGCTTAACAATACACTAGTGTTCGTAAATTGTATTTTCACCGGCGAACAGGTGCCGAAATGACTTAAATGTATTCTTCGTTGTACCCCCGGGAAACAACACAATATCCTCATTGTCCTAACGTGTCACCCCCGAATGAAAACAATTCAAAATGTGATAGTAAAGAATCTGAAAATTAAAGTAGAGCCCTGAATGTTGAACTTTCTTTCTATATTGAATGAGTAAAGACCACAATCTCAAGTCACCGCTGCCTGTAGGGAAGCACGTGTGTGACTTGTAATGAAATCTTCACTGGTAAATGTGCGCGTGGGAAGATGCTGTATCACAGGACCTGGCAGTAGAAAAGGCTAAGAAAGGGTTCATTGTAAGCATGTCTGTGGTTTTGACTTTGGATTTGCATTGTGGGGCAAAAACAAGGTGAATCAATGTCAAATCTGTGTGTATGAAGGTCACTGTAATATTGTTTTAGTTGCTTTAAAACGCGCCTGTGGTACTCAATAGTGACTTCAGTTACATGCAGATACCAAATTGTACATTTTTATTACTTATTAGTATTTTTGTCATTAAGGTTGGATGATATTTTAATGATTTTTAAGGGATAGCTTTTCAGTATTCTTTTTAAAATGTATTATAGGATTATTATAACTCCTCTAAATGACCAGGGATCTCTCTGACTGATTGTTTCCTGGCGTAGTTCCATGTCACAAGTGTCTGTCCTATTTGTGAATCTGTTGACCCTGAGGCAAGAAGAAGAGCGCACCAGAATGGTGGCTTTGTTTTCCAACGAACAGCTGATGGGACAGCAGTATCTACCCACCTCTGGGTGTTTGTAAGCATCTGTGTTTAATAGGAGTGGGAGTTAAGTTTTCCCATCTGTTTCCGGAGTTGAATGGTAAAGCAGGAAACAAATGTCATTTTTGTCCATGCTGGCAGAGTAAAGCACTTTTGGCAGATTGCAACACCGTGTGAAGATAAGATTAACTAAAGACTAAATCTGACTCATCAACGGAAACCGGTGCCCCTCTCGTATTACTCATTTGATCCATTCAGTGACGACTGTACAGTGGGCATGATGAGTGGATTTGCTATTGCCAGTTCATCAGTCAGGTACTTATCCAAACCACTTGAACCAACTTAAGAGACAGGCAGCTGGATAGAGGCTTTGTTCCTGCTCTCTCTCTGAGTGGCGGGAAATTATTTGGGGTCGAAAGGGGCGGGTCTGAAAGAAGACAATGCATTTGGAGACCCTTTATGCTCCCCCCCTCTCTCGGCATGGAGGAGACTTTGTTTTCTTTGCAAAGTTTCCCCCCAGGGTTTACATTTTATGCCGCTCTGATTAGTGATTCATGAAAGTCTCTTTTCCTGTCTCTGCCCTGTGGTTTCCTGCTTTTATTTGTATCATCCTAATCACACCCGTTATACAAAGCATGACAATCGCTGGTGTTCACTCCCCTGCACAGACTGTGTTTGGATGGAAGTTGCTTAGGCACAAATCACAGATGTGAATTATGTAGTACACGTAACTTGTCTGTACTGAGTAACAAGCAGCAAACACAAACTGTTGGTACATATTTCATTAGATGTGGTTAGATACAGTTCATTTCTGACAAGAAAAAAGGAGTGGAAAATGGTATTGTTTGGTATGAAGCTGCACCCTGTTTTTATTGACTTCTGCAATCTGTTCAAAGTGGACAATACAGAAAATAATTATTTATTTTTCATTCTCTGATTTAAATGTAATTGTTTGAACTACTCCAGCTGGCGTTGATGTGCTGTTTCACTTTGACCTTTTCAACTAAGAAAAAATAATTAATGTTATAAATATCTAAAGTGAGAACATCTACTTTAGGTTTGAAACTGTTAAATATCAATGCAGTGTCATCTCTTGGTGATGAATGATCTTGTAGAGACCTGATTAGGCATGTGCCAAGCTAAATATTGTGTGTTGATTACCAGCGATCCCATCGCAACATAGTCTCTAGTTGGATTTCTGACCCCCTGCTTCCCTGAAAATAAAGGTCCAGTCAGTGTTGTTAGGGGTTTGTTTGAGTTAATTTTATTGGTCTCTTTGTCAATCATTAGGATCCCCATAGTGTTACCTAGGCCTGATGTATTTATTTGGTTATACTTTAAATACCCAAATGACTCTCTGTTGTCTGTGGAGAGGATGTGGTGACTTATTTTACCACCTGTCACGCTCCTTCTTTTCAAAGCCTATTATCCCTGAAGTGAGCGTTGATTCAGATTGAGAAATTGTTTAATCTGTTGAGTTTTACTCATTTATTTCTTTAGTCATTAGGATGTATTTTGGCCACTAGTATAAAGCCAGCGGCTGACATGAAAGGCCTGGGTGAACAAGCTGTTTCAAGGGATACCTACTGACTCTGAGGTCGGTTTCCAACTAAACCAGTGTGTGCATGTAAGTTGTTAGATGTTTAGGCAGTGTTGCATTTGTTGCCATGGTGACAGACTGCAAATACCATCACAAGTCAGATGGTCATGGCCTTCTTGCATTTAAAAGGAAGTCACCAAAACAACTGTGATTAGTGTACTGTGTAGATTAGTGATTGTTAACTTGTGCCTGCAGGTGTAGATTCATGATGGCTGCTGTTATTTGAACATACAGATTGAACTACTTGTTTGGTCATCTGGGAATTTGTCAGTACAAAAGCGGTTCTTGGTGCTATGGCTGAACTACAAATCGATTTACAACACCAAAGGTTTCTACAGCGGGAACACCTCAACAGAGAAGCATAAATAAAGCTATATATTTTATCCTGTAGCTCATTATTCTCTTTTGTTCATTCAAAAGCAGACCTCTTGAGACATGGTAGTTTCTCATGCTTTTCTAAATTCATGTAATATTTTAGAGAAGCTTACATTTTAATATTAGGTAAAGGTCCAGTCTTTCTGTTGTTGGACTTTGAGTTTTTCTGAAATATTGAATCTGTTCTCTTCAGACCGACTGAGGACAGTCAGTAAAATTGTCCTTGAAAGAAGAGCAGGAAGAATCGCAGTGTGAAATGGGAATCAAAGCTATAAAGTCAATGTTCTGGAACGTAACTTTAATGTATTCTTTGATGTCCTCGGGCTGTTGAGCAAGCTGCGTTTTATGTAGGTGTATTGGTCATTCATCTACGAACGTTGTGAAATTGGAAACTTGGCTGTCTGGTACAGTTGTGAACAGTTTTATGAGTTGTACGTAGGAAGAAAGAATTAAGTCATGCTAATTCTGATCAAGGTCCCAATAGCGTATTGCCTTTGAAAGCATGTTAATGCTGAAGGAAGAACATTGCATAATTTGGAAGTTTAAGTCTGATGAGAGTATAGATATTGAACATGTTGGTCAAGAAAATTGAAACACTAATACTTTGCAGCTCCTGATTTAAGAAATTAAATGCTGTGTTCCCAGTTTTTTTTCCTGCTACTTAATTGAAGTTAATTGCGTACAGGTTGTATCCCATTTGTGAAATAATCTCAAATTAAAACCTATTCGCACGGGACTAGTATCGCCAGGGAACCTCATGTGATTTAGAAATGACCCCCAACATCTGTGCTTCGTGTAGTAAGTCTGTATTTTACTCGAATTAACTGACATCCATCGGATATGATGTCAAGGCTCTGTGTACCATCCGCTTATATTAAAAATATTATATTATATATTTATATTTAATATTATAATTCCTATATTAAGACCATTTCTGTTTATATAATATTCACAAATACCTCTTGCTAAGGTGCTGTGCGAATGGGTCTCCATGCTTGTTTATCGAGATTAGTCTCCTTAATTTGAACACAAAATGCTGTCGTAACTTTTATTTATAACTCCATAATCCTCGTCCGGGGCGAAACAAAAAACCTTGCCAAAAAAAACAACAACCTCAAATTACCGAGATGCTGATTCGCACTGGACTTGTATAACATGATGTCTGTGTTTGGAGAAATATGGTAGGTATCTATTTTGTGTTGGAATTTTTCCTTGATAAATTATACCTATTACTTGACATGGCAGATTCTCAAGGGATTAAGTTCAGACGACCCTTGCAGTTATTATACATTACTAAAGGTCCCTAGGTAATACTATTCTCGTGCGAATAGGGCTTTAGATTGCCAGAATGGTAACCAACAGAACTTTACATCCTTAACACCACCGTTGAGAAACTCTGGCGTTGGTGATAGTTTAAACTATGCTGCAGTCTGTTCAAATTACATCCTATATAATTTGAATTTAGGAGATTCACTGAAGCCAAACTCTTAGTATGAGCTTGCCATGCCTGTTGCATATTTTCACCACTGATGGTGTAATAAGAAGCACCTCCCCCCATTATCTATTCACTCAGGTTAATTCATGGCATTCCTGTTTAATACGAGGGAACGTTATGACTTTGATAAGAGTGCTCGCCGTCTTCAACCGCTGGGAAATTACCTGGAGGAAAGGGGTTATTTTTCCTTCGCCTCATCATATGACCAGCATCAAACTACTCTGTGTGTCAGCCTGGGAATAAAGGCGACCCTGTATGAGAGGTATGCTGGCGAGATTAGAAAAAATGCACTCTTGTGCGTATGCGTGTGTGTGTGAGAGAGAGAGTGTGAGAGAGAGAGAGAGTGTGAGACAAATGGCATACCAACCACTTTTATTTTCACCTGCCAGCAATGAGCTCCACTGGGAGGGCGTAATGTGCAGGAAGTCGTGTGGACTTCCTGCACATTACCTGCCATTTGTGTAGTGTGTAGATTCCCATGCTTATGGAGGTATCCAACACTTGACATCCAAGTCGTCTGCAAAACATGTTGGGGGTTAGAAGCCTGTATGTGTAAACACTGCAATTTTCTTTCTTGGTAGCAATAGCATTGGTATATGATATAGGCCTCATTTGTGTCAAGAAAAGTAAAATCGAAACTAAAGTAATTAATTATTAACACAGAATGACTGGCCAATTTCATCATAAAATGTGCCAACTTTGTTTTAAAAAAATGTGGAGCTTTTGTGACGAGGTTTCACATAACACACCGTTGGATTAAAGTTCAATAATCATCTGACAAACAGCAGATGCTTGTGGAAATCTTTGTCTTCTTGTAACAAGAAGCTTCATACAGGAATGATAAATTTAGCAAATAATAACATTATGTGACCCGGTTTTCAAGTTGCAAACTGGTCTGAACTGGTCCTATTTGGCAAGATTTGAACCATATATTTTAGCTTGACATTAGAGGAGGAAACGATACATTACTGTCACTACTGTTAAATCTTTTTCCATTCGAGTACTGATTGTTAGAGTTGGATGTCGCTGAGAGGCCAGCTAGTTAAAGTGTCATTCTGATGCCAAATTGGAGTTTTGTACCACCCTACAGACTGCAAAGTGTGTGTGTGAGTGGTGGGCAACATTTCAACCCCACGCAACTCATGCCAGCTGGCTCGTTTTGATGACATGTTGGGTTGAGAGAGGCATACCCTACAGGAATCTGGGACATGGCTGAGCCAGTGTGTTTTAAACTGACTCGTAGTGGTGTTTGTAATACCATTGGCTATGATGAAGTTTGGACGAAGCTGTGGGATTTGGCTGATACGACCGGAGGGACAGGGAAAAAGAAAACAAAATAAGTGTGAAATACTTATTTGGCTATGTGTTTCTCAAACGGCCATTTAAAACATTGCTAAGGCATTAACAAGGCAGAAGTCTGAGGCACACAAGACGAGCTGGATACTGGCAGCTACTTTTGAGTTTATATTCAATTTAAGTTTTTCTTATTTTGGTAACAAAACCACCAAATGAATGCCTAAAACTTTGACCTTTTTTTGTTTTACCTTTTTACCCGTGTTAGGCTTTTTAGACATTGATATTGATATTTGAGAAGAATATTGACCAATATTATTTTTTTTAAGGACTGGACAAATAACCATAAATGACCTTTTTAAACTGTGTATTTACACTGACTAGAGAGCCAAACATGTTGTTGCCGGTGTGGATGTTTTCCACAGTTTAAGAGGAAGACTACACGATTTGAAATTTGCAAAAACAATTTATGTACTTAACTAGATAAAAATAAATGGAACATTTTAAAAGTCCAAACTGTTTTTTTATTTTGTGTGGTAACAATAGATTTGGTTAGGTCAAAGCTATGGAATATTAAATCAGCCATCTTTTTTCACTAAATCTTAGCCTTTCTTATCCTCAGGTGTGCATAAAATACAGGAATGTGAAATTATTGGTTATCTTATCGGTATCAGCCATGAGAAGCAAGTGCGTCCTTACCTTAAACATAACTTTTATCACTTTTGCGTTGAGATCTCTGGTTGCCTATTGGCAGAAATATATACTCTTATACACCGGCGGGCTGATATTGGTCGATATAGATTGGTGATTTAGATTCTAGTCTTTATTCACAGTGTATGCCTGGTCTTGTGGTACATTTCTGTGTCTCATGTCTGTTGGGCTTTTGTCCCATCTCACATGCCATACAGACCTTTCTCATAGACAGTTGTTTCTCAGAGATGGACTCTGCTCGATCAGAATAGTTTAGATGCGTGATGCTGAATGGGCTATAGTGTGTGTGGACCCCTTCACATAGAGTAGTCTCTGTCCTTACAGCGAGCATGCACATGTGAGCCTCATCAAACATGGGATTCATGTTTTCCCATGTCCATTCCTAATCATCTGTCTGAGTTTGGCTTGTATTCAAAGTGCCCTGTGACGTGTTCTTGAAAACAAACAAGGTTCAAGGAAATGTATCGTCATTGTACAATACATATTTGGGCTACAAAAGGCAGTTATAGTCCCATTTTACTACAGAAAAGCAGAAAACTTTATGTTTTTGGAGTTTGGAGAATCATTTCAGGAGTCTCACAGCCTGAGGGAAAAAAAGCTGCTCTGTAGTCTGGAGGTACGACAGCGGATGCTTCTGTACCTCTTGCCAGACGGCAGCAGGATGAACTGGGGTGGGTATTGTCCTTTAATATCCTACGGGCTCTTCGCAGGCACCTCTTCTGCGTTTAAGTGCTCATGATTCATGAATTTACTTAGAACACCTAAACTTCTCCTTCCTAAGCTGCTTGTGTTGTTTGGCTTGATTTGATGCCAAATTGCTCTGTGTTCAGGAAGTGCCTTGAAGAAAAGTTATTCTGTTTGGAGAAGCTGTCACACAGCTATCTGAGCACATGTCTTCCATCAGATGCAGGGGAGAAGACGCTAGGACAGAGGGGAGAGATGATGTTGGATAAGTTGAGGGTGGAGACGAGAGTAGGGCTGGGCCATATGGCCAAGATCTTCTATGCCGATGTAGGTCATTTCATATCTCTAACGATATATATCACAGTATACCATGTTTTCTGGTAATTCAATACATAAATAGTCTTTTTTTTTTTTTTGTGTACTTCTATGTAAACGAAATACTTGACAAATGAACACTTCTGAGTTTTTAGTTATTTAATTAAGGACTTCAGTAGAAAGTGAAAGTGAAATTTATAGAGAAGAAAAAAACACTGCTCACAATTTATATTAACCTACATTTGGGTTCCAAGTGGACCTTTACACATGATTCTCTACCATTATTATGATGACAGAACCCTGAACAGCCTGTTTTTAACATTTAGTTGTGGTAATTGGGTGTACAATATGATTCCAATGAAGGACGATAAATGTTGAATTATTACCCTGCCCAAGATTGGAGCAGAATGAAATGGAAAGAAGAGTGATGGGAGGTAATAAAATGGCATTGGAGAAAGTAGGACAAGAAAATCTGAGTTACACAATAAAAGCCAGGGGAGCAACAGATGTGAAAATTCTAATGATAGAACTGCAGGAGAGAAACAATGGATGAAATGACGCAAGAAATTAGTAGGTAGTAGAAAACATGGGGGGGAAATGGAGGAAGAATTTATGAAGACATTGGTGTTATAGATTGGAAAACTAGGAGAGTGGAACAGATGGGAATTTGCTTATTTTCTGAGGACTTCAAACTTGCAGTTATTCAATTCTCATAGTAATCTTTACTTGAAATTGAAAGAAATCTAGGAGTTTACGTTTATATGCCAAAGAGCGGCATGCATGTTTGGAATGTAAAAGTATGTTGGAAGGGTGGAGTAGAAAAGGGAGTTTGAGGTGAAGGGAAGAGGGAGGGATGGACACTGAGATGTGACGAGGGGCAGGCCCAGTGAGGAGAAGACAGTGGGGTGTCAACCCACCTCTGTATGGTATAAAATGAAGCATGCAGCTGGTTCAGCCTTTGCTTTAGTTGTGCATGTGACCAGAGGAAAGAGAAGTCTCTTGTTCCTGTTTAAACTCTAACGTAAGTAACTTTTTGTGTAAAAAGTGGTTTTGTTTGGGGGCAGAAAATGGTCACGTGTTTTGCATTTATTTTGTACTTTTGTAGCACATTTATGAGGAATGCTATGTGAGGAGAAGCGTGTGTTTCTGACTGATGTGAAGGTTGTCTTGTGAGTTTCACAACTGTTATGTAACTTATCCATGAAGTGGAAAGATTTCTTTGAATTATTTTTGCTTGCTTGAGCATTTAGCTACTCAATGTTCTTGTGGCTGGCTTGTCTCACAAAAATTAGGGAAGCCGAGTTGTTCGAAGTTTTCTACCACTGGTGCTGGCGTACTGACTTTAAAAGCGACAATTTTAACTGGGTTGGTTTATTGTATTATTTACTCTTCCAATTCCATTTTGCAGCCCATTATTGATTGTTCTGTTGACTCACACACTGCCTGGCTCATTAACATATCTTAATATAGAAAGAAGAGACAGGTGGCTGCTGTTGATAAATATGTCTGTGCCGCCATGTTTTTCACGTTGGAAACATGCATTTGTTATCTGCTCATTTCAGACCTGTTGCCACCCTGATCAAACCCTGACTGAGCACGTGCCTCAGACTGTCTAACAAGAAACATGACGGCCATCAACGCACCTCGGGACAAGTAAGAGAAACTCTTTTTCAAAGGAAGGAAACCTATTAGTGTAAATATACTATTTTCAGTTACTGTACAGTATGTGCAAAATTAGATTTGGATGGGACCCAATTGTTCTAAATTGTTTGTTGATATTAAGTTGAATGACTTCAATGATGTACTTTCATGTGAACTTCCTTTTGTCTCTTTCCCAGATACAATGCAGTTTGGATAATTTTCTTCATCCTGGGCTTGGGAACGCTCTTACCGTGGAATTTCTTCATGACGGCAACTATGGTAAATTAAGCAACATTTCAGGGCTTCTTCCGTATCAGACAAATGGATGTGAAACGGAGAGCTCTGTTGATGGCCGTGTGCTTAGCCATTAGTTAATTAAAAGGTTGAACTCCACTTAGAAGGAAGTCACCTAACTTTACAAAAACAACATTTTTTTGTTTAGTTTTCCCTCCAAAACCACCTGGTTTCACTCAGGATGGCTGACCGGACTCCAGCCAGGTGGATTTCCATGGCCTCTCTAATTCCCAGCCATTCTTTTTAAGCTTTAAGGGGTTAACTTCTTAACAAGTGGAATTTTAATTTCATTGTCCTGGGGGGAGGTAATTTGGACTCACCCTTAAGGGGATTTTTGTTAAAGCTCAAATAGCTTTTAGTCATTCTCTGATGTAGAAAGTTGGTATTCCACTTTTTTAAAGACATGGACCAGACAGACTAATGGCTATATTATGACTATATTGCCACAATCCATAAATGCAAAAACTTAATGTGTCCATCATTTAAGCACTAAAAAATGTTTCATCCACAATACCTTTCATCTATTCTTTTTTTAATATCTTTTATTGTTATTTTTATTTTTTATAAATCACTCAGTTTCCAGTTTATAAATTACACCGAGCAATAACTAATGTGATCTAAATTATATTATAGGATTATTATTATTGTTGTTATTATTATTATATAAAAAAAACACCTCATCCTTTTGGTAAACTATAATTGGTAGAGGGCTTAGTTTCCTGAAATGTTACAGAAAATAAAGTTCTCAGTTGTGAAACTTTGATACTTTCATTCATTGGCTGCAAACTTGTGACTCCGTACTCACTGAATTATTGTAATAAATGTGCATTCCTCCATCCTTTTCTGTAGTTCTTCACAAGCAGGCTGAAGGACACGCCCACTGACTTCTCCTCCTCTCACATGCTAAATGAGACTTCGGAGGGTGGAGATAATCGCAGCGTGCTGGAGTCGAAGTTTAACAATGTGATGACGCTCTGCGCCATGGTACCTCTGCTCATCTTCACCTGCCTCAACTCCTTCCTGCACCAGAGGTATAATAATAATAATTCAATTAATAATTGTATTTATATAGCACTTTTCAAACTTCCACCCTGGGTATCCACCCTGCCTCATACTCGCAAAAAAACCCTGTAGATTTATATATTTGCCAGCCTTGCGTCCACTAACAGGAAGCAACAAGTTAATACCTTTTTTTTAAAGGTTAAAAAAATGAAATATGGTGATATAACGTTCAAATGATGAACTCTTGAGGCAAATTCTGCACCTTTACCTTCCCACTCTTCGTGCCCACCCCTCCTGCTCATCGGTACCCTTTGGTCACTATAGGTAACATGATCCTGTTGTGTGTATGTCTGTATGCCATGTTTGCTTTAATTAGAGTGGGATTGAGAGAGGTCTGGGGTGGACCCCGACCATGGCTGACTTCCCCTTCACAAACACACCCAGGAATGCTATTTATGTTCTCTACTTTCCCCTATCCTATTCTTTATCTCTTGTTCTTTTTCTCCTGCTGTCCCTCGCTTCCTCAATATAATTACTTTATTCCTACTGACATTTTTTTATGTCAATTTTTCTCCCTATTCTTTTTCTTTCCAAAAGACACAAAACGTGTTTTTTGTGTGAACAAATGACTGCCCATTCTGAATTACAACCCAATGCACCCTATTTTTCCACTTTATCCACTTTCAGTTGGAAAGGATCTCGTCTTCCTGAAAAGAGCAACAACCCTCTTACCATTGTAATCGGAAAATGTTTCTGTTTGTCCATATGCTCCTCTCTTCTTTCTGCTCCTCTCTTCTTTCTGCTCCTCTCTTC
>CALSBV010010813.1:5315382-5401914 GCA_943590825.1 Bovichtus diacanthus
TCTCTCTGTCTCTCTCTCTCTTGCTGTCTCTCTCTCTGTCTCTCTCTGTCTCTCTCTGTCTCTCTGTCTGTCTCTCTCTCTGTCTCTCTTTCTCTCTCTCTGCCTTCCTCTCCTTTCCTGTCTCTTCTCAGCGGTCCCACCTTTCATAAAGGATGATCAAGTGTAAAGCTAAAGGAGATAAAAAAGGATCTTTCCTGAGCATTTAGAGAATTCAACCAGCTTTTATCATTTCTGCCACTTGGATACTTCCGAGTCATTTCACTAAGGTGAGAACTGCGACTGTAGTCCAGGTCCTTTTATCAGTCGTGTCTGCAAACAGCTTCTGCCACTGAAGCACCAAATTCATAAAATGAAAAAATTGTAACAAAAAAAAACAACAACCAGCCCAACCCCAACACACATACTCTTAAATAAAAAAACCTGAAAGTATGTTACAATGTTGTTAATAATTTGAAGTCCCTGTGACTGATGTCTCTGCGTTTCTCTCTCTCCAGCCGGGTAAAGACAGCATGTGGCTTCCTGTCCTGGTGGGTCTGCGGATCGTCTTCATCCCGCTCTTCATGCTGTGTAACGTCCAGCCTCGTGGCTACCTCCCTGTGCTGTTTGGCCACGACGCCTTCTACATCGTCTTCATGATCTTCTTCGCCTTCTCCAACGGATACCTGGCCAGTCTCTGCATGTGCTTCGGACCCAAGTAAGAACATGTTAAACTCTGCGACTGCATATGTGAAGACAGTCGAGTCTGATAAATTTCAGTAATGTGGGTGCTGTTTCTGGAAGCAAGGGGAAAACTTAATCCTGGCTCTCTTCAAGCTCAAAATCTATCTAAATAAACTTTATTTATACTGTTTCTTTTGTTAAATCTGACCAGTAATATAATGTAATGTGGTTTAAGAGGGAGTAATTTAATTTGTTGTTAAATGGTTACAGCTTGTTACTTTCTAAAACTACAAACTGTTTTTATATGTGTGTATAAATAAAATTGGATAACACCCATTTTATAATAAAAAGCTGAATAATGATGCAAAAATTATCATTCACTCCAATAACGTGAATCGTATCACAATTACAATATCAGTCAAAAATAATTACAATTAGATATTTTTTCCAATCGCAGAGCCAGGTCAGCTAAGCTAAGCTAAGCTAACCAGCTCCGGGCTGTAGCACCATACTTGACGTACAGACATGAGACTGGTCAACTTTGAACTATATTGTCCCTAAGGAGACAGAATAAAAGTAAATAAAAGACTTAAACACAAACATAATAAAACACATAAAGCATATTATAAAACGTATCAAACAAACACGCCCACATAAAACAACGTAAAGCCGCTTTTCATCCAACTCTCGGAAACTAAGTGAATAAGCATATTTCCTATGATGTTGAACTATTCCTTTAAATGATGCCATATCTAGCACCATTGTGTTTAATGGTGATCCACTCCTTGCTAATGAATTTTGTCCCTCTGTTGTCTCTGTACAGGAAGGTGCCACAGCATGAGGCGGAGACGGCGGGGGCCATCATGGCCTTCTTCTTGTCCCTCGGCTTGGCGCTGGGCGCCGCAGTCTCATTTGCTTTCCGGGCAATGATCTAAAACCTCCAGTAGAACCTTCAGTAGACGTAGATTAGACGACCCCGCCCTCAAACGCTCACACCTCACCCGTCAACAATCTCCCACTGAGATACAGCACAGCAGACGAGAAGACTAGAGGACCTCAGTCTTCTCAAATGTACAGTAGAGACTCGTCTCGGCAACAATATAAGCTGAATATGTTACCGAATATTTGTCTTCCTCCAGCGGCAGCGCAGCGTGTAAACTTGATGCCATTGATCAAACTGGTTGTGTCTCTGAGAAGAATTGAAGTACAGAGTGCCACTTGAAAAGCAAATCGAAACCAAAAGTGTAGAGAAATCAGTTATAGTGGACTCGTCATGTAGACGACAGCAGAAATCGTTTTTAGGTGTGTTTTTAATTTTCCCAGATGTCACAGATCTTGAGCCCAGACTGTTCATGAAGACACACAGTACACAGTATCCTAGAGCCCCATTCTTAAAACGTTCTTCCGCACAAAATGTTAAAATGTTAAATTGCTACAATGTTTTTATGTTCCACAAAGTTATACATTTCTTACTATCTTTAAAACAGTCATATTCTTTAGAAATCACATGAAGTTATGACGGTGTGTAAATAAAGTGTTAACCCATTTTTATGAATGAGGCTCTTAGATTCTGGTGTTCGGCTCGTCTACATCAACCAGTAAATTTAACCGTTCAGTTTGTAAACTGATCCTCAACGACTTTTTTTTAGGACTTCACTCTGGACTGTTGCAGCTTTTTAACTCTGATCAAGCCAAATACATGAAGACAACATGGGAAAATGATGAACTTTGAAGGGAGGTCACGACCCAACGAGCGGCTAATTATTGTGCTGAGTATAAACCTGCTTCGCTCCCTCGCTCTGCTTTCAGTGTCACCTCGGGTCACTTCAGTTTGTAAACTTCCTCATAACGAATAAGTACTTTCTCAAAGAATTTAAGGACGGACTAAATCCTAAAGCAAGGTTTTAATCACCAATCTGAGCCACTAACTGCTGAATATTCATTGTCTTAGAGAGTGGTGTTTGTGTCTTTGTAGTTTTAGACAAAGAAGTACCAGCGTGGGTCTATTTGGTTTATCTTAAAACGCAGAGGTCACATTTTCTGTCTGGTTTTTCAGCGCACATGATGACGTTTTTACCGTGTCTTCCTGATAAACAGCTTTTGCCACAATGTATTTTTGAACGCAGCAAAAAGAAAGATATGAAGCCATCGGTGACGTGAGTGAGATCAGGAGACTTTGGCTTTCTCGAGCCTGTGACGTTTCTCATTTCACTTTGTCTTGTAAGATACGTTTTGTACCAGAAGTAGATTTTAGTATGTTTTTCAAACTTTACCACTTGGCTCTCGCTGAATTAATTCAATTCTCATTAATGGGGAGGTGCCTATCATTGTTATATTTTTGTGGCCTTTTTTGATGCTTTTATTCTGTTTTTAAGTCTGCTTTAGTTGTACACTATTATTCATAACAGCTGTATACATCCTAACTGCCTGTTTGTTTTAAAAGCACAACGTTGGTCTGTTCTTCTGTACTTAGTGTTTTGGTTGGTATGGGAGTCATGGACCATGAACATGTTACTTATATTGCAGCTTAAAACTGTTCTACGATAAAATAAAACTGTATTTTTAAGAATCTGGCTCCGCCTGCTGGTCATTTATGGAGCAGCTGATAATAGATGGAAGAAATTTGTTTTTTATTATTTGAATTCACTTGTACAATATAAACAGGCTGCGCTGCCTCTGCATGTGACTGAATAATGAAGTTAACTGTCCAGAAGGACGCGCGGGGTCACAGAAATGCAGCCTTTCAACTTCAGTGACCTTTATGAAACAAAGCTGCTGATTGAGCAACTTGAACTGTGGTCAGAAAGCATTGCTTTGACATTTAAGATTATGAAACTGATGCTAAAAAAAAGTACTAAACTTTACATTTCCCATTAATTTTTCTTCATTGCTTACATATTTATTAAAATAAAAACTGCATTAACGGACTTTCCCCCAGACTACAGAGTTCACCTTAACACCCACGATGAAGCGCTGACATCCAGTGAAAACTTTCCTAAAAACAACCATGTATGTAGGAGTTTCATACTTTTTCATACTCAAAATCTTGATACTAATAACTAGATAACTATGTAAATGTTGTTTTAAAATACAACTGTTAATATATATCTTGAATTCTGAGTACGTATGCAAGATTGTAGCTCGTACAGTAAAAATCAAGTTCAACGCAGAGCATTTTATTCAAGGTGCAATGTTCAGTTTTTTTTAAATGTAAATTGAAATAACTTTATATACACATTCCTAACATACAGAAACAGATGGGATGTTCGTGCACCAGAGAAACACGGCTGCAGATTACTAAAGGCTATATTTTCCATACAAAGTAGGAACCCTTCATTGTTTTCAGTCTTTTGATGCATTATAAAAAATATTGATTATTCAGCGAGTGGTGGAGAATTTTTTTGCCCTCAGCCTCTCAGGATACATACAGGCTGACCTTTCCTTATTGAGGGAGGTGAGCTGGAAGGGAATACCTGCAGACAGTCCTGAGCTGAAATAGCACACTACCAATGTGTCTTCAAACTTCAAAAGTTCAACTGAAATGAGACATTGCTTTTTGGTCATTTGGTTCACATTAAATAGCCATTTCCAAGAAATAATCTCCTAAAACAGATGAAAAGGAGCCAAAAGATTTGAATTGATGATTTATTCTTAAGGTAAACATTTTATTCAAAAATAAATTACCGGAGATATCTTTAAAAGGCAGACAGACATCGTCTCCAACCCACTCGTCACAATCAAAACATTTTCCTATCAGAATCCAAATATTCACACCACATGTTTCTATTAACGTCCGTCCTCATGAAAAGGAGATAAACTATGTAAACCCTACAGCAGCAACTTATCATTCTTAAACAAACCAGACTGTTAAATTGATCAAGAAAAAAAACAGCCATTGTCAACTGATTCACTATAAAATGTATACAAAGTTTATTTAAATATTTAATCCAACATACAACAACCCAATTTGTAATATGAGAACACAGAAAGACTGTACAGTACGAGACAGGCGCTCGGTGAGAAATGTGGATGGAATCAATGAAAAGGAGCTCAGAAGAGATGCAGCTGTTGAGCAAAGTGAGAAATATTTAATAACATAACATGTTCCTGGTGTTGAGCAACATTTTAATCATTATCGGAGAAATGGTCCCGATTTAGATCCGGCTCTAGAGAAAGTGGGACAGAAAGGCAGTGGATTGTCGTTTCTCCTCAGTTAAAGAAATAGTTAAACATATTTGGGAGATACTTATTCACTTTGTTAAAGAGTTAGATGAGAAGATGAATACTGCTCTGGTGCCCGTCAGTTAAATACGAAGCTGCAGCCAAGTAGCTTTGTTTACCATAAAGACCGGTAACAAAAAAAGTTTAAAAAAAAGTCTGCCCCCGGCACCTCTAAAGCTCACTTTATGAACACGTTTAAAATTTGTGCAAAAAGGTTTTTTGCATTCCCGTTTCAATATAAGTATTAAGTGTGAGTATTAAGCAACAAGATATAACGTGTTAATTATTGAGCTTTAGATGTGCTGGTATAGGCTGATTATTAATATAGATATATTTTTTTTTACATTTTCACAAGTTTCACCCTGCCTCGAGTCTTTATGCTAAGCTAAGCTAACTGTCTCAGCTGCTGTGTGTAGCTTTATAATCATTCTTCAGATATAAGTGGCAATAATCTTCTCATCTAACTGACTCAAGGAAGCATTTCTTCCCAAATGTCAAACTATTCCTTTAAAAGTTGTAGTCAAAGTTTGAGCTAAATAAAGATACAAACTACCCAAAAGCAAAAGAAGGCTCCAAAAAAAAACAAAAAACAAATCCACACAAAAAAAAAAAAAAAAAATCAGAGGTCCTAAAAATGCAAGTGGAAACATCCAGGGCTAGTGCAGCTTTCATGAAAGGCGGTGGAAGAGAAAAAGAGTCAAAATGACAGTCCTACCTGGCTACCTAAAAGCTCTTAGCTAGCTTAATGCTACAACACAGTAGCTCTTAACACCATGCAGAGGGCCAAACACTGGCAGGTCTGCTACGAGACGCTAAAGGCCAGATAAAACACGTCAGTCCTACATTAAAAACACGTCAAAAATCAGCTGAGAGGCTCAGGGCTTCCTACAGTTCTCTTCAGGATTACAATCACAAAATATTAAAGGGAAAGACAGAAAGACGTCTAGAGGCAACCTGAGCCCAGTTTGATTGTGATTCCTGGTTAACGCATCGTCCAAACTTAATGTGAGCAATGACTGAACAGAGGCAGGCAGGTGAACTAGTAGTATGTCAGAAGAAGAGAAATAGAGTTTTGCTTAATTTCTTGCACTCATCAGTTCAGATTTATGGAGACAGACTCGACAGTTTAAAAAAGCCTCTCCAACTTGTCCATGACAGGGTTTTCAGTTTACTCTCACTTCAGCACAACCAATAAAAATCTGTTTCCTGATTTTATTGAAATAACAAAACAAAAAAAAATAGATCACGACAATCACCTCATTATTAGTCGCTCAGTCTCTTGTGCTTGTAGGAAACGTTAATAATCAGGCTGAAGAGAAAGTAAACTGAGCTCTGGCCTGTAAGACAAAACGATTAAATGCACAGAAAAGTGTTTCAGTTTGCATCCATTGTTGATAACAGCTGCCCACGGCGTTGTCAGTTTTCCCTGAATTACAGCTCAATCCTGAAGCGAGTGCAGTCCGCTACCAGCTAGTGTGTGTGTGTGTGTGTGTGTGTGTGTGTGTGTGTGTGTGTGTGTGGGGGAGCCTACAACACAAGACGCACATCCATCACAGCATGGCACACTGGAGAAGATGACTTCCTGTTTTGGCAAGAGGCGACGCCGCCGGCTTCTCTGCTCGTCCTCTCATGAACGTGCAGTTTCAGCTCTGAGGCACTGGGGGGCGATGAAGAGCAAGGCAGACGGCGAGCCTACAGGTCCACAACAGCAGATGGAGACGGAGGCAGCGATGTGAGGATGTGTGGGGAGCGGGTTTGGGCTAAAAGAGGGTCAAGCTTTGGTGTTGAACTAGTTCCACAGTTCTAGGATTGAACACATTGAGCGAGTGGGCAGGAGGGCGATGAACACGACGGGGGAGATGAGGAGGAAGAGCGTCAGTGAGTCTTTAACTTGGTGTGCTGCGAGCCCTTTTCTGTCAAGCTGGCTTTGATGGAGTTAACCACCGTCTGTCTGACGTTGTCTTCCATATAATGTTCACTTAGTGGCTTCAAAATCTGCAGCAGAGGAGAAAGAAAAGAAGTATTTTGTGTGAGAATAAATCAAGTTAAGTTGTTTAAAAAACGGTCTATAAAGGAGGACAAAGAAAATAAAAGAAAGGAGGTTAGGGAAGAAAAACATTTAAGGTCACAACTGAACAAAACATTAAAAGAAAAAAAGAATCAGCCATCCAAGATTATTAAACACCGTTTGGGCAGGCTTCCCGTCTGAGGTCCTGAGATGGCCTGCCGCCCTTCAGATACATTCAGTGAAGCTCAGGATGTCCAGCGGATAAAGTACAAGAATCCAGCACCATTGGACTTTAAAATAAAGAAGCCAGCAAACTGCAGAAGTTTGGATATAAGAAGGAAGTTTAACAGTCTGTGAATGTGGCAGCTAGTTCATCTTCTTGTAGTTGTTGTTGTTGAGAGGAGACGTCGCTCCTGAGGGGAGTGAAGGGAGGAGAGAGACGGGCCAAGCCAGGCGGCTCCTGACCGGCTCCAAAAGTGTGGAAAACACCTGAGAGGACAGCAGGGAGGAACGGGAGAGTTAAAACATGGAACCAGACTGACGGGAAGAAAAACACTGGAGCAGGAAGAAAAAAATAAAAAGATGAGAAAGATTGATCCGGACGTTTGAGGAAGAGATCAGGGACGAACTAAATGTACAGCCTCACTAATGAATGAAAAAAAAAAAAAAAAAAAAGAGGAGAGATGAAAGACTTGAGGAAACTGGGTAGATGTTGAACCGAACTACTGAAAAGAATACAGGGTCCGGCAACAGGAGGTGGAAAAAGTAAAAGGAAAGCAAATGAGGCAGGATGTTGAGAACGGCAGGCAGAGGATCAGAGAAAAGGAACAGACAGCGCTCACCTTTCTGACAGTCTTCTGTAAAGCAGGCGAGGGAGGAAGAGACACAAAAGCAGAGGAAGGAGGGAGAAGTCAGAGGAGACACAAGGGAGGCGTTTGTTGTGAATCCCAAACATTCACGAAACTCCAAAACGGATAAGAAACACAAACGCTCTGACTTTATCTTTGTGCTCCAGAGTGAAGTCTGCAGGACAACAACTGATGGAGGACTGAGAGCAAATAAACGTGAGTGTCAGAATGGAGGCAGCGCAGAAAGGTGATGACCGGAAATATGCAGTGGACAGAAGGAAATAAGAGACGGAAGGATTCTTGTTTCTCAGACTTTTAAAAACACCTAGAAATAAAAAGGCAACTTCAGGTAAATTCCAACTGAACTACAGTAGAAACCAATTGCAACACAAGTAACGCACGCATGCACGCAAAAAGAAAACAATTAACATGTCAAAAGTTAATTTGACTCGTAGCTTAAGCTTTGACTTTCATATTAATATTTAAGAGTTCAAAAATCCAAGAATATATAAAGCTGATATTCGTTTTTCAACGTCAAACACATTTTCGATAGGGATCACATACATTTACCAGGAAGTACGTATTGAGTGGGACTTTGTCCAGCTCCCTCTGGTGGACAAATCATGCGCTGCAACATTAAATCGACTAACAAAATACATTTTCCAACAATTTTTTTAAAACTGATTGATAATTTAAATACTTTACTAAGCAAAAGGATTGGTCTTTTTCAGCTCCTAAAATGTGATATTTTGTTGCTTTTCTCAGTTACACATCACAGTAAATAAAACATTTCTGTACTCCATAGGACATTTAATTTATTTTATACTCTTTGCAATTAGTTGAAAGAAAGAAATCAACAGAATAACTTGGTATTAGACCCAATTAATAGACACTGTTTTTAAAACTATAAAATTAGATACATTTGGCTTTTCTGTAGTGCAATTACTTTCATGTCGATACTGAACTATTTTTATATCCGCCTAATATTTAACACATTTCCAAATGCCAGATCTATTTAAAACGTTTGACCTGAAGAAGTGAGTTCTAGCTCAAAGTACCTGATATAACTCAGGCTTAATACCTAAATGCCACAACAACAACCATCTTTACCCATCCAAAGAAAATCTTACCAGTCAAGCCAAATTCTGAAAAATAACTTATTTGCTGCTACACAATATGTTCTCACCATGTATAATAACCTGAACACACACACACTCCATCCTCCTCTCACACACGACCCACCTGTTCCCAGAGTGTCTCAGCCACCAGATCTATCAGCATTCCCACCTCCCGAAACTCTCCAGAATACTTCACATAGGCCCAGGCGCAGAGCGACAGCAGTGCCACGCCCATGACCAGGTTAGCCAGCGCCGCTAAGGTGCTCAGACCGATGAAGCCCGTCACTCCGGACACCACGTACGTGACAAACATGACTGCGAAAAGCGTGGCGGGTGTGCGTGCTGTGTAGAAGATGTTTTTGCCGTCGTTGTGCTTGGTGAAGTTGGAGTAGGCCTCGTCCAGCTCGACCTCCAGCTGGCTCTGGTAGCGCTGGCAGAACTCCTCGCCGCCCATTTTCTTCACGGAGCGAAAGTAACGCACCGAGTGCGTGAGAAACTCCTCGTGGAAGCGCTCCAGGTCGGTCGGGGCGAGGTATGGCTTGTCCCCACCGCAGACCTGAAAGGGACGGAGGAGGAAAGTGTGATTTACAGAGAAAGACTGAAAGCAACTCTAGTTGGATCTTCATTAGGCCCCATTCTGAAGCATTTTTATCACCGATTCAAAGTTTCGACACTCCGCTCTCCCTTAATGACACCTGGTGGTCTTTGGCCAACGTTGGGTTATTGAATTGATTGTGCTTCATGATGATTGTGAAAGAAAAGCATGTCCGTACCAGCTCCATGTTCTTGCCGTACATGTCTTTGGCTCCTGCCACAGCAGTCAAGTTGTTGGCTTCTGCTGTCGCCTGACAAACAGGAGAAGACAATGAAATTCAAGATGAAACCTACAAAGTCTGACCCAGACTCCATACATCCATGTGACCCCTCAGACACCAACTAACCTGCAGCATGGACTTTGGGTGAGGCAGTTCCTCCCCTTGGTAGATCTTTATGTAAGCCTGCAAGAATGTAAAATAACACAGATTATCACACCAGTGTTTCCTCAACAATGTTAATCTTCTGGCAGCTGACAGAAAAAAAATGTAAAGTATTTTTTTACGACTCACTTTGGGGGACATAGTGCACAATGGGATTTAATACTGGCAAACACTGAAACTTAAATCAGTGCGAGTAAGACTGAGCACACCTGCGTTACTATCATGAGTTGTGTGTGCTTTGACCAAAAGAATGGGAAGTGTAATTGGTTTAATATTGTGTCTTCACTTTATGATTGTTTTTTCTTTCTTCACATCTCTACTCAACCATTTGCGTCAGTTATTCACAGTCAAGCTTTTCTTTGTTATTTTCCAAATGATTACGTCTACGTTAGAGTAGGAAGCAGAGTGTATCATTTGAGGCTTTATGCTTATCGACATGTCACCTATCCGTGTGAAAACTACAGGACTTTAATTAGGATCCTGCAGGACCTTGAAGTACTCCAGGAGATCTCTGCAGGTGACTTTGTTGCCTCCGATCTCCTTCTCCACCAGTCGTTCTGGGGCCAGCAGGAGAGGCACCAGCCTGGCCAGCGCCCTCTTAAAATCACTATCGATGTCTGAAACACACAAACACGCACCGTGACTGTCCTCTGAAGCATGACATGTCAGTCCAGCATGCTTTAGCTGTCGCTCTTCATCACAAGTTCATTAATGTTCCCGTCTTCTCACCTTTCAACCTGCCGTCAAAGTACGGGTTGGTGGCCACCTTGAGGCCCGGATGTGGCAGCAGGAAGCAGCCGATGTTGGAGAAGCAGGAGTGGATGTGCTTCCTCACATTCTGCAGCTCTTCATGTTGGTTCTGTTTCACCTGAGTCAGCAGACATCTATTAAACTCTCACAGTGAAAGTGTGTGCGTTTTCCTCTCGTCATAGACTGTGGGGATGTGTACACAAACGTTCCGCTAAGCATATTTGCGCATTAAGTTGGTGGTGTCTGACAGGAGCGGTGACTGTGACCTGCTGCAAAAATATCTTCAACAATGTGTGCAAATATCACCCAATGTAAATGATGCTCACCTGTAGCCTTTTATCCAGGAAGTTGTTGCCTCCTTCCAGTCCGTAGTCGTGTTCATAAGGGTAACACCAGTCCCGGATCAGGAACATCAGGGACTGAAACACACCGCCAACATCACAGACACAATATATTGGATTTAGGAAAGAAAAATTAAAGCCGAGAAGATAATAATAATGATAATAATAATAATGGCTATGCGGCTTGATATTGTCCATACCATTCCCGTTTTCAGCTACATTCCTCAATTTTACTCATCCCATAATATTATATGAATAAATAAAAACATGGCTTGCTGTGCAGCCACATATTTAAATGTATACTGTAGGTAGAGTTTATGAACTAGGTGCATGTTCAATGGTATATATTCATTCATTAGGACGACATGCATGTACACAGTCAGTACCTGGAAAGGTTTCAGGTAGATCTCTTCCATTGCCAGCCGGCCATATTCTGTGAAGAGCTACATATGGAGAGAAAAACTAATTATGATCAGACAACAGGAGTGAGTGTAACTTTGGAGCTACTTTTCCCTGGGAGGAGGAGGAGACATGACACCAACCTGCAGATGCTGCAGGTCGTCCTCCTGTATGTTCTGGGAGAGGTTGTACACCTTGGAAGAAAAAAATTAAAAACACTTCATTTAAAAAAAAGAGATAAAAGCAACAGCATATTTTCTACCAGACAAAACGTGCATTTAAGAGTCACCTGCACAGAGCTGGTCATTGTGCTGAGGGCGAACACAGTAGCACAGTCCTTTATGGTGGACTGGCTGTCGAAGGCTCCCTGAGTGTCAACGAGGAGCACAGCAACCTGTTGGGACCAGAGGAAACAAACGCGTTTTTGCTTTATACATGTAAACGTCACAGTGAGAAAACAAATCTGATATTTAGCAGGTTCCATCGATCCTTCTACCTTGCTGCCATCGGGCTTGTCGACCACAAAGACTTCGCTCCAGACCTGGATTCCTGTGGTCTCCCTCTCACAGCCTCCTCTCCAAGTGAAGCCTGTCAGGGGCTCATCATCACCTCCCATCCACGACTTACCCTGTTGCAGAGGGGAAGAGTGAGAAGACAGGGGGGAGGGGTAATACAAGAGGAAAGAGAAGAGATGAAGATGGGTTGGGACAGGAAAAAGTGGGAAAATCCACATGGATTGTAGAGGACCGATGAGTGTGAGGGGAAGAGGAGGCAGAGATTGTAGAGAGGAGGTGGAGAGATAATGGTACGAGGGAAAGAGGGAGGAGTGAAAAAAAAGAAAGGAAAACAGATCAATGGACTGAAGACCAGCAGCATTTATTATTGTAGTCATGCTGCATTAACTTCACTAGAGAAAATTGTTTTTATATTAGTCTGTGACCACAATAGTTCCAGACCCTGTGTCCAAATTAGTGTGAAATTAGATTTTTCCCAGTGACTCTGTAGTGTTTAAAGGTTCAATGCATAATTCGGAGCCACCTGCTCCAAATAAATAGGAAAGTCTAAATTCAGTCTAAATTCATCAATAATAAAAACCATCAGTTATTAAAACACATTTTAGTTGTAGTAGTTTGTCATATTTATTGTATTCTAAGTTTTATAGTATTATAATGTATTCTACAGCTATATCTCTCTTCTAGTGTATTTTTTCAGTCAGTTCATTACACCACACTGCTGAAACTCAGCCGGTCTAAATATCAAACACCACCTTCAGGAGGCCACACTTGGACTTGGCTCAATGACCGAGACAGTAACGGCTCACTGGGATGATTATTAGACTTTGGTGAAAAGGTCTGTGCGGTTGATTGTTTCTTCTTATTTGATTTTATCTGCAGCAGTGTAGCATCACCCTCATGTTCTCATTAAGGACAGTGTGTACACAGTAACTGGTGTGAACAGATCACTCTGGGACACACTGGATGAAATGTGGTAACAAGACTCGTGGCGCTGCAGGACAAAGCTTTCATTTGAGACTGAACAGACAGATTGAATATTTATATAGTCAGTCTTTTGTTTTTTGGATCATTATAAAACGGCACTCATCAAAAAAAACAAAACACAAAAGGTGAAATTAAAGCGAAACAATGCAACCTTGTTTTTATTTCTGCCCGACAATAGAGGAGATCCACTGACCACAAATAGGACGCACGTAAACCAGCCTCACAAACAAATGCCTGATTTGCAATGCAAAGCACGTGTGAACACCGATTCTTGGCTTCTAGAACATGAGATCTGTGCAGATTTCCTCACCAGGATCTTATGACAGAGCAATATGATCGTTAGTCATTAAGCAATAACAAATACCTGCAGTCCAATAGTCACACGGCTGTGAAAGTTGCTATTTGGAACATTAACTTCTGGATATAATTGAATATATAATCACAGTCTCAACAAATAGCATCGCTGTTTGGGAGGGAAATGTGCAGATCTGGTCAGACTTGCATGAATGCCCACGTTCATGCTGCCCAACAGCTGTGAGAAAAACATTCCCTCGTCTTTCCTGCGTGTGTGTGCGTGTGTGTGTAACGTGATCCTGGCTCCTTCTGAAGGACTAGTTGTTGATACTTGTGTCGGAGCATAGTTGTTGCATAGGCAAACTCTAAAGTGTGTGTGTGTGTGTGTGTAATGCAACCCTACTTATTGTATAATTCCCTCTCAGAAGGTAGAGACCGGTTACACCACCCAGTCTTATTCATGCACCTTACTGGACGTCTTAGTCATCTGGTTGAGTAATTATCTCAGTCTGAGCCTAAACAGGAAGCGTGTGTCGTCGCTCGTCACATTGACACATGCCAATACTGGCTGTTGTCTCATCTGCTGTGCCTGTTCGTCGAGCCCACCTGTTTTCACAATCTCTGCGGACTGTGAATGTTACACAACAATAAAAGCCCCTGAGGGAGGATGAGACGATGTGTGTTTATTTAGCTCATGCAAACACACCATTAGCAGGAGCGTTTACAATGAGTGTGAACAAGTTATTTTACTCATCTCGCAGACATTGTGCGCCAGTTGATAATAGATATCAAGGTTATGCCAAATATATTGCACCATTTTGACTTATGGGTGATTCATTTAAGAGCAACCGCATCAGAGTGCGTTTTCTAGTCAAAACCTTTGTGATCCTTTAACTGTTTTTTGTTCATATCAAATAAGAGTGATGTGAACAAAAAAAGGATTCACCAGCTACAAAACAAATGCAAGGTCAGAAATGAAAAAAGTAAATGTTGCGTCTACATTAACTTATCTCCTTAGAGATGTGTAAGACCACAGTAAAATTATTTCATTAATTAATCAATTGACAGAAAATTAAACTACTATGATAATTGATTGTTTCGCATAATTTTTAAAGAAAAAAAAAACAACTTAAATATATCTTTCGGTTTTGGACTATAGACTGAACAAAACAGAGAAAAATGTGACCGTACAAGATATAAAAAATAAATAAAAAATGACACACACCCCAGTTCCAGCCTATGCAAAGACACGTAGAAATTACAGAAAAAATATCTTTTGGCATCAGTTCATGTCACCGTATTTCAGACTGGCCCCATTGTTCAAACTCAAAGTGGTATTAGTGCGTGCATGGTGTTACATTCTCACTGGATATTATTTTGTCCTGATTATAAAATGTCTAATCAATATGCAGCATCACATAAGGAGCACTTGACATTAAGTACTTGACTGAATAACCGTCTCTTTTAATCTCCACGGGATAATGTGCCCTTGAAAATCCTCACATTATTCATCTCACCTGACTGTGCATGTAGCGCAGCATGAAGTCCAGCAGGAAGGACTTGCCCTTGCGGAAGGCCCCGGCCACGGACACGACCACCACGTTCAGGTCTTTCACGTGATCCTGCAGCAGGATGCTCTCCAGCGCTGCAGCGTCCAGCTCAAAGCTGTGCTCATCCTCATTGGCCACGACGATCTGGATGGGCCTGGCCTTCTTTTCCTCCGTCACAGCCTGAAGACATGAGTTTGCTATCAATCACAGGTTTTCCCTGGCACCGAGAAAGCATTTAAGTGATTACAATGATGATGAGGCAGGTTTCATGGACGAGACAGGGAACTGAAAATGACAAAGCTCAGATCAGCAAATAAAGCGTCTGGGGGGGGGAAGTATGGTGAGTGCATTCAGGAGCCCGGTGTACAGCAAGGACAGCTACAGTTTTAAAATGTGAAATATCACAAAATTGCCTATTTCCCTTCTTTGAAATGTATAGCTTGTACTCACAAATAAAAAATGTAAAATGTTCTCCTGGATAAATCTTAGTTTGATATGGTACACATGCTTGTCAATACACAGGACTATACATGGCAGGTAATACATCAACATGTACACACCTCTTCTTCCTGAGTCTGTTCATCTGGTGAGGGGGGGAGGCTGGCATTTTTGCCTGAGTTCGAGACTGCGCTGCTGGGGAGCAATTCATCCTCCAGGCCTTCGGGCCGGGCTAAAGGAGGCCTCTTCTTGTGCCGAAAAATGGGGACATCTTCCACACCACTCAAGCCTTTAGATAACCGGACAAAGTCGAGACAGACAGATTAAATTACACTGCTGAGATAACATTATGATGCATGTTAGCGTACAGTACAGACATACAGGCGTAAAGTGAGAAGGAGAAGAATGTGGAGGCAGGGCTTTGTAGTAAGACTAAAAAACACTTCTCTAAGAAATAGCTTTCATTGTCATAAGTTTACGTGAGAGACTGACTATTTGTTCTGAGAAGTTTAGGAGAAAGTAGGATGCCGTGTGTGGTCAAATTGTAGATCTTCCCAGCATTCTGTGCCGGGCTAAATACCATTATCCACTCTGGACTACTCATGTAGGTCAAGCTCAAAAATAGCCTGGCGCTGAAAATGACAAAGGGCTAGAAAAAAAGGACACATGGAAAAAAAAAAAAATGTTAGGACAGTGTTTTCACATTCTTATTCTCAGCCTTAGTGATGTTTCTGTGAAAGTCTTTCCTTCAAATCTAAAGCACGCTTCTTCTAAAACGGCACGATTCCTTCCTTCCTGTCACAGTAACAAAACTTCAGTATAAGCAAATGTGGCGAACCTGAACTGTAAAGCATGCAGACAAGTAGCTTGTCTTCGCAGCATTATTACTAAGGGCGATTTCCCTAATCTTTGATTTTATTGATTAATCAGTTTATTGTTGGGTCTATAAAATGTCAGAACTGGTGAAACTGTCTGTCACAATTTCCCAAAGTCCAAGGTGACGTCTTTAAAAGTCTTGTTTTGTCCGACCAACAGTCAAAGATATTCAGTTTATACGAGACTGTTGAGGAAACTAAATATTTAAGAAATGTATTCTTTAAAAAAAAAAAAAAAAAAAAAAAAAAAAGGCACAATAGATGAATTGGTAATAAAACAAATCGCAGATTCATCTTCTGTCAATCAATTTAATCACCTAATCATTGCAGCGCTTATTATTTGATATAATTTCCAAAACGTAAAGAATGGTACAAAATAATCTTGTAAAATAACTTTTTTTCGAAATGGAGTAGTTTTCCGACCTCTATGAAGCATTCTTTACAAATTAGATACTTTATTGATCCCGGGGGAAATTTAGGAAAATAAAGCTGCCTAAAAACAAATGCCGTTTTTCCTTTAACATCACATTTTAGTTAACTTCCCTGGTTTTCCAGGCAGAAGGAAAAAAAATGTTTTAACCCTTCTTTCCAGATATAACCTAGAAATAATCGCTGGATGAGGATTAAGATGAACACTCCCTGAAGTACATACTGTTCTCAAAGTGGCGATCCCTTGGCCATAATCCAACTGACGCTGAACAGGTAGGACAACAAGTACCAAGCATTGCTCATTCAAATATTTAAAATGATTCAACTGTTCCGAGTTGTCCCACGATATTATCTCTCACTGCATAAATTAGGTTTCGGCCAACCAACCTGACTCATCCCTTCTAGTTTGATTGCCAACCTTGATGAGCACAGAACCTGGATCCAAGTCACTGATGTCCACAGAAGGCCAAAATATTTGGCCGACGTTACCCACCTGAAGAAAAGAGTGCAGGAACAAAAGACACCTGTATCCAACAGTAAGAAAACTAATACAGCATTTGGTAATCTTTGCTGTAATGTCCTCTACGTAAAGCAAGTAAAAACTGATGGCACATCAAGACGGTCTACAGTGAACACCAACCGTCATGAACACACGTTACTTGTTGAGTATCAGTGCACACCAATAACTTCACCAACTAAAGTCCAAGGAGACATATTCAACTAGCTTTGTCCGACGAACGGTCCCAAACCCCAAAGATGACAAAGAACGGCAGCACATTCGCAACTAAAGATGTATCTACATATGGAAGTCATGAGTTGGGTTCTTTTTTTGTTGTTTTTCATACAGCTTGATCCAAATGTCTCCAAGTCCGTTTCAAATTGAGAGCGCAATAATAGTTGTGCCTTGTGTGTTGACAGAGAGAGAGCATAAAGAGAGTTCATGCTGTAAAAAAACATGTTTATTACAAATGTGTCCGCTGTGCATGGCCCCAGGTAGGAGTGCATACGAGTTACATTAGCAGTGAGCACACACATTAGTCTTCACGGTACCCAAGTTAGCAGAAACAGCCAGAGATCACATTTACCCCCAGCACGAGTACAAAATTGCTACATTTCAAATGGGCGTTTCAAACGAAAAATAAATGGTCCTCTATCGGAAAAATCAACACTGGTCTGTTTATCTGCTGCTCCTAACCAAGGCAGCAGGGACATAAGGGTGAAAAACAACAACAATTCAGATCCTTAACAAGTCGAGAAAACTTAATATAGACTGCAGCAGCTGTAAAACCAACGTCATGATTTTGACTATGTTCAAGATACTGGTCATTTTTCAACATTTCTTTCATTTTGTGTCATTTTATTCCATGCCACAAAGTAGATTATGCATCTTAGTTGTTGTTGTTATGCTTGTTTTGTGTACATTTTCTTTTTTTTTAAAGTGTTGGCTTGTTTGAGCACTAGCAGCGGCTGACACTGTCCGGACCATTTCAAAGTGGTAGTAGGGCATCAGTGAGAACATTAAGTGATATTGCTGCTGAGAAGGACAACTGTAAATGGGGCATTCAAAGACCAACCTGGAAGTGCAACAAACTCCCAAAAGGGTAGCATCAATGCTGCCAGTACGGAGCAGTTACAGTAATCTGCTCTGCACACAAATTAGCCCTGCAGATTTCATCCGTCTGTGGCAGTGCAGGTTCCATCTAGTCCAGAGCAGCACTCAGCAGGATGAAGTGGCACAGACTGCAGCTACAGAGGGGACCCGCACAAAGACACTATTCTGCTGGGGACTGCGAGGAGTCTGTGTTGCAGCAGAATGTGTGTGAGAGACGAAACACAATAAGCATGCAAGGAGGCATAAACAGCCAGTGAAAACCCATTATCTCTGCTACACTCACACTTCATGTTAAAGTGGCTAATGCACTGTCCTACTCCTCAGCTTGCAGAAAACAAGGGCCGAACTAAAATTAGCTACATTACTTCTTATCTTATGGAGGTGCTGAGCAGATGTTAACTGGCCTACATGTTCGTCTGCATAGCGTACACTCCAACAACAAAGTCAAGGGGATAAGATGAGTTTGCAAAGTACATCCCTCACACAAAGAATAAATCATTGCACATAAACAACACACACGCACAAACAAGTGGGGGTCTATCTTTAACTATGCATGGCAGGAATAGAGTGCGTCTATGCAAGCTAGCCTACATTTCAGCGCTGCGTCCCAAATCAGCTCTCCCTTCCCTGGACTCCTGCACTATATCTGAGGCAGACTTTGATAAGGGCATGGTCCACTTAACTTTACCAGCTGTCTAAATATGGGAGATGTCATACTTTAAGAAAGAGGTTACTCTAGATTTTTCAACATATTTAGTGTAGCAATTAAGACTTTAACAAACCTTTGAGAGTGAAGTTGAAGTATGCAAGGAAAATGCACTACTGCAAGTTAATCAGTGACAGATACTCTGCAATCAAGCTTATGTTAAATATTTGCTGATGTTGTTTCTAAGGTATTTCACATTTGGACCACAAGAGTGAACGCTGGGACAGTTTAGAAAGCTCAAATTCATGCTAAAGTCTTCTCTCCACTGTTGCCACACTGATTATTAATACAAGCGCTTCTCAAGAAGGCTTTCAACACCCTCTTGGGACATGGCATTTAAAACTATTTGGAAGAAATCATTTGGGCGACCAGGGAACATATGTTTATTATCAAACAGGCTGCAGAGACTGAGTTTATGGAATAAGGACGAGGAATCCACTGTAGCCTATTAAGATGCAGGTACATCGACTTCCCTGCACAGCAGCGCCAATACACAACCTGCCATGGCCTGCTTGGACAAGAGTCAAGGAGGGCAAATGTTCAATTGCAGCAAGCAGACCAACCAGGAGTCTGTGAGGACAAAGTGCAGATTAAGAGCAGCCGCGGTTAGTGAATGTTTTTGCCACAGAGTCAGCTGGCCTTTATGAAAGTAGACATGAGGGTTATCATGATTAAAAAAGACTCCGGACCATATCTCAGCGATGAGCCTTGAGCCTCTTTACAAGGTTTAGAGAAAGGTTACAATAACCGTTAGTGTGCTGGAGGAGATTTGTTTTGACCATTTATCTTCCGTTGTCATATTGGCAGAGGAAAAGGATATCAGATTAATCAAAATGTCATAATCAAAACTGATTATTTTCCCAATCAATTAATTGGTGAAAAAAAGAAAAGTTTATTGTTAAAAAGCACCTGCCATAAGTTTTGAAAGCCCAAGAAGACATTAGACATAAGTCTTATTTTACAAAATGAAAAAGCAGTTTGAATTAAATTGAGATTATCTTTTGCTTGATTAAACAAACCGATTAATGGAACAAAAGTTTTGCCAATTTTCAGTCGGTACTCCAGTTAACTATAAACAGGATGCTGGCAGTAGCCTTATTTCCTTGTCAAGAAAGCAGTTATCACAACATAACCTGCAGCACTGATGTCTCAGATGGATGAAAGGATTGTTACCGATTTACCAATACAAATTGGAGATTTTGTAGTTTATGAATAAACCTTAAACCTGACATCAAAAACACCTCAACACTGAAGCTTAAGAGCTCTGTTCCACCAATTAAATAGTTCACACATTTAATTTGAAAAGTGATACATACATTATTAATATCCACATGTGGGAGTAGCTACATCCATCATGAGATATTCAATATTAAACACCACACTGAGTCTGGTGAATCCACCTCATGCACGAAGGATCAGCATCAGGTGCGACATGTATTCACTTCAGCATCAGTCCAGTGTGTTAATGGCTGTGGTTTACTATATTCATACGTTTGTGCTTAATAATTACTTGTAAAATGCTGTCATGTATCTACGAGTTGTATTCGGAGTACAACATTAGCCTCGCATTCACGCGGATAAGTCTGCGGGCGAACCGAACAGACTAATAATAGAATATTTAAAAATATCCGAGCCATTAGTGGGATGAGAAGATTAACGTATGTGTAGTGAAGAAGGCTACACAAGCTACAGAAAAGTGGAGAAGCATAAAGCGGGCTGTTTCAAAGTTCACAACGGGGCGAGTGTGTAGCTACAGGCAGGTTCACGGACCAGGGAGCACGAGAGGAGCACGAGCTGTTCCAGGTGAAAGTGACGGACAAACGAGCCAACAGGTGTCGCGGATACATGTTGTGTCCGGCTCAGAGTCAACAGCAGCTTCTTTCTTTCTTTTTTTAAAAGTTACAGAGGCGAAAACATGTTTTGACCTAGCGAAAACACACTCCGACAACATGTATCTGACTGGAGCTAATTCCCCGCACAGTTTGGACTGTTTAACACTTTGTTTGCGTTACAGGAGACACATTCTGGCAGGGGGTACCACATTTCTCATGACACCGCGGGTCTCCAACTGAAAACCGCAGCTAACGGAAAAGCGAGTTTGCCACTCACAAAGACAAAGACGACAGAAACAAAAAACACTTTACATGTTAACCCCCCCGCTCCTCAGCTCCGCACTCCTTCATCGGTCCACTGTCGTGTAACTACTCGACAAAATCAACAACGGTTTACCTTCGTCAACGACTCGGCTTTTGCAGTTGGGCTCGAAGTGATTTCTGCTCATCAACCCGCTCACCTCCGCCATCTTGGACTACTGAAACCTAACGTGGCTGACGTCAAAGGAGCTTTTTTTTTTTTCCTTCACGCTGCCTGCTGAAGTTCATGCCTCCCCGAGACTGCTGCAGCTGGGTCAGCTACACCGCCCCAAGAATGCACGATATGTTTTTTTTAACTTCACAGAAGCAAAACATAATTTATTTTCAAGGTTTTTAAGAAAGGTATCTAAAGCAGATATTGTGTTGAAAAGTGGCATTCTCCAGGCAGCAAATTACAGGAAGTAATTAGGCCATTTAATAAAGAATACACAATTTGTATGAAGCCTATCTATCAATGATTGTAGATGAACCCAGTGTCCCTCATCCTGGGCCCAAGCAGATATAACATCCAAAAACAATAAGAGATTGTAGGCTATTTTTTTCTTATGCTGCAATGAAGAACATTTTTATTGCAGTGTGAACAAGTACAAATAGTTAAAGGCTGGCAGAGAGTGCTGTTTGATTTAGTGCCATTAGAATACCTTGTATGTATTATAGCTACATTCAAAAACAGCCTAGTTCTGTGAAATGTGGGAACCCAGAACTATGTAGAGCCTGGTGTCTGTCTTCAGAGTTCACAGCATATAAATGACACCGTTTTTACTTAACCCACAGCCTTTGGGTGGAAAACAAATAAGAAGAGATTAAACATTTATATTCCTGGCAGTGTAGAAACTGACTAAGGCCATCACGTAGCGAGATATACAATCTACAGAAAATATAATTACACAATTGTATTTATGAAAAATGTAAGAAAACGCGTCGTAAATGTCATTTGATGTGTTTAATGACTTTATTTATTTATGTTTGGATTGGTGGTTTTGGTGTTGTTTCATGACCACCTTTCTTTTTTATTTAGCACTAGAAGATGATTGACAACCTGACACTCAGTCACAGACAGGGAGGAGCTTCACTTTTATGACCACAGCATCAGCATCTTCCTGTTGTCAATACTACTGGGCCATTAAGGCAAGTCATTTGTTTATTTTGTCTTCAGAGTGCTCTATACACGCACGCCTTCGTCATCATAACAACATGATGATCCATCCCAAGAAAGCGAGATAGGAATCTTGGGGGAAATTGGATTAATTTCCTCCACTTGTCTCCGCACTGGCTTCATGTTTTGTTTGTTTGTTTTCCTGAGGATGAAACCTAATGACTTTTCGAGCGTCATCGTGAGGTTGACATTTTCCATTTTTGAGTGAGACTTCTCAACAATGATTGGATGGATTGTTATGAAATATAGACTTCAATGTCTCCCTCAGGATGAATTATAGATGTTAGGCCCCACTCTCAGCAACAATTTACCTGAAGGAGATCAGACTGGCAACATATTTCTCCTCTTTAAATCCCTCTTGAAAACATGTTTATAGATGTGCTTTCATGGGGTTTGTGGCCTGAACGCATCTGTTAAGTCACTGCTTAAAACACATTTAGGATATAAGGAGTCTCTTAACCCTTATCTTATTGATTCATTTGATTACTTTATATTGTTTTTTAGTTTTTTTTAAAACTTTTTCTCATATATAGCTCCTTTTGCTCAATGTTGTATAACTTCTAGACAGTTTCTGTTTGTCTACCATATTTATTTGGTGTAGTAAAGCTCTTTGTAACTGTTTTGAAAAGTGCTAGAATAAAGTTTCCGATTATTATTATTATTATTATTATTACTATTATTATTATTATTATTATTATCATCAGGTTCCAATTGTCTAATACTTAAGTTTATCATCAAATACCTGCTAAAGCGATGACATTCCCATCAGCCTCAGCGGTTACTTAGCTAGTGTTAGCATGCTAACACACTAAACAAGGATGGTAAACATTATACCTGCTGAACGTCCACATGTTAGCATTGTCCTGATGAGCACGTTAGCATGCTGGTGTTAGCTTTTAGTTCAAAGCACCGCTGTGTCTAAGCACCGCACGGAGCCTCCTGCACAGCTAGTTTGTTTAAATGTGATGATATTCATGCATCTATTCACTCGCTCACTGTTGCCCTTATACCTCTTGTGGTCACGAGCAGACATGGTATGATGCCTACACTGAACCTCACGTCGTCCATCTGTGTCCCTTGATGAAGGTTCATTTAGCTTCCACAGGCGCTCTGCCCTCAGCGAAGATAACACTTATCTCCTGAGTTTCGCCTGATATCTGTGGTGCAGTGCAGATATGTTGTTCTCTGCTTAATAACTTTATGGTGCTTTAACTGCTCTCAGTGATGACTGCTACCCATACAAGTCATAAAAGCTCTTCACCTCAGGGGGTGAACTGGCTTCATGTATTTACACAGCTGTTCACGTCCAGAAGGATGTCCTGACATTGTGGAAAGACTATGTGCTGACAGTGGAGGACAGCTTTTCTTCAAGCCTTGCAATCACCTGGCAGATTACGCTTTGCGTGGGAAGATATCATAATGTGCTTAAAAACAATAAACATGCTTTAATTGACTCATTACAATGACGTATGTGGATGTAGATTTTGATTTGAAAAAGGGATAAAGTCTCCAGCCATGCTGATGGCTCTGTGAGGCTGTACTCGGGCGCAGGGAGGCGTTGAGCTAAACGCTGACATCAGCATGCTGTGATGCAGTGCAGTGCTGATGTTTAGCACGATGCTACCGTGTTTATCATCTTATTCTCGCATGCACTGTTAATATGGTCATTTATTCAATTTGAAGGAACATGCCACCATCACCAGAGCCATCCCATAAAATAAATTAAACAATTCCACTTGGTATCTATGTAGTTTTAAGAGCTTTTATAGTTCATTATACTCAGTTAAAGTTAAAGGACTAGTTTGACATTTTGGGAAACAATAGTTTATTCTCTTACCTAACAGCAGCTACAGACAGTAAGTCCTTAAAGTGCTCAGAAATATGCACTTTTTAACCTCTTCATTTCTATGGCACCTGTGGGCACAGTTCCTTGCTCTGTTCAGGAAGACCATGCGGTACAAACGAAAGCTTCACAACAGCTACTAAATTGACCGTGTAGTTAGATGGTTTTGTCAAGGAGCGACTGGTTCTTTAAACTATTATTTGCCTTCAACATGTGTGCGTTAGTCAGCAGCCTTGCTTAGGCCTGTTTGCATTAGCTGCAGCAGTGAGCCGAGTTGACATTGGCATTGAGCTCATTTTAATGCTGCAAACAAAGCTGTTTGGAGAAAACAATTAAAGGTGCTGTTGTAACTTTCCAACTGCAAACTCTGACTGATACGACCTGGACACACATGTCAACGCTGCCAATTTGTATGTACATACAAAAGCATTTGAAGTGCACCTTAAGTGACCTTGCGCATGAGCCAATCAGGTTTTAGTTGGTTAACTGGGATTGGGTGTCTGACGAGTGCTGGATCAACACGCTCTCTCTCTGAGGGACAACCCCACATTTCCTGGAGATCCTACTCCGTCCCGCGATTAGATGTGACATTTAGACGTCACTGAAGGACGCTCTTGTCTTTCCTGTGCTACTTCACTTTCAAAGTCATATAGATTAAACTTCTTACACCCTAACCCCCTCAATGCTCACCAAATATCCTACTAATACAGATCAAACCTCGGCCTGTTGGGATCGTTGTGGCCCTAACTGTGTATTTGGACTGCGGGTTCCCCTCGTCTTCCATGCACTGTAATGGAAGAGGACGACAATCCAACATTAGAAAAAAGGTCAAGACTACCACAGAGAAGGAGAAGGTAAGAGCGACAGATGGAAAATAATTGCTTTTTCAGAAAGAGTGAGAGGAGAGACAGACCAGCCGTGTTAATCTGTGTCACTGCTCTTCTATTCTTAGCCGGTCCCACCGGCCAGCAGAAATATGAGAGACACACGTGATGACCCAAGTCCTGATAAATTTAGAGAGAGAGGTCAGAGAACAGTGACAGAAGCCCCAAACCAGAAATAAACTCCAGATGTGAGGACTGTACAGTATGTGTGTCTGGGTCTCACGGAGGAGCTGTCTGGGAGTAGTCCAAAGTCTTCTATGGGACACTTTTTGAGGGATTAGATTATTTAATACTTTACACCCCCCCCCACCACCACCCTCTCTATATATAAAAACATATGTGAATATCAGTCCCTGTGTCTCATGTTGTACTCAGTTTAGATGGGCTTTACGTCTACATTATTAGTAGAGGGCTCCCTCTAGTGCCTGCAACGTAAAATACAACGTCACTTATTGCAAGCAGAAAACGTTGCAACGGGCCTGTTGATTATGTCTCTGTGTGTCCTTACTTTTAGTTCCCTATTCAACTGCTACTCTGTGTGTGTGTGCGTGCGTGTGTGTGTGCGTGCCTGTGTGTGTGCGTGCGTGTGTGTGTGCGTGCGTGTGTGCACACAATCTTGCATGTATTCAAGAAAAACTTCCGTTTCTTTGTGTCCTTGCTGTAAATTCTTCTGATTGTAAATGATGTAAATTCTGTTCATTCATTTTATGGAAGGAATCAAATGTAAGTGTAGAATAAAGCTGTGGACTATTGTGAAGGTAGCTGCAGTCATTTGTGTTCAGAGTGTGGACAAAGTATTTGCCAAATGATGTGCTGTGAATAATGTTGGATAAAAACATTCCTGCTCTAAACAAGGACACAAACAGCGACACAATACAGATACATCAAACAGAAAACAGGTGGTTTCATAATAACATGTTTCAGTTATAGTTCATTATGTTTTTTATGATGCAATACAAAACAATAAACACATTAAAAAAAAAAAATCTCAATCAAAAGGCACAACAGAATTCTGATGCAGACGTTCCCCTCTCATTCACTAACCCAGTCAGCAGCAACTTTAGTCCTACAGAAACATTGCAGCACCAAAGGTCAACTATGGAGAAATATTTCCAACCCAGTAAGCATTTTAGAAATCTATTATGGGTCAGTAAGGCCAATTGTTGTCTAGCCAGCTGGCAACTTTTATCAAATATAGCTCAATTACCTTTAGGCACTTTATATGTTTTACATTTTATAACCAGGCGATGAGTCTTTATGTAGGTTATGTGTGTGTATGTTTTTATAGATTTTTTTATTTATCTTACAAATAGCGTTTCTCTGATTTTGTCATGTCCAATAGTGCTGCCAGATCCTAAATGTAATGGTACTGTACTGTAGTTAAGTACAAGTTTGAGTTACTTTACTTTCCATTCAATGACACTTTTTTACTTCTCCACCATTTTAGTGGCAAATATTGTACATTTTACGGCACTATTTGACATCTATAATTACTACCTACTTGGCAGATTCAGAATTTACACAACAAACAATTGATGAGTTTAATTAAACTACCCAACAGTGCATTTAAAATAATCAAAAGTAGCTACACCATGACCAAAATGCAACCTGAAACATTTACTTGTCTTGGAGTATTTTTTCGTATACCACTTTTACCAAAGTAAAGCATTTGAATGCCTGTTCCACCACTGCTCAGTTTCAAACAAAATGTTGGCCAATGATAACAAAATCATAAAAAAGTATTTTACATTTCAACAGTAAATCGCTCGTTTTGTCAGCTTTCCTGTACCTCCTGTCTTTCAGCATGGATGCTAACAGTCACTCGCCTCAATGCTTTAAAAAGTAACTGTGAATATGCCTTTACTATCCAGCCTGCAACATCTCTGAGCTGGCCTGTATCTCCTCCTCACCTGGATCTGGTCCCTCTAAATCCACACCTGGAGCTGGAGGCCTCCACATGTGGGAGCCAGTCAGCAGTCGAGCTGACTTTCCTCCCACAAAGGGAGACTCTTCTCCCCTGGTGAAGGCCTCATGCGGCCTGAGGAGGCATGTTGAGGCCTCTTCTTGCACCGAGGTCACAGAAAGCAGCTGGATATTGAGGACTCTGAATCGGATCACTTTCACCTCGACCCCTGTGTGTATCAAAGCTACGAGGCTGCTGGTGGCAGATACCTCTGCGCAGATATTTTATAAACTTATATGGTTTTCATGTGTGTTTCCTATCTTCAGCCTGTTCATTCTGCTGCTGCGAAGGATAAAGTATTTTATCTTTTCTTTTCTACGAGCTGAAAAAAACCCACCAAAAAACTACAATCATACACTCAAGGAAGAATATCTCCAGGACATTGCAGATAATGAAAATAAATTCTAAACCATTTAAAAAGTTAATATTTTCCACTGCTACCACACGGTGGCAGTGTAGGCCTGATTGAGTTTTATGTCAACTTGAATTAAGAGGCAGATCAGAGTTTTTCATCGCTAGTAGAAGGTAAAGATGATCATTATCTTTCAGTGTCTCACTGTTTGGCACATCTGGACTACTTATATTGATATTCCTCCCTTTGACCACACATTTAGACTCAGGTCTGAGCTTCAGCAGCCACATCAAGGCAACAACTAAATCAGCATTTTATGATCTCAGACAAGTAGAAGGAACCAGAGGTTTCATGTCCAGACAAGCTTTAGAGGAACTTATTCATGTCTCCATCCCCAGCAGGGTGGACTATTGTAACGGACTCTTGTCTGCTGTCCCCAAAAGATACCAGCTTCAGCACAGTCAGAACATTTAACAAGACACATGTGACTCCTGTTTGTCAATCTTCACACTGGCTCGTTAGTTATAGAATCAATGTTAGTGGTGATGCTGGTTTATAAATCACTTATCAACATGAGGCCAAAATGTAAACCCAGCAGACGTCTTGGATGTTCAGAGAAGCCCTCAGCTTCAGAGTCAGAACCACAGTGTTTACATGTTGTTCTGATGCATTTCTTCACTTCACTGTACGTAAAGCACTTCGACTTGCCCCTGTGCTTGAAAGATGCTATAAAAATACAGTTATCTTGCCTTAAAAAAATACCTCATTTGTCATTTGACAACATGAATGTAATATCATCCTCAAAAACTTGTGTTTTAATGTTTACAGTGGAAAGATTTCAGCTATTCATTTCTCAAAATAATGACTTTTAATTTGGTGTCAAATAAAAATAAAATAAAAATACATTAGCATTATTACTTTATTTTCTTTTTTACGTCAAGACGTTACGAGAAGGTTAACTGATCGCTTCACTCTTATTGTAGTTTACTCTATAACCAGACAACTTTCCAGATTCTTTCATGATATTTAATGGCATGGGTCGGACAACGTTAACAATATATCATCAGCATAAAGGTGATCTTGAAGTCATGCAGCACCTCCGATGCCTTATAGGCTCTTAATGCACGTGCGTGTCACACAAATGTCAGGTGAGACTGTGCAGCCCTGTCTGTAGATAATATACTTGTCAGATAATAGACTAATGGTTTGAACTGAGGCTACTGGTTTTTGATAAAGTGCTTAAATCCATTTCATAACATGTAGGTCTCCTCATGTTATTGAAGTCCTCCAGGGTTAAAGTCTCCCTGATCCACGCACAAGAGTGGGGGTCACCTTGTCCAAACACATTGCAAGAATATTTTGCAGATAATATATTTACCGTCTTTGTTTCTCGATTAGATCGTCGTAAAGCATCACAAGAAAAAGAGACAACATATCCTAAAAAAACTGGAGATTTCCCATTATATAGTTTTTTAACAGCAGATTTTCTTTCCAGGACGGGCGTCTCTATTTCCTGTCTGAACATTATGAATGTATTATTAAGTAAAAATGCAGCAAAGACATTTTATAAGCGAAATCTTTGTCTTTTCGATCCTCTATCAGCTCTGCAACATGTTCACTGTCCCCTCTCTCCGACTCCTCATACAGTTTGGTTGCTGAATCAACAGCATTGTTGCCAGGTTGCCATGGTGTCTGATTGTTGAGTATCATATCACAGCCGGACGTCCCTCCGAGCCTGCAGCCGATCCCATGGTCGCCATGACGTTTACCTTGGCAACCACAAGAGGCTGTTAAAGACGGGAGAAGTCGTGGCGTTGTGTCACCTCATGTCATAGACATAGTGTGAAACACTAAACAAAGTTATTTTTGGAGACATTTTAACTAAGGTTCAGTACGTGGAAGTAGTTGATAAGTGTTTCTTAGTTTCTTTATACGTCTAAAAACACTATGGCAACCGGACAAATGGTCAGTTAATTGAATTGTACACAGTATTTATCACTTTAGGCTTTATTTAATCTTCATTTTCCCTCCAAAAGCAGGTGCCTACTTGTGCCAGTGGTGGAAGAAGCGTTCAGCTCTTCTACTAAAGTAAAGGTAGTGGAGTCTCATTGTGAAAATATTAAAGTCCTGCATTAAAATGTTTAGTTCACCTAAAGTATAGTAAGTATCAAAAGTACTTTTCAGAGTGGTGTACTATTATTTAATTCTTGTATTACATTAGCATGTAAGGAGCCATGTCGACGTTGTTGATGTCGAGGTGGAGCTAACTTCAAGTATTTTATATACTTTTGGGTAGTTTAATCAAAAAAAAAACTGCATAATTTTTACAAGATTATCTTTATTGTTTTGTATGTTAAATCTGAATCTCTAGTAAATAACTAGTAAATATAGCTGTCGAATAATTGTAGTGGAGTAAACAGTGCAATAAATCCCTTTGAAATTTAGAGGAATAGAAGAATTAAGGAGCAGAACATTAAAAACACTTAAGTACAAGTACCTCAAACTGTACGTAATTACAGTACAGTACTTGAGTAAAAATGCACATAGTTACTTTCTGATAACAACCCTTTTATCTTAATGCTGGAGCACTGAAATGCACCTGCAGCAGCTTCCAACTCCTCACATCACCTACATACTGTAGTTATAAAAAGCTGAGCATTTAAACATCAGTTTATCAAGTGAATCCAAAACTTGTTTTGTAGTTAAACACAAGTAGGCTACCTCATATTGTCAGGAGGTGACCATTGGTAAACCAGGACCCGGGCCTCTGCAGGATCCTGGTGTCTCCAGGGCTCCGAGCTCTCAGGGCCAGGAGCCTGAAAGGGAAAGCCAGGGAGGAGACTCCGAAGCCAGGCTAGCTAACACGCCAGCAGGGGGTCTCATCACTCTCTCCACACTTCTGCTGTCAGGGCTTTTGTTTCAGCAACATTACTCACTCTCAAGGCCCTGCCTCCAGGTAACTACTCTGAGCTGGTGCTGCCGGAGGGAGGGACAGTACACAAACTCAGCGCAGCCCTCATAAAAAACGTGGATCAACCGAAAGAGAGCCAAAGAAAAAAGAAACACGTCAACCACTTGAGGAAGCTGAGGGATACTTCCTGCTAGATTGCAAGTTTTTTTTTTTTTTTTTTTACCAAAATAAGACTGAAATACCAACAATTCAATAGTCTCTCGTACTGAAAGCAGGACTTACACACATCCAGAGTCAGGAAACAGACACACACCCTTCTCCTCTCTGGTGGGCACGACAGAACAATGTGCACCAAAACAACATGCTCTTTATTAGCAGATAAAAACACTTTTATTTTAATTCAATACTTTATTGCCATGTCAACACAGTGGACAGGAATCTGCAACACACACATATAAGCAGTAAGTACATTTACTCAAGTACTGTACTTAAGTACAATTTTGAGGTACTTGTACTCTACTGCTTTTAATTTTCTGTTACTTCATATTCCACTGCATCTCAGAAGGAAATATTGCACTTTATACTTCACTGCATTTGTCCTACAGCTTTAGTTACTTTTCAGAGTCATCTTATATAAACTATGCTCAACCAAAAATGATGATGTATATTATAGATTAAGATAAAACTTTATTGATACAGAGGGGGCTACCTAATAAGGTGATTAAAGTCAGCTCGAACATTAAAGTGATAATAAAGCTTTATTTTACAACAGTAACAGAGTATTTTTTACTTAAGTAAAAGACCGGAGTACTTCGTCCACCGCTGCACATGAGTAAATAAAATATGAGCATAAAATAAGAGCAGCATAAACAGTTACATCGCATTTTTACATTCATGCATAACATGCTGCTACCTACTTTTACTAGCTCTGTAGAAGTGCAAATTATAAATGATATACATAGTTTATTATACAGATTGTGTAATAGAGTGTATCCTCCATCACTATCTAATGTAAATAAGCAGGCTGTAGTGTTTATTGTACATATATATATATATATATATGCATGTATTTTACATCTTAACTTACTGTTTTTGACTTAAAGTTTGTGTTCACTTCGCCTGAGCGTGTAATAACACAACAGAGCTACTCTTGTGAATCCTCCACAGGCTGAAGATGGGTTTTAACGACGTTGCGTCTTCTGCTTTTCTTCCCACATTTCCATTTACTTCCACTCACGATTCACATTTATTGCTTACCCCCCGGCGTCGTGGCATATAGCGAAGAAAAAAACCCCCCAAAAACCTCAATAAACAAAGAGGTAACATGTTGAACATCCTTGCAGGAATCACGCTGTGTTTTTTAAATGTTGTCATTTTTTTTTTGTTCTAAATGTTTGAGCATTTACTCAGTAATTATCTATGCTTTAATTCTCATCGACCAAATTTGAAATACCCTGAGTAAATATGATTGTTTACCACATTTTGCTGTTTCAAGACTCTTATCAATCATTTCCAAGCAATTTTCTCTTTTCCTCAAAAACAGAAACTTTTTGTTCTCTAGTAAAGAGTTTGTTGATTTTCCCCATTACGCAGCTCTGATATATAATAGCACAATCTCCTTATTTTATGTTACATTATTACAATATAGAAACTTACATCATTATAGATGCTTTCCGAGACTTAAGTGTTTTATTTCTCTCTTGTTTGACATTTCAGTAGCTTAAGGAAAGGGAGGAACTTAGCCACAGTGTTTATTTAACCTTAATTAAACATGGACGTCTCTTGAGAAACATTTTACAAGAGAGACCTGGTCACAATGACAGCTTGGAGATTATACAGAGTCCCATTAATAATTTACTTTATTCACATGTAGCACCATAACATAGGACCCGAGAGGCATAAAGAAGACTATTTACAAGAGTTATATTCTTCATAAAACATGCATTAAATGCGGCGGTACTTTGAATACCTGACACAAAGGTGGTGTCTCCGACTAAAGTTTGTCTTGTAAATTATTCCAAGTTCAGGCCATGTATAGTGAAAAGGCAGTCGTTACAGGAGGAGGCATTTTACAGAACTAAATAGGGAGTTTACCTAGAAAAGGGACATAAGTATATTCATTTGTAATTTTAGTTAACACATATAAATAAAATATGTGTATAATCAAAGACATATCTCAACTACTGCTGGATGGATCGGACTGGATTGGACTTGGCTTGTTTTCCAGCACGCTGCGTCCTTGTACCTCACAGAAGTTGTAAGCAGGTTTTTGGGACGGTTGGTAAACCAGGTAGGCTCTCATGTCATCTCCGAACCCAATGGCAGGTCAGTGTGAACTGCTTTGCCTCCGCCGTTAATTGAATGACAATTAAAGAGAAAAGATAAGATCAGGTGTTCATTCCTGTGACTTAGGATGTGGTTCAACAGCATTTTATGAAATTTGAATCTAGTTTTGAATCCCTGACTGAATCTTTTTCTCTTCAGCGTTCAACATTTGAAACAGAAGATAAAATAACAAAAACTTAAAGATTAAATTGAGTTTTGTACGTTTTCTTGAGTGGCAGCATCAATGTTTAGACTTGCCTTTGACTAGATTTTACTTATCTCTGTTTTATGTCTTTCTCTTACCTTTTCTAGTGAAGCGCTTTGTGACGTCTGATCTCGAGAGCTGCTATATGAATACATTTGACTTTCTTCCTAATTAGTAATCACAACTCATAGATACAACCGAAACATTTCGATGAACAGCAGAAGAAATAAAAATGAGGGTATTTAAAGACGCAACCTTGGCCTGTAAAGAAAAGATGTATTGTTCAACGTATTTGCTGAGTCATATTTCCGTTGTTACACGTATCATTAAATATCTCACTGCCCCTCCCCACACTCACGCAGGTACACAAACACCTGCAGGGCGCGGCTGCTTATTCTACAGTGAGGTACGTCTGAGTGAAGTTTAGCCAGCTGCTGATTTCTTCAAATGAAAATTTGGAGTTTGGAGAGATGTCATCCGTTTGTTTTAACTTTTTATTTTTATTTATTTGTGTTGCTTTGCTATTTCTATAGTAGACGTGGTGTTTAAGTCAGAGGGCAAAGGTTTAAAGATGTTGTGTCACGCTGAGTAAAAGGCAAAGAAAGAGACAGAGAGCTTTGAGGTAAAAGATTATTATATAAAGATTATAGTCACACCTGCGCTTTTGTGATCACACATATTGGTCGTCAGTACTCTGCCAGTGCTTGTGACCACAACCCCCCCCCCCCTGAAAACATTATCATAGTTTAGTTCCAGTCTATTCCCTGTGAGTGCTGGCAGAGAGGAGCCCACTCGAGATTGTCAAGTTATTCCACATCAACGGGCCACAGTTCAAGTGAGGTGCAGAGTCACTGGTGTTAAAGTCAAGAAGTCCTTTACAATTTTGTCAAATCCAGTTTAAAGTGACCAGTATTCAGAAGTCCTCTGATATGCATTGTTATACGCACATGCTCTGGGTTTCATACCTGCATTGTGTGTGCATACGTTGGTTTGGAGAGATAGACAAGGAGGGAGAGCTGCCTGCTAACATGAGTGCAGCTCCACCACCTCTCCCTCTTTCTGGGTGCAGCTTTGTGCGCCATCAAAAGGCCCTGAGCAAAGAGACATGAGCCTTAATTGTTGTGCTTTATCAGGGGGATAAAGGCGGGATGGGCATCAATTTAGGACTCCTTTATTAGACTACAAAGTGTGACAGACTGACGGAGAGATAATTGGCAGAGAGGGGAAAGGAGGACGGGATTAAAGAGGAGAAGGATGGAGAGACGAGGAAGAGAGGCGATGTGGATGGAGGCGTATTTGATCAGGCAGGTTAAGGAGCAGAGAGGAGCAGAAGACTCAGAGGACGGTGATATGAAAACGGGACCAGATGAAGCCGCTCCTCCAGTTGAAGCTACCCAGATTGTTTTGCAGAAAAGAAAATGAGTCTCCCATCCATAACTAAAATCCAAAATACTATCAATTTTATGGGAAAGAATGTCATAAGATCAGTGCTCAGTTTTACAAATGACTGGATCCTCTTAGTCTTTCATTTATAGTCCTGTGATCATTTAAAGTGCATCACATATTTCAAAAATCCTCATTTTTTAATACGTTGATTTATTCAGTCATCTTGTGAGTGACACGGACTTTTTCTGTGCAGCATAAAGTTTAATATGTAATTCGACTCACTTCATTAACAAATAACATGTTGCCATAAAGCTCACGTTTGCCAAAGAAGCATTACATTTAAATGTCTCTCCTCGACATTTTGAAGGATTTCCTGAATTTAAATGTTTGCAGAGTTAAGAGTCAGATACTTGTTGGGGTGTTATGTGTATTTTAAGGCTTTGTGTAGTGTCAGGATGCACTAGCTGCACAGTTTTCCTGCACGCCACAGCTTGTTAATGTGGCAGGATAATGTTGGCCTCCTTCGATTTCATCTGAACTAATGTGTTTGTCTGATTATACTGTGGCAATATAGAAATATAATATAAAACAAAAGCTGAGCATCATTTCCAATCTGTCCTCCACACAACACGCTAATGACATCATTTAGTTTTGATGCACGTTAAAAAGTGCTGAAAGAAAATGGCAAAAAAAAAATACTTTGTTCATTTCTATTCTGTTCTACCTAAGAGACATTAGATCAGTTGTTGGGTTCACACTCTCTGTGTTACACGGTCATTCCCACAAATCACACACACTCTAATCATTCCTGGGTTCACACACTGACGGTGCAGCCCTGAGCCCCCGTCCCTCTCCTCTCCTCTCCACCCCTGACATGAATATATGAGTGTTTTTATGTGTGCAGTGAAAAGGCGCCGCTGAGTTAAGTGGCCTTGTTGTATTCTGCTTGGGCTCTAACGGCTTCCAGTGGGGGGTGTGGATGAGAGTGGTGGTGGTGGTGGTGGAGGTGGGGGTGGATGAAGGAGAGGCCTGCAGCACCATGCCTAATCAGCCTTTCTCGCCAGGGTCAAGACTTTCTGTCTGGGTCCGCGGTGCTCCCTGCCACCGAGGACTCGCCCATTCAAGCGCACAATGTCCCTGTCAGTCCCGACAACACTTCCTGCCTCTGCTGGCTCCAGCCCTCGCAGGGATACACAATATTTCACAGCTCAAAACAATGGCCTGTCTGCCTGCACCCACCATATGGTTACTATGGGCCACAATATTGACACACATCACTAATTATTCAAAGAGCTGAGAGAGAAAGAGCGAGGGAGCTGAGGAAGGATTCTGCCGCTCTGTTTTCTCTCTGTGATGTGATGTGAGATTAGTCTCTGCTTTATAAGAGTGTGAATGCAAACACGGAGGGGAAATGCACTGAACCCTCTGGAGTCCAGGCTGATTTTGGTTCATGCTTTTTTTTTTTTTTTTTTTTTTCTTAGTTTAGCGCCTTTTAAACTGTCCTTACCCCACATACATGGTGCACTTTCTGCCAGCACAAACTCAGCTATAAGTCTGAATTCTCATTTAGTCAACTTAACAAAATCAAAAGCTGGAACCCAGAAAAATTTGAAAAACTTTTCAAATCTGAATCTCAGTCAAAATATTATCATATAATATTTCTAGCTTGTAAAAATATTATTTCACTATTTATACACAGAAATACTGCAACCAAAGTCAAACTATAATATAATATACATTAATAATATATATGATATTAATGGTGGAGGAACTAATATAAATTATATTATATATTACAGTCTATATATAATATCGTTTATTTACACGTAAAGTGATTTTATTCCTACTCATTTTTGTCTCATTTAGGATGCCTTTAAATTACAGAAACTACTAAATATATATAATTTGTATCTTCGTGATAATGATATATAAATGCTCAGTGTATGCACCAATGAAAAGACGGACCCCCAAAGGTGATAAATTGAGATCTTATCTCATATAAAAAACAAAATATAGTTGATGAAAAGATTTCTTGGTTCAAAACTGCCACACTGCTTATTTGGTAACTTTTGAGTGACTCCCTAGTGAGAGAAAACAGCCCTTGAGGTTCGGGATGTTTTGTTATGAAGCGAGAGCGAGAGGATGTGATCTATATTGTCTGCGCTTTGTGTGAACGTGAGGCATCCGGCACACCTCTGTCCAACACATGTCTGTTCATATTCCCACAGGAGCGTCCTAATGGTGCCGGAAATAATATAAATGATGTCATGTTTGACCTCTGCCACAATGTAGAAGACGCAGATGAAAAGAAAAGAAAATGTAAAAAAAAATCGCCAGGAACTCCTGTAGGTTAAACTGGGTGAAATAAACACTTTGAGAAGTGATTAACTCAAACAATCACTCTTTAAACTTCAAGAAAGTCACTAAAAAATTAAAAATCTACCCCCAGTTTATGCCTCTGATTTGTTTTCACATCACATTTAAGTCACAGAGCAAAGCATCCGATGTTCTTAAATGAAACACTCACTTACTGCTGTTCTGAAGGTATTTACAGATTCCTCAAAGACTCTTCTAACCGTCTGGATGAAAAAAAATATTCCATTCGCTTCAACATGAAAAAAAACAAAACAACTTTAAACCATTTTCCCAAATTACGGTTGTATTTCTTTCTCCAGGTTTTTGAAAATGTGATTTTAGCTCTGTTACTCAAATGTACATAACAAGCAACACATACAGTGCAAACAACACAAATAATGCAACACTCCCTGAATGTACTGTAGCACAGGGACCAGTACTTGATCTGACCGCCTCACACTGCTGTCCCAGCTCTGCTGTATGTTACAGTCAAACAAAATACAATTGTTTGCTTTACCCTGGAAAGTCAGCTAATTACCTGTTGTCTGCTCTACTGTGAAATTGTTCTCTGATTGTTTAATTGAGCTTCAGTTGGTTATTATAGTTTACCTAATGTTGAATAAAACCTGTGAAACACACTGCACTAAAACACTTCTTTTTTTCTTTCATCAAAGCCTTGGCAGGAGGGAAACTTGTTTTCAAAATGACTTAACCACTTATCCTTGTATTCACATTTTAGAATTAATATCAGTAGATTTTTAGAAACTTTGCATTTTTTAATTTTTTCGCGAGATTGAACTGGAACTGGAAAATATGCATTTTTAGATTGATTTGGACTTCTTCTGTACCTTCTTGGCAGTCATTGTTATCCTTAAACTAAATAATGATATTCAAAATATAAAGAAAATGCAGTTGCAAGCGCCGCCTGTTTGCATAATGTCCATGTGTGTTTAAAGGAGTCCCAACATGTGAGCAAACTTTCACATTCAAGAACAAGACTTAAGATTTTACAGCTACATTAACAGCTTTGTGAGACTGTACTCCAGCGTGGCACTATGACAATGCTAACATGCTAATGTTAAGCAGGTATAACGTTTAACATCTTAGTTAAGTGTTTTAGCATGCTGACGTTTGCTATTAGCTCTAAATGCAAAGTGAAATCTGGCTGATGCAGATGTCATTATTTTGCAGATACAAATGGCCATAAATCGAAGACAAACTAAAACATTTGTAAAACAGTTTACAAAAGCATGCACATCCAGATGATAAATCTAGGTCTTGCTCTCATTAACATATATTTAATTACAAACATGTGATGTTTGGAGCGTGAAACACTTCTTCAGACAACATTTTCATGCGAGCATTATCTAGCTTCAAACTCTTATTTTTACCAGATTAAAAAAATTGACCTTATGGTGGCAAATGAAATGTCAATTGATCACCAAAGTAATCACAATTCATCCCGAGGAAGACATGAATGTCTGTACCAAATATCATGACAATCCATCCAACAGTTGTTGAGACATTTCCCTCAAAACCACAAATGTGAACCTCATGGTGGCGCTAGAGGAAACGATAGGGCATCACCAAAGTCTTCTCGAGGATACATCATCTGGGAGCCATGAATGTCTGAACAAATTCGTTAAGAACAGATGTTGAGATATTTCAGTTTGCACATAAGTGGTGGACCGACAGACCAACATTGTCATCCCTGCACTCGGACACTCCTTCCAGAATCTCCCCGTGACATTTCTCCTCCCCGGCCCTCGTAGAAGCCCCAGTCTCTCCCAGCTCGGCTGCCCCCTGAGTGGTGGGAATGTACTCCTGTGCAGCAGGCCATGACAGGCCCATGTTGGGACAGGCCTCAGCGCTCCACTCCACAGAGCAATTGATTGACAGCCCTCACTGAGGGAGGTGGGATTCCTCATCTGTCAATCAAAATACCGCTGGATATTAAGACGCAATGTAAGGGATCGCAGGGCCTGCTGACATGTGACGAGTCCGTGTTTCCACCTGTCCTCTCCTCCCAGGCCCGTAGCAGCTAGGTAAAGTTAGCTTGTTGGCTGAGGGTGAAGGTTGCCACAGGTCCAGATGTTCCCGAGGTTTCCGATCCCTCTCCCGGCTCACTGTGATGTGCTGTGCCACATCTGTCTGGGCAGAGGTGTGCCATATTGCTTCCCATCTGCCACATGGCACACCCACGCTCACACACACACACACACACACACAGAAACAGTAACAGAGACACACACATGCAGCGTGCCCAGAAACTGCCCATTTTAACCGGGGCCATTAATAGTGTAATTCATGGGTGTGAAACAGCGGGTTTTTAAGAGCGCTCAGAGGAACGGAGCGGAGCTAGAACCTTTGGCAGCTGACGGACAGATTTTCTGTTCCTGGTAGCCACATGAAACTCTGTGAACTGCACACTGAACACACTGAGACAGAGAGGCGATGAAGACCTGCTGGTACAAGAAAATAAGAGTCAAACCATCTTTCTCTTTCTCCTTCTTTCCCTTTGAATTTCTCTGTCCTTGTGTGTCTCACCATCTGCTCTGTAGCTCCATCTCAGACTCTCTTTCTGTCTCTCCTCTGTCCTCTTTTTGAGCCAGGGGGGCCGTATCAAAACGAATGTCACCCCTGTCCCAATGTTACTTAGGGGAAATTGACTCCTTAGCCTCGGTGCTGTCGGCGGCCATATGCTGATGTTTTCATATTCCAGAGAAATGAGGAGAGGGAGTCGTAAAGACTGCTAAAGTCAGAATTACAACCCTGGCTACCAGTGTTGAGGAGAGAGAGAGGCCCCTTCTGTCACACCTCGAGCGCTGTTAAAGCCCCAATCCCTCAGTCCTAGAAAGTGCCATGGGCTTCTGAAGTACCACATTAACACTGGCTTTTCATCGAAGTTGGACACTTTTTTACATTGCTCCATTGGCATGCGACTCAGTCTAATTCAGGGTTTGTGTGGCAGCAGGTTTAGCTTCTCGTTCTTATTAAACATTCACAACCGGGTGGAGGACGAGGCTGATTGTGGCTTTAGGAGACATCACTGTCTTCCTCAGCACGGACCGTAGAGCTATAGGCAGCATTTCCAGCTTATCTATATTTCATGCTTTTATCTGCTCTCAGCATTTAATTAGGCAGTTAGCAGCTCGTTAAATTCTATTGAGAGCAAACTTTTACCTCGCTGCAAAGTTGTGCTGATGTTGAGCTTTTCCAGGCAATGGAGGATTTTGATTACCTTGCATGCCAAGTTACTATTGAGTTATGTTTGTGTGGTTTAGCACCCTATTTTTTCAGGGAGAATATTTTCTTCTGACATTTTTCCTCTTCTTATCGAGACAGATGGAGGAATAAACAGTATTCCTTCATAAAAACAAGAGTCTTTAGTGGAGCAAGAAATTACTTAGCAATTATCAAACTTGCGATGACTGATTGTTTGGCCTCTTGGGGGCAACAGAAATACGCTGTTAACACACCAGTGACATATTATCATCTTATAAGTTTATATGGTGGGGATGAGAAGACGTTTTCTTTAAGTAACCCAGTTGGTGTCGCTCACCCGCCACTAGCCAACCGACTCATGAACGACTGGTTCACCTATAACATGAGCGACTCGGTGTTCGGCTCAGGGGGGGCATGCAGAACGAGTCGCGCTGAACGAGAGTCTGGAGCTCTCGGAAGTGAATCTGGAAAGTGAAACCATACAGAAGCAGGATTTTGGATTTGTATGAAGTTGTGTTTTTGTTCACCTGATAAATGTACATCCAATATTTCTTCTCTTCTTCTAGTTCTGCTTTTGGCCTCCACCAACTCCTTTGGGAAATATGTGGCTCTTAAGCACCTAAATACTCCACTATGTTCACCAGCTAGTTGCAGTTTGGTGCTGGGCAGTAGTGTAAAGTGGGTTTGTCAGAGGTGTTTCACTAAAAACAGCTACCTGCTGCTGACGCCAGAAATGATGCAATGAGAAGATTGAAAGTGTAAATTGAACAGTAAAATTGAGAGCTGTAAAATGCTAAAACACTGTGTTGAGATGAGGGGAGCTACAGAGTGATGTGATTATTCACTATACATGACCCTTTTAACGTTACACATAGTCGATTGATCCATTGCTAAAATAAAATGATTGATTATAGCTGTTTTGAAGACGTTTTGCACTGAAATATAAAAATGAGAACATGCAATTTCTTTAGTTTTTCAAGGACAGATACAAGTTTGTAGTGAAAATTACCTGGACTTCAACTCTTGTCCTGGGAGCAGGTTTTTATTCTGGGTTTGGTGTCCTTTTTTTGCTTTGGTGTCATGGGCCACTGTTAGCAGACGGATACCCAGACCAAACTGCCAACATGCTGCTCATAACGAAATTATAAAAAATGACATGTGTTGACCTCTGTTATAGCAAATAAAGAGGGAGAGAGAGAGAGAGAGAGAGAGAGCGAGGGAGAGAGACATGCTTTGCCTCCCTCCACGGTTCGGCCTGCAACAACTTTCTAACGTGAGGCCTGTCAGTGAACCTGCGGGTCCCATGTGAGCCAATCAGGGCTGTTATGTAAGTGTAGGGTGTTTGAAAATGGCTTCGGCCGGCCACTCAGATATGGCTTGTTGCTGATAATCGGTGGCGTGGCGTGGTGCGGCGTGCGGCTGACAGATGCCTGCTCCAGCTGGTACAGGGGGGGTTTATCGCCCGGTTGGAACGCGGGTCCTCACACCCCTCCACTGTGCTGGCCACCGTCGCCGTGTTTAATGAGTCACGAATTGCCTGTTTGTCTTCTGCTCCCTGCTGTTTCTGCACTCCCGCTTCCAGAACAATCCCTGAAACACATGCTGCTGCGCTCCGCAGAGCAGCCAGACAGGCAGGCTCAGCCAAACTGTTGTAAAGAACAAAGTTGTCATTTTTTATTTCTTCATTTTTTTCTTCTTGGGTGTTCATCTAAGAGAGGGATGGCTTTTTCTATAATAAAGCTGCCTTTTCAGATGCTGTGCCTGACCTCGCCAATATGGCTACCCCGAGAAACCAGTGCCCATTTGAAGCCCCTGACAAACACATAAATGGCTCTATAATTGGGACGCTTTGTTGTGCGAGGTGCTGGCTCGTCTGAAAGTGCCGTTCAACACTTTGTGGTAAATGGAGTTACATTATGACAACACATGGCAGTTGCTAAAGGAGCAGAAACTGGCACACTGATAAGACATAAGCAGGTGGTGTTGACACAGAAATGGTTTGTTTTAAGTCACTAAAAAAAAAAAAAAAAAAAAAAAAAAAAAAAAACACAATTTGAAAAAAAAAAAAGTTTTCTGCAACAGCTAAGCAGATCAAAAATTCATCTCCAGGCCAGCGACAGAGCTGTGTGACACTGCAAGAGAGAAGGATCTGCCTCGCAGTCCAAGTAAACACACAGAGACGCTTGGATGACCATCAAATGGACCAGAGCATGCACACACACAAACACAGACACACACGTACACACTCACAGACGGGGTGTTTGGAGCCTGTGTTAGGGGATGTTCTGCAAGCTGCCCAGAGTTTTGCCTTAATCTCACCTGTTTAATCTGCAAGGTTGGGCGACAGCTTCTGTGACAGGAACAGGTGGCTCCAACAACTGCTGCTGGACAAACTTAGAGAGGCCGTTCTGGAAAAGTTGATTAAAGCCTCCATCGGATTTTTTAAGAATATTAATTGGACATTTATACTTTCATAATCTTGAAGAGAAATACTTTGATGGGAAATAAACTTTTCACGCTTCTTAGTAACCTACCATGGGTGTTTTTTTTAATAGGAAGTTTCATTATAATGGAATACATTTACACACTGGGCCTTGAATAAGCATTTGCGCCACATTATTTATTTGTCAAACGTACCTGTTTCATTCTCTATTTTAGAATCAGAATCAGCTTTATTGGCCAGGTCTGAGTACACATGCAGGGAATTTGACTCTGTTTGACACACACACACACACACACACACACACACACACACACACAGAGTGACTCAGAGTGTCTGAGGATCAGAAGAAGTGAGAACTATCCGTGGAATCTTGGCAGCGTCCGGATTCGGCCCAGTGCCGTGAAATCCTTATTTGGCTGGGCTGCTCTTTGTGGCCGGCTCTGGGTTCTCGGACTGGCATTCTTCTCATTGTACAGGTCACCGAGACAGAGGCGGCCAGCCTGAAAAGATCCTCGGTGGGGGGAAACAATGGTTTAAGGCCGCCCATAAATGTCTCCTGTTCGGCTTCGGCCCATTGACTCTTTGCCTCCCTGCTAAGCAGGGCCCTGTCCGACCAGCCCCTCTCTCTAACAGCTTAATTAGCAGAAAGAACAACAATGTCAGAGCCTGTTTCGACTGAAATAAAAACAAGAAAAGACCAAAAAGCTGCTCTCTCCGCCTCTCATTGTCCCTGTGCGGCCTGAGATAACAGAGCTCTGACTTTTCTGTTCAACTCAATACAAATAAAACAACATTCCTGCACTGTTCCATGAGGAGCATGACGGCCGACTGATGGACCAGCAAAGGGGGGAGCTCTCGGCTCTGATTATGAGGATTTAAAAAGGGTGTTTCTGATTTATTATTGTGCTCTGATGCTAACTTTGACACAGTTTGATAGCATTGGAGTGTCAATATGTTAACATGTGTTGAGAGTTTTCTGTGAACTCTTTGAAGACCAGAGGCGCTTTGAGATCGCCTCCACATTCCGGAGGGCTGAACCTTTTATCGAAGGCTTTCCTCCGAACTCAATATGATTTTCATTTTTCATGATAATGGTGATGGCGATGATGATAATGCAGTTTGCATTGTGATGCTAATGCGAGTTCCTGGCGTCACAGGGAGACAGTGCAAGGAGACGCTGCACTGGTGTCCACCACGCTGGCTTTGAACCTTATTTTGCCCTTCGACGTCTGACTGAAGCACTGTGTCTGTCTGTCACTACGTCCTCCTACTTACATGTTTCTGTCAATCAGTTGGTTGCATTTCTTTTTGCCTGCCTTTAAGTCTCCTCTCTAGTGTGTTTCCTTAGAATTATGTTTCGTCTTTATGCCTCCTCTTTCTGTACACTTGCTGGTCTGATATCGTATCCTAAATGTGGCCCTCTGGCACATCATCACACCTCTACATTTTTGATCTGCCTTACCCATTAATCTCCCTCTCTGTTAGTGCCCCATCTTTCCATATCTCCCTGCTGTCATTCTTTGTGTTGCTTCTTTTATCTGCGGTTCACATCAAACACTGGCACCAGATTGATTCTCATGTGAACAAGGCTGCAGTGGGGGGCCAGGGTCCTCTTCCCTGTGCTTTGAAGCTCCTTCCCATCCTGTGGATGCCCCCCATAACACACACATACAGACACACACACACACACACACAAACAAGCACACACACATAAACACACACCTTCTTTTCACTTCCCACTCCCTGTCCTGTCTTCAGTGGAAATGTCAAAATGCCAGAGGCAAACAAACAAACCCTCTTCCACAATTTCTCTTTTTTATTGCATTAAGCAAACAACAGACTGACAGCAGTGTGTTTGAGTTATTTGCAGGTGCAATAATGTGCATAACATGACAGAACAAGAGTCTACAGCCTGGAGCAGTGCTGTGCTCTGTAAAGGCTCACATGACGAACTTGATTGGCCCCCACCTCTAAATTGTGAACTATATAATTCCCGATGTGGTTTCACTCCAGATGTGTAGTGACACTTTAAACATCTAAATCACATAATCTAACAATTTAAATCTTAACTGTTTCTTATCTGTTTGAGTAGCATCCATGGATTCTCTGGACTTAGTGAGCCCTTACCTGTTCAAGTACAGAAGGACAAACTTTCTGGTCAAGGATGAAATGCGACCCAAGGACCTTGATGCCCTCCAGCATTTTGAGATCCGTCCTACTGATATCTTCCTCGTTACATACCCCAAATCAGGTGAGTTTTTTTATTTTATTTTTATTATTACAAGCATATATGTATCATTCATGAGTAAATCAAATGAATAAAAACACTATATTACCTGCATGCTTTGAAAAGTGGTCATCAGTAATGTAAAGTATGCACATTTATATCTAACAAATGATCAATACATAGCGAATAGACTTTGATTACATTGTTAAAATTCTATGAATTGGTGTATTATTAATACACTATCCTACTTAAAAATCACATTTTGTTTCAATGGCTTCATTTTGTATTTTTCATTTTTACAACAAAGAGCACTGTCTTTTACAGCCTTGTCTTATAATTACTCAATTATAGAGTCTTTTTTGGGAGAAAAGTAACTTTACATTCTATATCATTGAATATCATCATATTCAATTCATCATATTCAATGATATGGTCTAGTGGTCGAGTTGTGAGTTCAATACCTGAGCAAGGCACTTAACCGAGTTGCTCTCCCTGTAGTTAGTTCACTGTAAGGAGCATCTGGATGTGTACTGTAATATATATATATATATATATAGGTCTTCCCATCAGATTGTATGTAACTTGAGAGGAGACATCTATTCACAGTTTAGAGAAATTATTTGCTTATTTGTGAATCTATAATGCACCGTGTAACACAACTTTCCCCCCAGCAAGCCTCTATAAAATACACTATCTCTGTGTTCTGAGTGTTTCTGAGTTTGTGTGAACTTCTTAAATGGTTCTTTGGTGACGACAGATTGCAGTGCACAAGCTGTACATAAAGAAGGTCAACAATGTTGAAGGTGCAAGTATGTGCACAACATGACAGAACAATATTCTATAGCTGTGAGTGGCAGCTCTGTGACGCGACGTGTCCGGCTGGATTCATCCTTCCCAATAGAGTTTTGAGTCTTTCGATGAGATCTGTGTTAACTGTGTTTAAAAAGTGAGTAAAACATTTTTTAAAACGTTTTGAAAAAGTGTTAACAGAGAAGATTTCTGCTGATCTAAGAGAGTGACAATAAAGGTCAAGTGGATCCCAGTTTCATCAAGCGTGTCCATGCAATCAAGAAAAACATTAATTATATGACGATAATAATCCAGCGGCTCTTAAATCATCTCCATTTATTTCAGTTGTCGCTTTGTCTCCCTCCCCTAATTCCCCCCACACAAATGACTTCAATTGCCAAAAAGAGACAAAACACACAATACGTAAACAAACATAAAGATACATTTTTTTTCTATAGATATCGCAATAATATTAGTATGTTGAATTATTTTGGCCACCGTCTGGTGAAAATCTGATGTCGTAACAGACCTATTTTGGAGGATGTAGTTTGTGGTACTGTTGCGTTATATATATGCTGACAGGTGTTTCTCATTTTTCAGGCTAAATAACAGAGACAGGCTGGTCTGGCGTGCTCCAACTCCTCTTTTGTATTTCAAACAGCATCTATTTCAATTGACTGTGCAGGCACAACATGGCTGCAACAGGTCCTGGTCCAGATCATGGAGGCTGCACACCCTGACTGGGCAGAAGATGTCACCAACAGGGCACGAGTTCCTTGGCTGGAGGAGAGAAATGCGGACAACCCTCTACGAGAAAGGGCCGACCCTCGGATCTTTGGCTCACATCTCCCTCCAAACATGTTGCCCCAGGGAGTGAAAGCGCAACGAATCAAGGTCATTTACAATCAGCAATATCCAAGCATTGATTCAAGCATCCATCTGTGGACAGGATTCACATTCTTTACATTTTGTTTTTTAGATTGTGTATGTTTGGAGGAACCCCAAGGATGTCCTGGTGTCCCTTTATCACTTTGCCCACAGTTGGGTGTTGCTGGAAACACCAAAGAGCTTTGAGGATTTCTTTCAGCAGTTCCTGGATGGTGATGGTAGGTTCAGTATTGTGGGGTTCGTAAAGTTTTGTAAAATAGAAAACAAAATAATTGTTTTAGCATCTATGCATGTAGGATGGTCTGCTTATATTGTAAGACACAACACCAGCAGGTGTTATTTTCAGCGCTGACACACACATATCTTTTCTCCAACAGTGTACATGGGATCATGGTTCGATCACGTGCGAGAATATCTCGAAACACGAGAGCAACTGAACATCCATTTTGTGCAGTATGAGAACATGTTGAAGGTCGGGAATCCTCTTTTTTCTCTTGTATGTTTATTCGAACGTTTGACGAAAGTTGACGATGAAAGTTGTTCTTAAAAAACTTCGTACATGACGCGCGACGTTGAGTATTATTCACATATTGTACACCTATTGAAATATTCATAAACACATGTGATTAACAGGACCTCAGAGGGGAAGTTGTGAAGCTTTGTGCTTTCCTGGGACTAGATTTGACAAGCGAAGCCGTTGATCATGTTGTGGAGGTGTCCACCTTCAAAAACATGAAGACCAACCCCAAAGCAAACTACAAGGACTTGATCGAAACCAACCGCTACTCTGCCAAAACCATGCGCAAAGGTTTGTTTCCTCTATTTCTGTCATTTACAGAGAAATACAATAGATCAGCACAGATAGGTAAATCTCTTACTTTTTCTGTCGGAACAGGTATAGCAGGCGACTGGAAGAATTTCTTCACAGTGGCCCAGGATGAACATTTTGACAGAGAGTTTAAAAAGAAGATGAGCAACTTGCCTCTTACCTGCACCTGGGAGATCAAACAGTAGCTCATGTTAGATTCAGCCCTCAGTATGACCTCACAGGCTAAAGAAATAGGGATTCACTCCCTCGTGATCTTTTCTACACGTGAACCTCTCTGTGCAGGGACTCGTGGAAACAGGACTCTATTACAATCAGAAATTCACATTTTACCAAATGTAAATAAAGAATGAACCAAAGTGGCTTTTGTCCCCTAATTTAAAGACACAGTACCTGTTGTTCAAACCATGTGAAAATATGCTTTTCTGTCATTTGGGTGAACTGACCCTTTATCACAAAGCAGAAATAAATGATCCATTAACCATACAAGCAGTACAATAGATCTCTTTAGTGTGTGTGTGAAGGGCCATTATCGAGTGTCTCTCCTATTATTTAAGGCACCTAATGCTTGTACTATGGTAATGTTTTAACCATCTATTATCTGTAACTGCTGCATCTTTGTTAACTTACATTTTTCCTGTCACTGAAGAGTTCAAGTTTGTCGTCATAGTTTTGAGTTCAAAGAAGTTGAAGACGAATAAAAGCATTATATACGCACGGTCATTGTGTTGACTTTACACCTCTACACTAGCCAGGGCTTTGATGAGACGTCAATAAATCCACCGGAAACAAGTGATGTTGTGACTCTTTTTTTCAATTGGACGGTCAAGCATGAAGTTCAGCCCTGGGACAGCCTTGTGCCTCACTGCGCCAGCATTGTCAATTTCCTGACTGCGTGAAGACGTACAACCGACATAACTTATTTTTTTAACAGCAAGGCCCTTTGAGTGTGTCCGAGGCTGAACCATATTTAACCTTTCTGTGTCAGACCACCCGCCAGTGGCTGGGCCTCTGGCGGCCATTCACCACCCCAGTGGCACCGACAAGCTAGCCGAATATGATATAGAGCTGGACTGCAGACGAACGGCACAATTTATTCCCCACAAAACGCAAACATCTTTAGAAGACGTGTTGTGCGCCGCCTCACAAAGGCTCTGTAGGCCACAATGCCACAGCAGCGGCATAAATTACCTTCAGTTTGAGGTGGTGGGTTTTATGTAGAGAACATCAACACCCTGCTCTTCCCATGATAAACACACAGGGGGGCAGGAGCTATATCATTGATTTAGCCATTTTTGGTTATGTTTATTTGGGATAGAAAGATTGAGATCACGCAAACCTACAAGGGACATTTCAAAGTATTTGGGTAAAGTGTGTGGAGCAACTCATTATCGATTATTAATCTGCAGATTATTTGCTCAATCGTTTGGTCTTTGAAACTAAAAAGTGAAAAATGGTGGTTTTCTGAAGTCCAATATAATCTTTAAAAAACTAAATCGTACAAATACTCACACAATTGATGAAAGGTGACTTAAATCGATAATTGGTTATCAAAATAGTTGCCAATTAATTTTCTGTCACTCAATCAATTGATTCCTAGTATTTAGTCATATTTAGTGATACTGGTAATTTCAGCTGGAAGACACATTCTGATGACAAATGAAAGATTTTACGTCAGCACAGACTCAGAGAAACTAATTATTTTCAGGCATTTGGTCATTGATTATGATTGAGTTAATGGTCAATACAGATTCAATAGGTTTTAAATTGTCTTACAGGACTAAAAAGTTTATTACAAATCAAATTGAGCTTGTTCACTAAAAAGGATATTCTATATTTTTGTGTTTGTCAACAAATCCCATGAAAAGAGTCGTTCTCTTAATATTTCTTCCCTTCACTCAGCCTGTTGCACTCTAAAAAATAAAAAATAAATGGACTTTGCAGATTTCAGCAAACGTCACTCAAACAGAAGTGAATTGTGCATTTGTTGGCGACTATTTTCAGACGCGGATTGATCAACATTTGGATTGCAGTGAATATTTACAGCGGCATGATGGATTATGTCGGATTGACTCAAATACTATACACTACAGTGTGTGTGTGTGTGTGTGTGTGTGTGTGTGTGTGTTCATTGTAATGAAGCAACATGTGCAACATTGTGGCACATTTGTGTGTTTAGTTTTTGGACAACAATGAAACTCTATGTCACAAAGGAACAGTTGGCTGGTTTGAAAAATGCAATCAACTGCTCATTGATAAAGTAATAACGTTACTAATAACTCAACAGAAACAAAATGAGTTACATTACTTGTTACTTTTATTACTCAGCACCGCCTTTAAACACCAGCTGCTCAGAGGCTTAAGCTCTGTTAGTTTTCTCCTTGTCAGTAGAATCAATTTATTGTTGGTTTTACTCTTTTCATGGGATTTGTTGACAAAAAGAAAAAATATATAGGATATAAACAGATTATCCTTTAAATGTTTGCACAGAGAAAAGAAGTGTGTAATCCATGATCCACGCCTCTTGTTGTGAAAGTGGTGTAATTTTCCACTTTGATTTTAATTCATCAGTCAGTCTGTCTCTCTCTGTCTTTTTTCACCCTCCAGCTCTTTCTTCATCCCCGTGTTGCCTTGTCATGACCTTTGCAGATTGACACTCAGCAGTCCCAGATGACCAGAGGACTGCGGGACAATCCCAGTAGGTTAATAATTACTCCCAGTCCACAGTGAAGGAAGCCTGACCCCAAGCACGGCACAGCAAGGCACGGGCAGCCCGCGGCACTGCTGATAGATGAACGACAGCTACCGTGGCTTCTCTCGTTTGTGTGTTTTGAAAGGAGAGTGGGCAACATACCTTCAAAGTGTTCCCACTTTTGCACAATTGCAAGAGTACAAAGACTTAGGAATGAGTGGGAATGTCTGAATATAGGTTCGTAAGCAAAGGCACATTAGGAAGGAATTTAAAGATAATTGAACTTCTCTGCAGCGTCACAGTTCTACACAATATTGTATCCAAGCGCAGATCAAAGACTACAGATCAGACATATTCGTCTTATCATTACAACTGATGAATGTGGCTTGGAAAAAGGGGACATTTTTCCAAATCCTGATCGCGATAAAGACTGAAATTTCCTTTGGTGGTTCGTGTTGTTTGTGTGTTTGACAGAGAGAATACCGCATGGAGATGGCAGAGCTGCATGGAGATAAAAGTACGACAGAGAGAAGAGAGAAAGTCCAGCAGAGAGAAAATGACAGAGCGATGCAGAAGCAGCGAGGGAGAGGCCGTGGCTTTTCTCAGAGATGAACATTAATAATATGAGGAGCCACAATAGAAGCACTGAGATCAGAGAGATCACCTCCATTGTCCTGCCATCTCCTACTGACACCGACCGCTCTGGTGAAGGAAGAATAAGAAGAATAGAGGAGCATAACCTGGCCGCTCACCATGCCCCTCTTTTTAAAATATATAATGGCCTGTGGTCCTCTGCTATGCCTTTTAAGTGTGTGTTGTGTTAAGACGTGATGTGCAGAGATGTAGAGGTAAAGGCCCCTTTTAAACTCAAAGTCAGCACTGACATATGCTGTGAGTTACTGTGATCTCTGTCTCTATGATCTATGTCTGCAGAGTTTGAGACATATTGTTAAATCCCCTCCGCAGTTTCAGAGAGTATTGCTTTAATTCATTGCTCATTTTAAGGCGTGCATTGATTGTTGTTCCATTTATGTTAATTTTTATTCGCACTTGCATGCCACTCTTGCGCGACACTCAAAAATTGGGCATATGCATAAAAAAATTTAACATTAAATGAGACAAAGGAGCAAGAGAGCCTGAAAAACCCCCGCACATACAATAAAAGACAAGAAAGGGTTTGGATATCTACACAAATATAGTATAAGTTATGGAGTTCAGGCAATACAGTCTGGATTCTGAGTTTGATTTTCTCTAACATCTGAGATAAAACATCAACATTTTTCACATGAATTAAAAATGCATGATCAGCTTGAAATACTTGGGTTACACCTGTTATTTAAACACATGTTTAAAGTGTCTTGGTGGCACCTCTGCTATAACACGACCTTAAGGAGGTTCTTAAACTATATGTCCGTTTTTAATCTCCCATAGTAGAATGAACTGGTGTGGGCTGGTATGTGTTCAGACAGGCAGCTACTGGATCAATGTTCATGTCTGTTTCTGGTACTATTGTGTCTGTAAAATAAAAAAAATAAGACTGCAGCCACGCTAGCTGCTTTGTGAATCTGTACTACATGCTAATATCAGCCTGCGCACAATGTTCAAACATACATACTAATATTTAGCAGGTAATGTCACCTGGTTCTCATCTTAGTTCAACAAGTACAGATTATGCTGATGGGAATGTTCTTAGTCTTTCAGATATTTGGGCAGGTAAGTATTGAACATTTAACATTGAAGTTAACATTTTGACTTGATAATGGTGCTCCAAGAAAGTCAGGGGTCACATACACACTGTAGACTCTCTCTAGACTTTACCAGTCTTGCTTCCTTTCTCTGCATTTGAGTCCGTCACTACATGAGAATATTTCGACCATTTTTAAATTGAAACAAGTGTCTATGTTTGGAAACAAGAGAAAATAGAGTCGATTGCTGCAATACAGTTATGAAGATATTTTTTTCCCTTCTTTTAAACAACAATTAATTTGAGAACATATTCAAACTATTTAAACACACTGTACCAGCATTTTTTTTAAATTAAAATTAAACTTGATACTGTTTCAGAAGCTGATATGTCTTGAAAAAAACGTAATCCATAAAATCGGCAAAATAACTAGTACCTATAATTACAGGTATTGCAAAACTATAATATATATATATATATCCCTCTGAAATGAAGCGGCGTAGAAGTATAAAATGTGAATACTCAAGTAAAGTACAAGCACATTGAAAATGTTAAGTATGGTACTTAGTTACTTTCCACCACTGGCACAGATATAAGTTTAATCAGCAGTGGTTATAAAAGAAGTGTCATCGCTACAAAAACACACAGGTAAGCACATTACAACCGAGTTAAACCTTACTGAAATAAAAGGTAACAGTTTAGCTGCCTATCTTCACATATTTAATGTTCAGGATGTGTGAGGTGATGCGTCAGTGTCAGTGAGGCCCTGAGGTGCTGCACAATAAGGTTTGTGAAAGGTTCACTGGTCATTAATCATACGACTGGACAGTCACAGGCTGAGCTGGACAGGTCCGGGCCACTGGACTACAACATGTCCTTCACCTTATACATCCGTTTATCTACTCCAATAATAATTAGTTTTTTTTTACACTCTTGATTAGAACATTTTCTTGCATCTTCATGGAGGACACATGTTGTGTCTGCTAAAAGAAGACGTCTTTATTCTGCTGATAGGACACCGTATTACACAGGGCAGCGTCCCAATTTAGCTTTTTTGATGTTGTTGGCCCCTAAATCAATGTGAGCCCTAAAGCAATGTTGCTTCTAAGATTGGATCGTGACCTTAAGGTGGGTCACCGGGAGATTGATATGGATTATTTTAGAAGGGTTGGTATCTGCAACAAAGCTGGAAACTGCAAATGTTTTATGTTGTCAAAAAAGGCCCATGTCAGAAAGAAATTCAGAAAGTCGAATCAGCAAAGAATCCAATATTGACCACTGAGTTTGGAGCTTAAAAAATGAGAGGAATTTCCTGTCCCATTACTATTAATCTCTGTCAGTGTGTATCTTTCTTGCATCGGTGTTTCCTCTGCTGATGCTTCATCTTCCTATCTTTCCGTGTTTATTCAAAGTGTGCTGGACCTAAAGGCTCCCACACTCCAAGTGTTAAAGCTCAGCCTTCCGTTTAAGCATAGCCACTTTGGCAAATAAAGAAGATGAATGTGTACAAATCTGAAAGCAAACAGCCGTGATTGTCAGCACCGCGGGAACACGATCGGGGCCAAGTGAATGATGATGTCGCTTAGCTCGCTGACAGATCACTTAGTGAGCTTGAGAAGGCTGCTTTCAGATTCTCCGCTCCTCTCCTCTCCTCTCCAGGGACGGAGCGTTCGTCCAGAGCCATTTTTCAGCCAATTTATTTCTTGATGTGGTCTAACCTGGGGCATCTCCCGCTGGGGAGGCTTTATGTGGTGATTAATGACGGGTATTTAGCCCAGGTACCTGGGGGAGCTGGAGCCCATCTGCACAACACTGACAGGTACAACACTGCACTCCAGGACCAGACAGGGCAGGACAGGCCTGCAGCAGACGGGAGAGTGGCAGACAGGTGTGATGATGAGTGTCACTGTGCCACCACCAACCATACATGTTACATAGTCTAGTCCAAGTGTTTGATGCCTTGTTTATTAACCAGCGAGAATTTGCAGATTTACACAAATTCCAGATCTGTTTTCATTTCTTTCCCCTCCGTTATCTGATGCGCTTCAGATAGTTACCCCTGCATACTTCCAGAGCATCACATGAAAGAGCAAGAGGACCCGCTGGCTGAGGCCAGATGATTCAGACATCTATTATACGCTTGAACGCCTTGTCTTCTTCACTCCATCATAGACCGTCCCTCAGCAGAACAGGCCCAGATGCCAGAAGGACCCTAATGAGATTAGGCTGCGGACAGGTTGGTGGCCAGTAGCTGTCACAACTACTCTGTCTGTGTGTGGAGAGATTAATGTGTGTGTGTGTGTGAGTGTGTGTGTGTGTGTGTGTGTGTGTGTGTGTGTGTGTGTGTGTGATTGCGTGAAGGCATACTGTGAGCTCACATTAGTGCATGTATGTGATACACAAGTCTATGTGAGGGAGTGCGCGCAAGCTGCCACGTTGATGGTGATTAATGAGCGAGGTAATCCATAGTCTCGTTCTGTCAATGATAGACACATCAGCAGACCCCCAGAGCCTGATGAACAGACTGTGCAGCTCCATCAGTCAGAGCACACACACACACACACACACACTCAAGCAGGTAACACAAATGTGAAGAACAAACTCCACGTCAGTGTTTGTGACAGACTCCTGGTTGTACTCCAGTTTATTATTGGATCAGAAATATCTAATTATGCTCAGATAATTGACGATTCATCTTAACCAGACAGCTAGTTTCACTTTCTTTCTAAATCATTAATTCTCCTTAACCCCTGCATGCAGCTCTGTGGACATACACCTCAACACTAACAGCTAAGACCGTGGTAATACAAAGCTAACGATAGGCTGTCCATAAAGCCAGCAGTCTGTGTGCACAATGCTTGAAGCCCTGTGGCCCCAGACTCCTTTGAAGCCCACTGAGATCAAAAAGCAATGCTCCATGGAGCACAGACTAGGTGAGGAGTACGAGCAGAACAAGAGACGAATGGTTGGAAGCAAGGAGGGAGGGATGGAGGACAATGCCTGCAGGACAGGGCTGCTGACTTCCGAAGATAAAATCATATTTTGAGGGCAGGCGTCCAAAACTCCCCGTCTGCCTCCGTCTCCCCTCCTGCCTTCTCTCCTTTCTTCTCTGAATATGGACAATGACTGTTTGCGTTTACAGAACCATAAATCAGAGGTGCCCATTGCCACAGAGCAGCTGGCACGTTTGCCAATAATTATAATTATTAATCATGCTGATTTCACGGTCTTCAACGGGACGGCGGGGGACTGCACGGGACAGGGTGCGGCTGGCGCCTCCGGGACTGCAAAGCAGGCTGGGAAGGGAAGGGTGGCCTGCAGAAGAGTGGGGGAGGAGGAGGAGAGCAGTAAAAGATAACACTGGAATAGTAGCAGGGAGGGAGAAGGAGTAAAGAGCAGTAACACACATTAAAGTTCAAATAAACTGAAACTCCTTAGAATTGTTATTTACTCAACTCACACAAACAATTTCAGAAGTATCAGTCATTTCAGAAACTCGACGTGTGATTGAGTCTTGATGACGGGAGCAAAGGAGGAAGTCAGGTGACAAAGTCCGTGCTGGGTGGAGGGACGGGTCTTTAACACGGGAGATCGCTATTTGTTTCCAACCGAGAGGCAATATTTCTTTTCCATTACCCTCCAATTGCTCCCTTACGATAGTTGTGGTTATTGCTGTGACCATGACCAACCTTAATATAAGTATAGATTTGAACCCAAACCTTTCCCAAAATCTAACCAAGTCATTTTTAGTGGTGTCAGATCATCAAACAGATTATATCATCTGAGGTGGGGCTGCACAATATATCGTTTCTTTTATTTATTTTTTGTATCTTCATCGCGATGTCAATTTACGCGATAAACACTTTGTGAAATACTGCGATATTGCTCTCAAGAACGTTGAGCTAGGTGATGAAAGAGATTTAATTGGTGCACTGGTCCCTTAATTCAACAAACAATTTTATTGTATTTTAGCTGTATACTGAAAACAGCAAAGAAAATGGCTGATTTAAGTACAATTTAATATCTAATATCTGTTTATTTATAACGATAGGTATTGCACACCTCATATTTTCCTCACATCGTTCAGCCCTCAGATCAGAACGTGGTTTTGTTTCTAACCTCAAACTGTTACAAACAATATATTTTCTCATTTAATTCCGAATTAATTTGCCGTCTTTTACTCGCACGGCTGTCATTTCCGTCTTATTTTTCTTCTTCGTGCAGGAATATGAAGCTTCAGGTGATCGCTCCGCACATCGAGCCTCTGGAGAACTTGTGTTTAACTACTCGAATTCACTCCAACAGCTGTTGCCAGTTCCCTCCTCCTACTCGTGCCCTCTGCTAACCAGCTGCCTTACAGAGCCCGGTAAAGCATTGTGAGGAACTGCCAGCTTGTGTCATCTGATTTTCACTTCAACAATACTGTAAATACACGGACGACTGTATAATTAGACGGTTAATTAGTGGATTATGGTGTTTCCCTTGTTAAAATGTGTGCATTTTGGGAAGCTGGCCAAGTTTTGTGTTCCTAAACTTGTGTAAGAATATGTTAATATGCTTTTGTCTGTGTGTGCATTGTCGTACTTTATGTATTCATCGGTGTTCTTACATGTACAGCGCATATCGCACGTTGGACAGATGGGCGCTGCATGAGTGTGATCTGAGGAGACCTGAACCCTGTTGTCCTGATCGCCAGTGCAAACACAACAAATACCTGCAGGATCCGGCTCCGCTCTCAGGTCAACACATGTCTGAGCTGGCACCAACACACACTGAACAGATGTGTTATTCAAATCTGGGGACAAATAGTAGCTCAGAAGTGCTTCATGCCCTCTTTAAAGAGGCGTCGCAGCTATTGGAGTGGTTATTAAAACCTTAAAGGGCACACTGACATTTAAATTCTCCTCCCCTTTTGAGTAAGGAAATATAACTAACGTCCTACTGCAGCTCTTGTGCATATTTGGCATTTATAAAAAAAGAAGATAAAATCACGTTGGGCTGGCTTGCTAACATTAGCACTGATTCCCACCAGACGTTACTTTTGGTTCAATATATTTCAACACATCTGCATCGTGTCCGAAATGACTCCCCAGTCCCTCTATAGTGCACTGCATGTACGGTCACGCCTAGACCATATCGGCAAAGTTTTCCAAGCATTACAACCTAGACACAACCTGTCCAAATGAAGAGAGTGTATAAATGTATCCACTGCATAGTGCCCTGAAGAACACCATAATTATAGGTGTAATATAAATATATAAGTGTCCATAACATGTACAGTACTTTCTGCTAACTAGATACGAAAATCAGCTTCAATTTCAGTTTACGTTTAAGTTTGAGTTTTAAATTTGCAAAAGCTGTCGGTGATGATGCAAAATGATGATGATAAGTTTACTGAAATCTCAATTTATTGCTCACCGTTGAGCGAACCGGGTGTCTGAGTGAACAAGTGAGTGATTTGAACCAAATATTCACGCCACTGGAGAACACTATGGTGGCGTCACAGCTATTCTAGACTTGTAAAATAAAAATGTAATTTCTTCTTTTTGGTAATTTGGGGAAAAAAAGTCAAAACACAAAGGATAAAAGTGATGATTTTTTTAGGGGAAATGTCAGTTTTTCTACTGGCGGTATTTACTCTCTCTCTGTCCCTCTCCCTGTGTCTCCGCGGGAGGGGAGAAAATTGACAGCAGGTTTGATGGATGACCTCCAGTCAACTCTCCTTCTCCATCTCCTCCTCTCTCCATCCTTCCTTCTCCTCCTCTCTCCGTCCCTCTCCTCTGGCTCTCCTTATCCTCTCCATGCATAACACAGCGTCCCCTGGGCAGGCCCGGACAGGGGGCCGGTCTGGGAGGCCAGACCCGGAAACAAAGCACTCTCTGCCATCCGAATGCCCTCCCCCCCCCGTCCTCCAGGGAGGGTGCTCTCTGCTGTTAATAAGCTGCTAATGAGGAAACAGACATTCATTCTCTGCTAACATCAAGACAGATGGACGCACACGACATGTTGGTTTTAAACTTCCTTCTGATATGACGGATTAGATGGCAGAAAGGCTCTGATTGGTCCGTTTGGCTAGATTTGCAGGCATTGGAGTGATTAGTAAGGATTTTAGGTACTATTATCAATAATTAAAGACGCTTCATTTAAAGAAAATAAAAAAATCAGTGTCATTGTGTGGTTGGTAATGGCTACCAGGTTTTTCTGAATGTTTTCTCTTTTCTTTCGCTGCTGTATGGAACAAAACAGAGCCAGAGATAAACAGGATGTGAGGTCCGCCTTTTCAAAAAACCTTAACAGGTGCTGCATTACAAAATCAAACTCAAGCAGGAATCAGACAAATCATGTGGATCACAATCACCCGAGTGATGAATGTGTTTGTGTTTGTTGCTTGTTGATGGTGATGGTGATTTGACACTGCCTGACGGAGATCTCTGTCAGATTGTAACGTTGCACAGTTAACATCGCTGAAAGCTGTTAATATAGTGTCCAGATCTCTGATTCTTTCAAAAATAGAACCAGCGCTACTGTTGCTCCAGGAGAAACTGGGAGCAAGTTTTCGTTGGCATCTTTTACACAACATAGTTTCCCTTTCAATGTACTATCAGCTACTGTGTACACAAACTAGAACAGCTGTAGCAGACACCAACCAAGATAAACGTTTAAAAAAGAGTTGTTGTCCGCTGCAGCAAAACTTAAAAAAGGGAAAGTGTGAGTAAATAGTGAGAAACAGAAAAAGGTTGCAGAAGCAATTATACATTCTGTGTAACAATTAACCTGATTTTGGTTCGGATGAATTGTTTGCCACAACCTGCTATTTCAACGAAAGCTTATTGAATCTCATCAACATGTTTCCGTGTGTGTCTTTGCCCTCACACACTTTCTCCTCCTCCGTAGCCTCCTTTCTCTCAGCTTGTTGGAGGAAGCGGCATGCTGTAAACTCTGCAGGCCAGATGTGATCCAAAGTGACAACTGACGGTATTAAAGACACCAACAGGACTAGGAAGTGTGCCTTTTCAAACTCTGCATTGTCTGCTGAGGTCCATCAGTGCAACAGGAGGACTGACAGGAGGTCCGCACTCAAGTGCCACGCTCGCATTTAAACCCCATCTCCTCTCTGTCTCGACAGGAGGCCCATGCAGTGCTGTCTGTGCCAGGCTGGCAGCCTGGCTGTGTCTAGCGGTGGGAGGTATAACAGACAGGTATTGATATGGATTTCTCTCCAGTAGGCTCCAGCAGAGAGCCCGGGGACTGTTAATAGGCCTCTAACGGGATGACCAGCCTGTGGACGGCCCCCACCGACCCCCCAGCACTCGTGGAGAAGGGGAGATGATAACAGATGGAGGGCTCTTCCTGTTTGACGGACAGACGGAGAAAGGTGGTGATAAACAGGGGGTGGGGTCGGGGTGAGTGACAGCTCTTGGTGGGGCATCAGAAAGTGACAGTGTGTTGGTGTATTTGTTGAGCGCAACTTTTCCTTTCAGTGGCACCTGTTGCAATAGTTTGAATACGTGTTGGGGACGTATTGTACAAGTTGAAGTTGCAATTCAGTATTTTCAGAGGTTAGCACTTTTGCTTGTAATAGTCTGTCAGTGCATATGTCTGTTTCCTGTTTTTAATTATGCAAAAATCTAATTGCCTTTGTGGATTAATAAAGTTGTATTGAATTGACTTAAATTGAATAGATTTCTGGTTCTGCTGCAAACCATACACTCAATTTGTGATACTGTTTGTAGTATTTACTTTGCAGTTATCTGCCTGAGTTTTCATTTCATCTCTCTCGGCCCCTTTTTATTTTTTTTAAATGTGCATTTTCACAACGAGATTCAGCGATAGATCCAGTCAGAGCCAGAGTCTGTTTACAGGTCTTGGTAAATACTACTGCATTTGTGAAAAAGTTGCAAAAAGCCTTTTGTGTCTCTAGAGGAAGCTGTGCAAAGTCTGGTAAATTAAGTAATGTCGGTTGAGTCACTCTCGGTCGGGGGTGTGGAGTTTAAGTTTAAGTGAGTTTACCAGACCTCTGGTGCTGCACCTCGTCTCTGCTTGAAGCGAGCGTCTCACGGCTTCATTAGCCGCTAGCATAACACACCTGAATCCCACCTGAAATGGCGGCAGGATGAAAAATGTGTGGGATGAAAAAAGCGACATCTGTGTGCATCTTCTGCATCGAGCAAGTCTGACTCTGAGATACTGTAACAATTCCTGTTTTCCATCAAAAATGAACTTTCTCTTTGGCTCCAGCTCTTTGCTCAGCAAGTATAAACTGAGGTTTATGTGTTGCATTGCCCCGAACAACTGTGATGAAGTGTTTTGTACTGCTCCTCGACTGCAACAGGGTTGTGCATAACTTGGCCATCCTCCCTGGTGGTAGTTAGTGTCATAGTTACCAGCTGCTAGATTCCACTGCAGCATCCAGTGGCTATTAGCACAGCATCTGCTGCTGCTGACATTTTCAATATAGAAAATCAGAGCAGTGCTGCTTTTATGACATTATGTACTAGAGAGAAGGATTGGTGCACAAAGCTACTTTCACTTCTTTTTGCAGAGGAGGAATGTGTGTGTATGTGTGTGTGTGTGTGTGTGTCTGTTTTATCATATCTTTATACTGACTGTATTGCAAATGAATGTATTCTTTGAGACTTAAATCCACATGCGGAAGTTTGTCTTTAAATTCAAAGCACAAATTTCATCTCATCTTAAAGTTGCATCCGGTTTCACCAAGAATAGTTTTTACTGATACATTTTATATTATGGAGCTTTATATTTATATGTACGAGGGCTGTCACTTTTTATTTTTAGATTAAAACTTTCGTTCGAACTTTAAAATATTAAATAGTCGTTCTTCATCAGTTAGACCTATTGCACGTTCTATTGGCGTTAAAATAAAGTTACACAGAGTTTTTTCAGAGTCGAATGAACTGAACTGAACACACAGTGCAGTTAATATAAAGACTATACTGAAGACACTCTCTGGCACCTGATGACGGACATCGTGGGGGTGACAACTGCTGCATAATAACAACAATCAGCATTACTGTCATTATTATCATCATTTATAAGGAAAAAACAACAACCCTCTTCCGTAACCACCGAAGAAGAAAGGACCGTATCACTATACTGTAAAGCCACAAAGAAGCAAACTAAGAACTAAATAATTATTAGAATGAAACTTCAGATTAGTTTGGGTAAAGCTAACTCCCAAAATGCAACGAACAACGAAAAACAATTTTTCCCCTCTATAAAACAATCAAGCTTTTCATTGCTTTAATCATCTTTGAGTAGATTTGTAAATGTGTTTGGGTGCCGCCCTGTTTGGTTTGATCATTTTATTTCACAGAACTTTGCTGTGATGTGCAGTAAAAATCTAGTTATTCTTTGAAATATGCCGTAGTCAAGCATGAAATTACTCTCTGGTAACAGAAGGGTTCCTCTCTCTCACACACACACACACACACACACACACACACAAAAATACACACACACACACAAACACACACAAACACAAACACACGCCATCAGACATTTTAAATGGTTTATCTGAAACCTCGGATTAAAGCGAGACACAAAAGATTCAAATATTGCAGATGTTCAACAAGGTTTAATGACATGTATGAATTTAAAGATCATCGTTTCCACCGCACTACTACTAACCGCAGCACACACACACACACACGCACACACACACACACACACACGCGCGCACACACATCCCCCGGCCTATCCCTGTGTCCTGTCTGATTGGGTGAGGTCTCGAGGGAGTCATTAAGTACAAAGCGTTAACATCTGCCAGACATTACTGAGCCAGAGCAGTTTTGATTTGTCCATATGATGACTCTGGCCCATACAGACGTGTGTGTGTGTGTGTGTGTGTGTGTGTGTGTGTGTGTGTGTGTGTGTGTGTGTGCCTGGTTGCCCACTGCTGCTGTCACTTCTGGTTTCACACCCATGATAATGCCTGTTTATAATTAGAGCTGTGCTTTCCTCGTGTGTTTCCCTCTCGTCGCCGGTGCTGTGTTCACACCGCGGGGCCTTGCCAAGCAGCCGGGGCCGGACGTCTTCAAAGCAACATGGTGAGATCATTCTTTTCTCAGTGATCTTTGTGCCGAGATGCTTTTGGGTGAACCTAAATTTCTGCTTTTGCTTTGCTTTGTGTAGCACTGATGCCTTTCCAGCTCCAGGGTTGCTGTTCTTTGATTGATCCTGCTCACTGATTTTCTGGCAGCAGCAAGAAATTTGCATATAACTATTAAAATGTTTAGATATTGTATGTTATTATTAGACGCTGCATTGGAGAGATAGTCATTGAAACCCAACAGCAGATTTAAGATTGAAAGAAAGCAGAAAGACGTTTAATAAACATGACTGATGAAAAAGCACGGTTGACTGTGAGGGTCTTAATGGCACCGTCCAGGGAAAACCAGAAGAAACTCAGAATATTATTAGGACCGACCCGAGTTAGCACGGTCCTGGCTGGCTAACATGTTAGCGGTTAGCTCACCAGCTACATTAGTTTGCCAACCAGTCCTGTGAGTAGTTCCTGCCCCACCTTCTACCATGAAGATGCACATGTTCATGTTGTTCTTGCAACTTTCGGGTGTGACCAAGATGATCAACTGAACCAGAATCAAACCGTTTCATCTTCGAGCTATTGTGCTCGGATTGAAACTTGATTGATGTTCAAATTTGAAACATTTAATATGCAGAGATGAACCTGATCAGGACCAGGCTTGTCTGGAGAGAAACGGTTCCTACATTTAGGTTATCTTAGTTTGACATTATAGGGAAATACTGCTCTTAGTTGAGTTAGATAAGAAGATTGATGCCAATCATCTGTCTGTACGTTAAGTGTTGAGTAAGTGTCTGGAGATCATTAGCTTAGCTTAGCATAAAGGCTGGGAGCAGAGGGGAAATAGCCATCCTGGCTCTGTCCGAAGTTAGAAAATATGCCTACCTCACTCTAAAGCGGACTAATTAACATGTTTGTGTAATTCATATACACACGGAAATGCACAAAACAATTTATCAGATGCTGTGCAAGTGCTGCAGATAAACTGTTGTTTATGAAACAACCCTCAGGAACATTGAAGCTTAATATTTGATACATTCATTGACATAATATACATAAAATGGATAAAACATTAAATATCTATCTGTTGTTGCTGTATTTTTCACAGTCCATCAACCTTTATAAGACAGAGATATTCTTTCCATGTCTGACCTAAACACTACAGGAAACTGAGAAACAAAAACTGGAAAATTAAATTATAAATTTTTCGTTTTTTTTTTTTTTAGGTCTCTATAGGACTGACTTGTTTGTTTTTCACAGCTTTTATGTTTATTTGTATTTTATGCTTTCATATATACAATATTAAATGTCTCTTGGTGTGTTTTTAATGGCTACTAAAAGGAGAGACAATAACATGAAGTGACATAAAATAAAGTGACACTATTTTTATCAAAAGAGTATGTAGACGTACATGTCTCTCACACACACACACACACACACACCCACACACACATGCTTATGTCTGAGGTCAAATAAATGTGTGTCGCTCTTTGCCCTCTCCACCAATAACCACCCCGTCCAGAACGTCAGAACGTGTTGACGCATTATTTACATGTTTGTTTGTTCTCCAACAAGCTGTCTGGGTGTTGTTAACGTTGATATTGATCAAAATCACCAACTGTGATGGAGTCCGCCTGGCAGCGCCATCAATGAGGTCCGAACATGCCAGCTGAATCCAGGCCAAAGGGAGGAGGCTAATGTCTGCTTTAACTTCACCGCCAGCTCACAGAGAGGGTTCGGTAGCGAGCTAACGCCTGGGTTAACTGCACTGCCAGATCACATACTCAGAGACAGACTGAAGGAAATGTAATGAAAAGGTTTGAAATCCTCCGAGAAACCTTAAAGGCGAGGTGTGTTTCTTTGTCGAAGACCTTTTCGGAAATGCTTTTCATCAGGTCAGCTGGCAGGTGGAAGTGTAACATCTGGACAGAGAGAGAGTGGAGAGGTGTAATCTATACGTTTCTTCTGCTGCCAACTGAAGCACGATAGACAGGGAGAAGGTTAGACTGGCTGTAGGGTGTAAACGTGGGCTGATGCCAAGCCACGTACCTCCAGTTGGAGGGGTGTAATGTCTGTTTTTACACTGCTGCCAACAGAGATGTTAGTGCCCATCCCAAAGGCCACTTACAAAAGAAAGAAAAGCTCAAAAGAAGGGTCACGCCATTCACTTTAAATACCATGTTCTCCTTTTTCATAATTAGTGCGACACCACTGAAAAGCCAAATAAATAATATCTGGACGTTGTTTTTATGTTAAATTTGAAATAAATGTTAACTTTGGGTTATACTTAAGTTAGACTTACACACCAACTAGTTTGCTTTGATTTATTTAAATTGTATTTGTATCCATGGCCTCAGAAAGTTTCATTGATTGGCTGGCAGGTGTGCTTTATTAAACTGCAGGTAACCATAGAAACAGCACTTCAAACCGATCCACACGATAGGTGAGACCGACGACAAATAAACTTTTGCTTTTTCAAATGTAATATAGTAATGATAATATAATAAATCTGAGATAATAGCTGGCTTTAGGTCCAGCTCTCTCTCCATGCGTCAGACCTGACTGTACAGTGAACCAACATGGCGGCAACAGGCAGGAATAACCAGCTGTTTTTTCTCTCCGTTTTTCTTTTTCAAACACAGGATACAGTGCGATGAGGTATCTTTTTGTGGCTGTAAAAGATGAATAATTTTGTTTTAACCACCAACATCAATTCATATCTTGATGTGAAACCACGTCTTGCAATGTATTTCAACAGTAGAATAGACATATTACATACCAGTGTAGCAGGAAGACAAGTCAGGACGGGTTTTGAATCCTTTCAAATCCCGCAATTCTTTCCATCTGTTGAATGACCGAGCAAGGTTGACCTGCGCTTTCGCCTGTGATCCATCGCTGTTCTTTTTTAGCTTTCTTTTGTTCTTCGGTCCAATCCTTATCTTTTTCTCTTCGCTTTCGCAAATTCACTCTCCTGGAAAGTCACGGGTTGTTTGAAAGTGTCCAGAATGAAAGTAGTTTCACACCAGGCGAAGGCAAAATGAGTTCTTCTGCTTTAATGACCGTCAACCTCTAAAAACATTTACTGTATCGACCACAGAAGGACGTCATGTTGCCTTCAAAGCCAAAGCAACTTGGTCCACATTCAAAATCCCTTCATTTCGGAACTTTTTTTTTGTCCCTTGTTTTCATTTTGTCTTCTGTGAAGGAACATAATCAAACAGGTTTTTTTTATTTCATTTTGGACTGGACCGTACACAGAGGTGGTCTGATCTCTCTATTTGTGTTGTCTGTTCTTGGCTTCAGTCGTGGCTCTCTCTCCTCACGACCATGTTTCACTTTGTCGCCCGACTCTCCCCGCTGAGAGGGGACTGTCACCCAGCGCTGTGCCAGGCCCGGAGGCTGGCACACACACACACACACACACACACGCGCACACACACACACACAGACAATTTTCTCTCCGTCTCCCATATTTAAGAAAGAAAAAACAAAGTTCTCCTGCTCTGTTTTCCCTGTGTCATCTTGCTGAGAGACTCGTTCCTCTGGGCAGATTTGAAGCATGTGGTGGCCAGAGATTTAGATAGATATATCTCTCCCATTAACATCTGCTCCCCTGGCCGGCTCCGCTCTTTCCAGAAGGCCACCGCATACACACCCACCAACGCATACATACACACACACACACATACGCTGCGGTTCATCCATGGTTGACAATCAAGGACAGTTGGTTTTGAGCAGTGTCAGGACAGTTAGACTCTCACGGGGAGTCTCCAAACTACAGGCGGCTGGCACACAGACAAACACTCAGAGAGCACATTTACGGCCAAACACTGAACGCCATCTGTCAGTCACTGTAGGAGGATATTACTGCTCACACACACACACACACACACTCACACTCACACACACACACACAGGCAGGCAGGCAGGCACTTTCTGTCTGGCTGAATCTGTATTTATTACACAAAATTCACACCGAAGCTGGCTTGTGTGTGTATTTGTGTGTGCACAAGTTTGTCTTCTTGTGCATATTTAGCATGCTGTGTAAACACAGCATGTCCGTTTTGTCGGGAAGGTTGTCTGTGTGTTGTGTTTTTTCTTTATTTTACAAGCCCATAATTAATAACATCGACAGTGTTCGTGCTCACGTGGTGATTTACTGGAGGAAGAATTCAGATTTTTTTGCGAGGTAAAGTTACTTTACTTGATTACAAGTAGAATCCTGAATTCAAAAGGTATTATCAGCAAATTATACTAACAGGATTAAAAGTACTCAAGGTAAGAAATGATTAGAAATATGATATTTAGGGCTGCAACTGATGATTATTTTCTTTATTGATATATCTCTTGCTTATTATTTTCAATTACTTGATTATTTGTTTCGCATATAAATTGTTAGAAAATAGCGACTTGTTTTGTTCGTCCCACAGTTCTGAAACACTAAAGATATTCAATTTAAAATTATAAAAAAAACATATGAGAAGCTGAAACCAGTTTAAAATTTTGTTGATTAATCTTCTGTCAATCGACCGATTGAATTATCAACTAATCTTCACACAAATCATATTACTGGATTATTATTATTATTATTGCATTAACATGCAAACAGCAGTTACGTATTGCAGCTGCTGAAGGGGGAGGTCATTCAAACTGTTTTATTGTGTAAAGCAGTGGTAAAGTACATTTACTTTACGGCACTTTTGAGATTCTTGCACATTTTTTGCTACTTTATACTTCTACTCCACTACTTTTAAGCAATAGTTACATATTAGTTACATGTTACTTAAGATTTACCAAATACTATATTAAATCTGTGAACCTAACCAGCAACAATAGTAAAATGTTGCTCACACATTATGCATCATAATAATCCAATACTCACTCAGTCATTTTCTTTGTGTACATTTTGCTAATAATACTTCTGTAATTTTGAATGCAGGACTTTTACCTTTATTGATTATTTCACAGCTGCAATGCTTCTTTCACGTAAGTAAAGGATCTGAATACTTTGTCTGTCTTTATAGTAACTACAGCTCTCTGGATAAACTGTAACTGAATAAAAAGTATAATATTTACCTCTGAAATGTAGTGGAGGAGAAGTATAATGCAGCATAGAGTAAAAATACTCAAGTAAAGTAACTCAGAATTGTACTTAAGTACAGTAATTGAGTAAATCAACTTGAATATTTTCCGCCACTTTTTGTATTTTTCACATTTACGTCTGAAAAATGGCGTCATTTTAACCAACATACAACTACATAATGTTTTTTCCGAGCAAATACAAAATGTATGTATATTGTTTAACTCTAAATCGGTGTGAATAACACCTTATTAAATTAACTTTATCTTCTTTCCATTGTGTTTAAAAGTCCCATGATAACAGATGATACAACCGGGCTGGAACAATTACGCACATGGATGTCATTCTGCAGCCCCACCCTCTCACTTCCCGCGACCCTGCATGGACAAAGGGAAGTGTCAACACCACCTCTCTAACTGCACAATTAACATGCAAATGAGCTCAGTCGCTAATGGCGATGGCAAAGCGCTCTTATGATGGAAATATGCTTTCTGTTTTGGCAGTATGGGTTAAACATTAGTCTGTGGAATCAGCTGAGGACAGGAGGGCAGAGGGCCCCGAGGCTTCCCAGAGGGCAGGAAGAGAGAGAGCGAGAGAGAGAGAGTGAGACACAGAGCGAATGGCCTCTGCACCTGCTTCACTGACTACGACACACACACACACACACACACGCAGAGCACGACCAGGCAGTGAAAATCAGCCTCGTTCAGGCTGTCAGCCCGGACAATAACTTATCCCCTTAACTGCTTTTGTTCTAGCATCAGTTGGGCTGATGCTGCCGCTGCCCCTTATTCAACTGGAATTTATTTTCAATTGCTGCCCTCAGGCACCGGCCCTGCAGCAGCTCACTGACCGAGCAAGTAAACAAACCAGCAGCTCCCAGACTTCACACTTCCGGCAGGACTCCTCAGACTGAGTGCAGCAACAGTCTGCAAGGAGACGTTTATACAAACTCATTGCATGGCCCAACTGTGTGTAGCTGGGCCATGACTCAAAGGTCTTATCTATGTGAAGCAGTGTACAGCTCGTGTGTGTCACGGAGCTGGAACACATCTATCAGTGTGTTTCAATGGAAACAACTTTCACATTTTGAAGCATTTACGCCACTGACCGAGGCTGACAGCATCCAAAGGCCTGTTAGTGTGTGTGTGTGTGTGCGTGTGTGTGTGTAAGTGATAAACCTCGAGTGGCTCCCAGTAACAGGTGTGTGCTCTGTAAAAGGACCAGTCGTTTGTCAAGCTTCATGAAAAGAGGAGCTGATGGCAACAAGTCCATTCAGTCATCACTGACCGGCATGAAAACCAAAACACACTGGAGAAATGAAATCTATTCGTCTGTCAGTATTATTTATATGTACAGTGTAAACAAACAACTGTTTTAAATCTGAACACTTTTAAAAGAAGAATATTCCCAGTTTATATTTATGGTACTTTATGTACTTTCATGTGTTCTTGTGTATGTGACGGTTTTGTTTGTTAATGAGCTCACCAAGACATTCACTCGTGATCTATCGTGCAGGTGTTGATGCTCGCTGCAGACTTTTACAAAGCAGAATAAGTGGAAAGAAAGAATATTGTTTTGTGCCAATCGGTAGAATCGAAGGTTTTTAAAATAACTGTAAAAATAAATTCCTGCATTTAATAGCTGTTTTTTCCACAGCTTCCTGCCTCTCTTTTCCTTTTCCTCCTTAATATATTCAGTTTTCTACTTAGTTGTTTTTGTTATGTTGCATCATTATCACCAACTTTCCGTCTTTGCTGGACATTTCTTAATGAAAAAGAGGAAAAATCTCGGTGGGATTTACATGATTAGGTAAAAGTATAAATAAAAGTGTGAGTCTAATGAGGATCATTTTTGAGAGCCCTGCGAGGAAGATAAGCTGCAGCATTATGATAAACGCAGTGGCAGAAAAAAAGGCACAATTCGATCTTTGTTTGCAAGTGTTTGATTACTTTTTCAATTACTTGTAGGCTTTTAACTAAATTACAGTAGACAAATCTTACATTTCAGAGAGCATGCCAGTATCAATAAATAATCCTGTGACCATATGATCATCGACCATATTGCAAGATTTACATTCCCAGAATAAAACAGAAAAGGCGCTGATTTACATGAATCTCTTTAACATTCATCTGCCACGGTTTGCATTTGTCTTGTGCATGTTATTTGCATGTGCATGAGTGTTTTGTGCATTATGTTGTGGCTTACTTACAAATGATCCCCCTCCATGAATGTAACAGCGCTTGATGGCAGCAGCAGCAGCAGCAGCAGCAGTTGTCTCTGCTTTCCTCAGCTCCTAATTAGCCAGAATTAAGAAGTATTTCTCGGCCCATTGAAGAGTCCATTTCCTTTGAAACCAGAGCATAATAAACCTTAAGTAATTACCCCAACTCATGACTATTAACTCGCAAACCGCCAGCTTCCCTTGACAACATCCTCCTCAGTGTTGTGTGGTTAAAAGGCCATTGCAGCTACCCAGCTATTTACATCCCATCTGGCAGCCTGCGAGGGACAGACAGACTCTACTCATTCCGAAAGACAAAAACGAAGAAGTGTAAAATGAACTCTTTCACTCTTTCTCAACTTAGCCACAGAACTTGTGTTTTCTTCCCTCCAAAATAAGTTACAAAAGGGCTTCTTCTTCTCCTTTTCTTTTTCTGTCTTTCTTTTTTTTTTTTAATCCACACACTCATTTGCATGCGCCGAGGCCGAGGTGGGGGTCTGAATGTATAATTTTCCTGCATTTAGTAGCCTGTAATCCCGACGCCTTTCTGTGATGTGATTTTCTCCTCTTGGTCCCCCATGAACAATTAACTTGTAATCTCCACAAACATACATTCTGTCGCTGCAGAGATGAGACGGAGAAACACCCGAGGGACCCGGCGGACAAACTGCTCTGCGCTCCCCGAGGCGGATCACTCTCTAGCTGCTACGGGGAACAATTCACCCGGGCTCCATTAGGCTGCAGCCCAGTGCCCTCATTTCATCCTCCTTTTCCCTTTCTTTAACATTCGTGTTAGCTACCTCGGAAATGTTAAATAAATGCTGTCGGACCGTGTCTGTGGCTCCACTCATCATGAGCTGGTGTTATTGTGCAACATGGGACCAGATGATATAATGTCAGATTTGAAATAGTTTTGAAGTGGTTTGTGTGGTTGCAGGAAATCGACCTAAATAGCTTTCGGGCGTACCTCACTTAATTTTAGAGCTGTGTGCAATATATTCATTTTAATAGACAGACACACACAATCCTTAAAGTGCTGCGATTATAATAGTTACCCTGGAAAATGCAATGTTGCTAAGAATAATTGAAAGCGGGAAAATAGCTAATTAGTAAATTTCGTTCACTCACTATTAGTTTTTCCTTTTACATAATTTGTTAATAATCAATTTGTTTAGCCATTTTCCTGTGAACATTTACTTTATTCTGACATTATAATAAAAGAAGCGTCCAGAGAAAATGTAGAGTCTGTAAAAGTAAACACATCGATGCGTTTTTTTTTAAAACTGGGGCCTTTAAAATATTACACACAACAAATTAAAATCATTTCCGTTAGTGAAAATGTGCAAGAATGAACTGAAATAAAAGAATAGATTTAGAGGGGTGAAGGTATGCTTTTGAAAACAAAGCAAGTTTGTATATGTTATGAATATATGTTATGGAGGCTATGAGCTATCAATATGCACCCATTACAAGAAGTAAAGTAAAGAATAGTAACATTCACCTAATCTAGACTTCAGGAAGTTTAAGTCAGAATTGACGTGGTAAATATTGTTTTTAATGTTTGAGTTCCAAGTAGTAATTTGAAATAAAGGAGGGGAAGACAGTGAGATGTGATCCATAATTTCAGTTTTATTGAAATGTCATCCAGGGACGCTGGGTGATAATAAATATTTCATCAGTCATCAACAATGTACAAAAATAAAGACACGGGGTCTCTTGGCATAACAAATTAAGTTCAGCAAAAACAATCATGCTGTGATAATTATACCATCATGCACAAAAAAATACAGAAATAAAAAAAACAAAATGGAAATCAGAGCACAAACGGGCATACAGTGAGCCACAAAATAAAAATAAATCTAAAGAATTTTAAAACAAGTAGCCAAATAAAAAAAAAAAATAGCCAAATACTTAAATGTCATTATTTTCATTTACAACTCAAGTTTAAAATCCTTGGTACAAGGCACAGAGAGCATTCTTCGTTTTCACAAAATGACGCCTGATACAAAAAAATGTCAAATGAAATCAAATGTTCATGCAGCCTCCTTCACCTTTTACATTTTAGCGTGAGACTAAAACTCAGTCAGACACAAGTGCATCGTGACGTCTTGTTGCATGACACACAACTTTTTCTTTTTACCTTCATTTGGCAAAATCATCAGTCTTTATAAGTCCTTGTTACAAGGAGGAAAATAACACTTTTTTTCTCACACGCCAAACAAGAAAACAGACAAAACAACAACATGCATCAGTGAGGCCAAATCCACCCTCATGCCCTGAATTCTCTATTTACAAACACCATCACATCTCTCAGTCTCTGCGTGTCTGGCAGACATCATTTCATCATGTCCTTGCCCTCCACTGTGAGTCTCGTGAGGCTGGAGGAGGTGATGGGCATGTGTGGAGGAGTAGGCACCTGGCAGATGGTGCAGGGGCACGGCAGTCCGGCCCAGTGCTGGAAGCCGGTGCCCAGCTGCAGGGCCGGGGGCGCAGCCGGGGAGCCCTTCATCAGGGCGTGGGGTGCTCGGAGAGACGTGAGCCCCGGCAGCGCGCTCGACAGCGTGGAGGATGTGGGTGTTGACAACGAGCCCCCGAGAAGAGGGTGCACCTGGTGCGCGGCGGCGGCGGCGGCGGCTGCGGCAGCGGCAGCAGCGACGGGGCCCCCGGCGTGTCCACCTGGGCCACCGTGCGCCACGGTGCCGCAGTGGAAAGCTGAGTTGTGCCCTCCGTAAATCTCCCCCACCAGCCGCTTCATCTCGTCCAAGGAGCTGTTGAGCATCAGGATGTAGTTCCTGGCGAGAAGCAGCGTGGCGATCTTGGACAACTTCCGCACCGACGGCCCGTGCGCGTAGGGCATCACCTCGCGCAGGCCGTCCATGGCCAGGTTGAGGTCGTGCATGCGCTTCCGCTCCCGGCCGTTAATCTTGAGACGGAGGTGGTACATTTCCTCCTCGGTGACTTGCTTCTTCAGTTTAAACTTGTTGCTGCCGCTGCTGCTGCTGCTGCTGCTGCTTTCTACTGACTTGGGGTCTCCAGATCTCAGGAGATCGCTGGCGCTCAGCTTCTGCCGCAGCTCGTTGCTCTGCGTAGATGAGGACACTGACGAGCCGACGTGGTGGTGGTGATGGTGGTGCGGGTGGTGGTCTCTCAGAGACATGACGTCCATGTCCGGGGAAGATGCTCTGCTGCTCGGGCTGGAGTCTGAATTCATTTTATGGGTTCGCTTCCGAGGTTGTTGGGTAGGAGGTCGTTGCTGGCTTCCTCCCTCTCTCTCTCTCTCACTTGCACTCTCTCTCTTTTTACTCTCTCTCTCTCTCGCTCGCTCGCTCTCTCTCTCTCTCCCTCTCTGTCTCTCTCTCGCTTTCTGGAGCCTCTCTGGTCACCTGATGTTGTCTGTGCCCCTCCTGTCCCACGCTTATGTCCCTCTTATCACATCGGTGTCCACTTTGCCTCTGACGACTTTCTCTCTCTTCTCTCTCTCTCTCCCTCTCTGTGTCTCTGTATCTCTGCGGTGAGGAGGACACTGATAGTGGGTATTTATACATGCCGGGAAACAAAAGCGGCTTTCCTATTCATAACGCCTAGTTAAGAGGATGACGTGCCCGTTAGAAAGGGGGCGGTGTGCTTTGACTGTCCCAGTGACCGCGGTGCGCAACCATTCACTGCCATTGTCAGGACACTGTTGGGGGGCACAGCGCGCCTCTCTTCTTCTTCTCTCCTTTTTTTTTGTGTATCCTTTTCTCTTCTTCTTTTTCTCTTATCCTCCCGTGGGTCAGAAAAGTTGCTCTTCCTGGGACAAACTGGTCAGTTTTTTAATTGCTTATTTTTATTTGAAAGATTTATGTAAGACTGAGACATAGAAGTTGTTTTGAGAACATCCAACAGTTTATTTTTTCAAAAGCTACCAACACGCCTGTCATCGTTGTGGCCTGCCTTGTCTGAGCTTTTTTTTTAATATATATATATATATATATATATATATAAGCTGTGCAAGGTGAATTTTACGCACACACTCGTTGTTATAATATCGCAGACATTTTTCCTTTTATTTCAAATGTTTTTGACAAATGTTGATGAAATGCACCAAGAGGAGGAGAAGTACTTTGTTCTCTAAAAATAAAAAAATAAAAAACACTTCCTGACCCTCGCACACACTCATCTCTCTGAGTGTTTATCTGACAGTCAAATCTTAAACCAAAGTCTCCGGTGGTTGCCTGAGGGAATGAGGAGGAATGGGAAGGGAAATTGCTTTCCCATTCAGCAGCTCCTGCTGCCGCGGGGGAGCATGGCCTCCGCTGGGACAGAGGTAACATGCCCGCTCCGACACTCGGCACTCTGCTGGCCATATGGCAGCATGTGGGCCTCATGTCTGGACCTTCATAAAACTCCTCATCACGGCCATGTATTACTGAAGGATCATTTTTCATTTCATTTCTTCATTATTATTATTTCATATTTCATAGCTTATATCTGAGTTTTCCCCCCCAGCAAATCTAACAATTTTATCCCTAAAAAAAAAAAAAATATGAATAAACTATTTTTTGATTAATAACATTCAGCGCATAGGTATTTAAAAAAAAAAAAAAAAGGTTAAATGGTAATTAAAATACAGAACACTGCTCAAAATACAGTCATTATATCATTTCAAGAATTTAAATCATAATACTTAATTGTCCCTCAAGGGGCTATTTGTAGCTAACACACACAAACGCTTCACATAGAAATCAAAAAGCACAATAACAGAAAGAATGTCACTAATGCCAAAGTACAGATGTATTTAAAAATAAGAAACGGTCATGGAATAAATCTAATAAATAAAAATCCACCATATGATTTATTTTCACAATAAACCAATTTAAGAAAATGAACATAAAACATTTATCTGTCATGAAACATTCTGCATTGATTAATTAGGCGAACAGACAGATCTCTGCAGGTGTTTTTGTATTAAAATATTAGGAGAATACATTAAATTGAGTCAGTATTGTCTAGATTGAGCTGCTGAGAGCGCTCTCTCCACTCTGAAGAGTCTCCTCCAGATCTTTTTTTGTGGAGGTGGAGTGGAGGAACGGGCCACCAAACAATAACATGTGGAAGTAACTGAAGCACGACCACCTCAGCATCCCTCCATCCATCCATCTGTCTGTCCTTCCATCCATCCGTCTGCACACCCACCCACCCAGCACTTCAAACCCGGATAATGAAGTCTGTCTCAAACTCTGCTCGGTGCTCTATCCTTCGCCAATGAGATCCCCCTGGTAGAACAGTAAAAATGAGTATTCACGGCCTCATTGTTGGCCCAGCAAAAGAGCCCTTCTCATAAAGGTGCTGCCAATGCAAAGAAAAGCGCTGGTCGGCTTTGCTCTCTCTTGGTGGCATTTGAAAGTGTAAAGCTTTGAATACCAATTGCTTGAACTGGACATATGTGAATCCGCTGTAAGCCTACTAATCCTGTCCCCAAGTGTTTCTTTGTGCGCGGGGCAGCCTCGCACACCCAAGAGAAAGTGTTCCTAATCCGGCCAATGTGGAGAAATGTGTGAATGAGAGGGCCAGAGGAGAGCTCAGAGAGGAGGTGTGTGAGCGTGAGTGTGTGTCAGGTATCAGTTTGTGCAGGGACACATGCTTTTCAATGAGTTTCTTTTGCTTTATTTATGTATTTTTTGGCGTTTCTGATTGCGTGTGTGTCCATCTGAAGCCCCTGGCTCCACACCACCAGGACAAGGGTCTAAGTGGAGGCAGTTATTCACCGTTCCCCACACTACTGTCGCAGCAGGTCGCCCCTAATGTGCTCTTTTCACTGCGTAAGCTCCTCGCTTTCCTTTTATTCCTCTGTTCGTATCTTTTTTTTTTTTTTATCTCATCCCCTCTCACATCCTCTCACACTCTTTCTCACTTGCTCCTTCTTCTCTCCAGCTTCTGGCTCTGCTTGTTTCTTCTCTTCTCACTTTAAAAAAAAAAAAATCTTTCTCTCTTTCGAAAGTGGCTCTCTGCCCTCACACACCAGTTTTCTGGGCAGCAAAAGGACAGCTAGTTAAACACTAAGAGTCATTTGGTCAGAATTTGGGTCAATACTAGGCTAACTTTACGCTTCGCCCATGGGAAGAAAACCATCCATGACAATGGGTTGTTTTGACCCAGTGATGGTGTTATAACCTACAAACTATTATTTCCATGAAGCTTGGTGGAAGGGTGTAGCACTGACCAGGGAAGGACTCATTAAATTTGGGATTTTTCACTTTCGTTAACATTGCAAGATAGAGCATGACCTTGGCGGAGGTCTGCGCTCTAAAAGTGCCTTTTGTGTTATGTTGCAGACTGTTATAATGAAGCTTTTTTTAAAACTCAAATGTCACTATTTGTTACTGATTGCTAATGATATGTTTGAATGTCATATGCACATGGTTTTGTGCAAGCAATTGTCTGTTTTTAATGTAAAACTTGAGCTTATTGTGTCTGACACTGTGTCAAAAAATAATCACATTTTTAGTTTGGGTAAATAACCTAAAATAAATCAAATACAATAACGCCACCACTGGGGGACAACAAACCATTGGTTGTGGGTAATTGTGATTATTCAGTGTGTAGCATCTACACGCATATCTGTGCAGATTCTGAGGAGTGTGAGCTGAGTGATACGTAACTCTTAAAGGCTTAATATTTAATATGAGTTCAGGCTATATGCTGTGATGTAGACCAGTGATCCTCAACATTATTGACCAACTTAAAGCAATGTTGCGACTCATCAGAGAGGGAGGCATTTTCAGTGGTTTTATTCAAAGCATCATGCACCAATTCAGTTGAAAAAAGATTAGAGGAAAAAATAAATATTATTTGGGACTATTATATATACGTATTTATATAATATTATATAAATATTATATAAATGTTTTTCTCTTGTGACCCCCACAGGCACGGAGGGGGGCTGCTTTGAGTGGGAGATATTCTTTCAGCACAAACGGATCAAACAGCAAAGTGTTGACAGAAAGTTACAGGTTGTAGTGATGTGAAATGTGCTCTTCTTGCTCTCTGGTGTCAAGCTTTCAAAATGCTTTCTAATGTTTCTTCTTTTATAATTCACATCATGCAGGAGCAGGTAATGTTGTGATTTCTTTGGACACGAACAAGAGGATGAAGATGTATTTTAGCTGTCACAATAACATGATGTCTGTCTTTAAAGTGGCTGAAATAGCTATTTTGATAACAGCAATGAATGCATCAATGACAATATGAAAGAGAATTTCCTGAATCTGCAGCTCCCCTCTGCTTTTCGCTCATGTTTAGCTGCCCAACCTGCAACTTTACTGTTTTAGTTCCCTCTCATGGCTCTCATAGCAAAACCTTTCCTGCAGCACGCAGCTGTTTTCACTGAAAAAGCAGTAAAAACCCATTGCTTAGCACCAATCAGCAGACAGACACGTTTAGGGACTGTCTGGTGAACATAGTTAGGCGTTTAGCAGCTTAAAGATCCAAGGTGGGTAGACATTTGTAGCAAAACACCCGTGTATTTAAGGTTTAAACACAGCAGAGACGTAAACCAAGAAGCGACCAATCTCCTCTCCGTCGCTCCCTCCTGGGTGGGCCAGGCCACTAGACCCCCTCTAATGAGCTCAGCGCAGTAAACAGTCAATGGAGGCGTCCCTCCAGCAGTATGTGAGGACGGCAGTCGGCTGTCTCACCATCACTGTGACACAAACAGCGTCAGTTGAACATCTCCGGGCTGAAAGGAGCGCACACAATACACACTCAGGGGGAGACACGAGGCCAAGGTCGCGGCTGAAGGTGCCAAGGTCGCTTTTAAAGTAAAACATTACATCTGTTGCATGCGTGCGTAGTTTGGAAATGATTGTAAAATCCAGAGAAAATGAGGTTAGTTTCAGTTAGTGTTTTTGATTATCTGTGGCGATAGGGAACCATATAATGTAAATGATTGGATATAAGCACTCTCTGTGTTAGTAATCCCATTACTGGGGTTTGAGGATTTTAGTGATTCGATGTTTCTGTAAGCTCGATGAATATAGCTCCAGTTTGTAGCTCTGTGTAAAACATCCTGACACCTTCTGAATGTACGGCTGCTTGTCAGTATTTCTTAGACTTCATTTGATATCTTTCAAATTGTGTGTTATTACATCCAGAGATCTTCAGCTTGTTGTTCTGCTCTAGGGAGAGGTCATGTAGTGGAGTTAAACAATGAGTTACAACTGCTTGAGTTCGGTGACTATATTTTTACGATCACCTGATAAAATCATCGCCTCAAACGTTAACATCACAAACATTTGTTCCCTTCATTCACAGACTAATGAGAAACTTTCTGTTCAAGCTTCAAAAAGGCTTGAGAGGCCGAGGCTTCACCTGGAACCACTGGGCTGAAAACCAAGAATGTGTCATGTTGTCTTGCCCTGAAGCAGGAAATGAGTTCAAAATCATATAAAACAACTCTCAAACGGAAAAGACAGAATTTTAACGCACGTCTCAATAACTAACAACAGTAACTGCTGTAACTGCAAACTAATTAAGGTTAATAAAATGCAATAAAAAGTCAAAGGCTTTAAAGGACATTGTCAATATTTTAAAGACGGTCCTAAAATAAGTAAATGAAGTATGAAGTAAGTAAACAGAAAAACAGGAGCATTGTGTTATATAGAGCGAGCTGGGGAGGAATAAAATGCTTAAGATTCCTTCTTCATTCATTTACTGTAATACATATTTTTTACTTATTACTTTCTTCTTTATTGTACTGTCCACTTACCTTATTCGTCATGGAATAAAGAAATAAAGGAATAAAGAAAAGTTAAAAAGTCCCAGAAAAAAATATGCATTTATGTATTTATTGTTCCCAGCATTTTTGTTGGTGTTGGAAGGAAAAAAAAAATCTTCTTATTCAATTAACAAACAAAAGTTCTTCAGGACTCCAAAGGGACGCACAGCCTGCCCTGCTCTGAGAGACTGACTTACTTAGTTACAGCCGTATATCGTCAAAGAGAACAACAAAAACGTTGCTTGTTTGCCTGCTTGCATCGTTGTTGTTGTTTTTTTGTTTTTGTTGTGCATAAATTACTTTCACTGGAGCGTCCAGCAGGATTATTTGAGCTCTAGTTGGATGGAAGTTTTGTGGTTTCTTTTAGGATTATATGAAATATTAATTTTAAGTTTTTTAACTGATCAAGCCTAGAGTATACAGTATTATACCAAATGCATGTGTGACTGTTGATCTATACTCCTTTCATTTTGCCTGTCAAAGACGCCATCAAACCGCAGTTTGAAGTTTCACGGAAAGAGATTTCACAGAGGTTGAAGCATTCGTACGGCAGATGGAAGACGGTGACACCAGTATTGAGATGTGAGAGTGAAACCAAGTGAAAGCCCACAGCCTGCGTCAAAAGTGTAGTTCTGAGATTCATCTATTTTAAATTAAAGCAGTACAAAGTAAAAAGCTGTGCCGCACCTCTCAGAAATGTTTTGGGTAACTTTTAAAAGCCTTATTTTATTTTTCCTTCTTTGGGCGAATTCTGTGCAAAAGAGAATATCAATAAGATTTCTGTCTTTCTCATTCCTGTTTTGTGAAAAGTAAACAAACCTTTAAATTATAGCAAGCCTTTAATTAAGGAGACGATCAAACAATTAAAAGCTCGTTAATTACAGACCTCACAACCATCTCTGCCAACATGAATATTGAGGTCCTAATTAATATTTGTGGGGCTGTTTTGTTCTTGGAAGACATTGGCGTTAATTAGGCAAAAACAAGTCAAATTAACATTTCAGTAATGAAGTAACATACCTTCATGTTCTTATTTGTCTCTGTCAGAACACGCTCTGATACAAATTTGGCATCTCAAAGCTTTCTGAAGCATGTTGATGATGAGTTTTATCAAACAGAAGCAAGTTCTTTCTGCCGTGGATTTATTTTCACCCCGATGCACAACAACTGTGTTTTCTTGATTGTGTCTTTATGAAAAGAGCAATATTCACTGCTGTCTGAAAAGTCTAAATGTTGTTCTGAATCCAGATTCAAGGTCAGATTTTACACATTTATGTCAACAAAAAAAATCTTTCAGCTAAGATTATGTTCACTTAATTCATAAAGTTGAGTGTTGAAGCTTTTAGCAAAAATTCAACACTTTTTTTTTTTCTGTGGGTTTTGTGGAGGGTTTTGATGAGTGCGTCTCACCTGATGCACTCATCCACTTTCTAGAGGACAACTACATTGTTTGCGTACATTATGGTAACGTCATGTGTTTTCGTACATGAGGACTCGTCCTGCAGCTGCAGTCAGACGGTCCCTGTTCAAGTTGGATTCTTTCAAAATCTATTTTACTCCTGTCGGTTTCTCCAGCTTTAACACAGAAGTGTAAAAACAAAGTTTCACTGTTTTACAGGAGGTTATGAGTCAGACTATTTCTTGGCCAGAGCTAGTAACTTTTCCAGTGGTTGCCTGGTTGCTGCTCAGAACCTAGAAATTAATCTCTGTCATTTTTGCTAATTGTTGTGTTTACACTTTGTTTTTTATACGGATTAAGTAAACAAGATACAACGCGTTGATTAATGAGATTTAGAGATGCTGCTAGGCAAATTCTGTTATCGTTGCACAGAGCCAGAATTGCTGTTTCCCTCCCCTTGTTTCCAGTCTTTATGCTAAACTAAGATAAGCTAATCATCTGCTTTCTGTATTTAACACCATATTTAACAGACGATATGAAAGTGGTATCAATCGCCTCATAAGCGAAAGCGTATTTCCAAAAATGTCAAACTATTCTTTTAACCTTTATAATCATCGTCTCCAGTATCATCCTCACCTCGGTCATCAGTCACCCTCCTCCTCCTCATTAGACTCACACAGACACAAGCGCACAAAGACACACACACACAGAGTTACACACACCACCAGCACTTAACCAGCCTCCAGCCCGGCCCACCAGCTTTTGCAACAAGGTTCTCCTTTTAACTGTCCCTTTCAGCGCGGGACAATCGGACACCTCCCATCGCCTCCTTTCAGGCTGCAGCTCCAGTCTCGCCCCCCTCTCCTCCCTCCATACTGCTCCCTGTGTCACTTTGTGTCCGCTTCGCCCCCTCGCAATGGGTGCACATGACCAGAAAATGAAGCAGGGGTCTCTGCAAGCGGAGAATGAAAGCGAGTATGTTTGTGTGCATTTGAGAGAAAGAGAGAGAGAAGGAGAGAGATTAACATGTAGGATTTAAGATGGTGTGATGGGGTGAGGGTGTGTGAGCGAGGTTACACGAAGAGAGGAAAGTTTGGATCAGGTCTGGCTTGCGTACATGAATGTGTGTGTGTGTGTGTGTGTGTGTGTGAGTGAACTAGTGCACTTAAGTACAATTTTGCGGTACTTGAGTGTTTCCATTTCCTGCTACTTTTGACTTCTAATCCACTACAATTTGGTGGCAAATGTTGTGCACTTTACTACAGCATATTCCTTTTTTATAACTTTAGTAGTTACTTTCCAAAATTCAGATTATTGCTACAAAATATAACCAACAAATACATTTTTATATTATTATACCAGTAGGGCTTTATTGATCCCCAGAGAGAAAATTCAGAAGCTACTATAACACACATCGATGCATCAATAATCACAATCCAATAATATAATATACAGTCCTCTGAAATGGGCCATTCTGGAATATTAGTGTTTATACTTTTTGGTACATTTAGTATATTTTGATGCAAATACTGTTGTATTTTTACTTGAATAAAGATTTTAGCAGAGTATTTCTGCACTGTCGTGTTGCTACTTTTACTTAAGTACAAATGATGTAAGTGTGACTGCACACACACATGAAAACACTCACACTTCATTAGAATATTGCAGCCTGCAGGGTGTAAGGCCCCGTTACTGCTGGAGAGATTATCACATCATTAACTGCTAATGAAAAGCCAATTCAGGCAGCTCTCCTCCTGCTCTTGTGCTCGCTTTCTCTCGCTCAGTGTGATATTCTCTCACCGTTCATTTGCATTCGTTTCTCAGGTTGTCAACAAACAACTGTCCAATGAAACGCTGTGTATGTGTAGCCATAATGCGCTTGTGAATGCATGATTAAAAGCTAATAGGCAGTGTCATTTTACTGGCTTACCCTGTACACACGACATCTATTGCATGTCTGTCCTCAGTTGCTCTTCCTGAGGTTTCTTCCATTTTTTCCCTGGTAAAGGGGAGTTTTTCCTTATTTGAATCGAGGGTCTAAGGACAGAGGGTGTCGCATGCTGTACAGATTGTAAAGCCCCTTGAGGCCAATTTGTGATTTGTGATATTGGGCTGTACAAATAAAATAGAATTGACTCCACCATTAAATCAGTTGTTTAAAAATGAAACTGCTTTTCGATGGTACCGTTCAAGCAAGTGTCCTACTTTCTTGGATCAGTTTTCAAGGGTTGACCTTGTGTTCCAGTACATTCAAAGGTCAACACTCCTCTTTATAATGAATCACCAGCAGGCCTTGTGTACAGAGACAACAGCGGTTACAGTTAAGTCAGATTGTTCATCGTCGCTGCTCATCAAAGCCGAAACCAGACCTGCTTTTCTGGGGCCTGAAGGATGAATCGTCGAGGAAATGAATCGTCTGCATATTTTAATGCTCTGAGAGAAACTTTATGGCATGAGAGAGAAAGAGACAGAGAAAGAACTTCATCAAACACATCATCTGTCCGGTGACACTTTGCCTTGTGACAGCAGTTTGCTCCTGTGTACAGCAGTGTTTATTTATGTGTCTGCACATGCACACTTTTCTGTACGTGTTTGAAGGTATGTGTGGCGTGTGTATGTGTGTTTTGACTGCACGCAGCAATAATAAAAACCGCACCAGCACAGGCCACATTTTTCAAGTTTGTTTGACGCATTTAAAATGCTAATAACCAGTTTATTATGTGCTACATCAAATGCAAATGCTCTGTTTTACTGCCGTGAAGTTGGGCCGACGTTAGCATTTGCATATCTTATGTCTGTCTCCTTAGCATGCATGGAGGAACTGGATAGCGGGCAGACTCTCAATAAATAACATTAACAGGCACATTAGATAAACAAGCTCCAATGATGCTGCTATTAGGGAATGCAGAGCCATAGCGCGCTTAAATGAAGGTGTTTGACACAGCAGCATATGGTGTGCAAATTCCCCCAAATCAACCTAACGCCAAAGTTATCTGGAAATGTCAGGGAGAGCAGACGGATTGAAAAAACATCGCTTTAACGGCAGACGCTTTACGATGTTGAGAAAATGCTGCGGAGGAATTTGCCTCTTTAAGACCAACTGGCGGCTGGTGCTCCTCGTGCGTGCGTGTGTGTGTGTGTGTGTGTGTGTGTCTGTGTGTGTGTGTGTGAATGAGAAAGACAGCAGTTAAGAAACTGTAATTGTAAACGAGAAACTTTGTTTGGTTTAATGTTTGGTTCACTTTAAGTCTTAATCACCTTCAGGCTCCATTCAGAAACCCACTAAGATGAGAAGTAAACATTCCATAAAGAAAGTTCATATATTCTCATTAAAGCATCTATGACTATCATAGCAGCAATTCATTATGAATATGAGATGGGACGTGGCGACACTTTAAGGTGGCTGGGTTAGTTATTTTTTTTTTACAGTGAGTGTGCGACGTGACATGTTGACAGGTGTTTTCACTGAGAAGGTTTATTAATATACATCTGAAAGTTGGCTTTATATCACTCGTGCAACACACTCAGATATGAGACGCATCAGAATAAACGACACGAGACACTAGAGGGTTATTTTGAAATATAAGTTCCCGACAGCAGCAATAGAATAGTCCTATATTAGCCTGAAAAACAAATTCCAGATTCAGAAAATGGTCCTAATAGCCGGGATGATAACTTGTGTGACTTCTTCTCTCTGCTGTGTCTTTGCGTCCTTTGTCTTCGTGTTGTGATTTGACCTTAATGTTGTCTTGCTTTGTAAACTCTGTTTTCAAAAGGTGCTATATAGATACAATTATTATTATTATTATGTCTTAAACTTGAAATTCTTCATTTACCTTTTGGTGTTTCAGCTCAGTGAAGCTTTCTCTCGTGCACCGTCCCATCGTTTAGCATGCACTGATAATACAGGGGGACAGATTTGGTGACGGTAAAGGTGAACGAAACAAGAATGTGCTTGTTTTTGTTTTCAATTATGGTACTTTTATTCATGGCAGATCAACACCTGAAGCATTGATTCTACTGATAATAAGAATTGTTTTGAGTGTCAATACTCGCGTCAGGACCAGTTTAGTGTTCCACCACATTTCTGGCACATGAAAAACGATTCTGTTTATCTGCACACAGAGAAGACATACGACACGTAACGTATTATTTAACTTGTGCTTAAACATGCATGTGATTAGGTCATCAACAATTTTTAAATGTTTCATTTCAAAAAAGTAAAAATGAAATGATGTTTGGCTAATGGTGATGAAAATGTATCCAGAAGTAGAATATTCATGAAGCATTCGCCTCATAAATCATGAAGTGGTGACACATCGCTCTATCCCGACATGACAGTACATTAGCAGCTTTTAATAATAATTCAGGGTCTGAACTACTTGGTGTCGTATTGGAAACAAATTTTGCTGCATCTCCAACCTAATTCACAGCGCATCGCTCAACATGCAATATCGAGATTTTGTGACACTTTCAGTTACAATCAGGATTAATGCTTTGTAGACTTGTAAATGTTTTTATTTATATATATATATATATATATATACTGTATAAATGACGAAAAGGACACATCACAGAGTACGATGGGATGGGTGCTGGATCATATATAACAATTACACATAGATCCACACACCAAATTGCTCCCGTTTGAGGGATTTTAATGCTGTTGTGAAACATGTTCAATCGTCGAGCTTGTTGAGGATCAAACCCCCAAAAACTCCAAGTGTGTTCAGTGAATCAAAGTGTGTTTTTAAATAAAATGATAACAAACAGTGCCAATATTCAGTAATGCAAATAAGTGTTACTCAATTGTTGCTGAATTCTTGTTGTTGAATTGAAAAGCAGTAAAATATCCAAATCATAATTTCTTTACCAATTAGTTTTTTTAATATAATGGTATTTTGGTGCATGACGGTCACAACAAACACAGTAAGAGAAAAGCAGAAACAAGTAATGCAAAAGTCAAGAATCATAAATATGAAATTTACAATAAAAAAAAAAAAAAACGTTAAAAATGGACTGAAGAATGTGCGATTGCTCACAGTATGAAATGATGTGCAATGTGCAAATGTTTGTCCACCACATTTATTTGGTTTGAATGTTGAATCAAAGCACGAAGCATCAAGAACCTGTCTGTGTAGTTAACCTGGCCGTCTTATTTCCTCTCTTTCAAAGTGTTGTGGTATAAATATGTAATTATAACTGTGTTAGGATTGTCTCTCTTTAACCCAACATAAGTCTCTCTCTTTTCTTCAGACCTCCTCTCTTCTTCGTGAAAAGGCCACTTGTGATGAAATGCCAGCATTCGCTTGTTCCTCCATTTGTACTCACTGTAAACCCGAGTGTTCGCTGTACCACAAACAAATGCTGAAGTGTAGATGCTAATGCTCTCTTTTTGTCATTCTCTCCTTCCTCCTTCCAGCCTGCCCGCTAATCTCTCCTCCTCCTCTCTCTCCTCCTCCTCCTCCTCTCTCCCTGCTCTTAATCCGCTCCACAGCCGTGAAAACTCTCCATGAGAGAGAGATGACCCGTTCTAATGGGTGGAGGCAACCACCCACACACACAGCCGCGGAGGGTCCAACACACACACACACACACACACACACACACACACACACACACACACACACACACACACACACACACACACACACACACACACACACACACACACACACACACACACACACACACACACACACACACACACACACACACACACACACACACACACACACACACACACACCAGACCTCGCTAAGCTCGCTTGGCTTAGTCTATATTGTCAGAATAAGACGCACGGAGCCGGGAACACGGTACATGATTCAAACCCCCATTATAACCCATTTCAAGGTTGTGGAGAATCTGCCCTGCTTTGTCAGCATGGACAGTCAGAACACGTGTCCGGTGCTGAAACAGTTAGTCGATTAATTGATTAGTCAGTTGGCAGATCAGTCGAGTTCATTTTCAAGAAAAGGTTCCTCTGGTTACGGCTTCTAAAATGTGAGGATGCGCCCTTTTTTCTCTGATTTACGGCACACAGATTGAATGTCTTTGAATTTCAGAAAGAAATCACGCAATTTGAAGACGCTTTTCATTAGTTTCTGACATTTTACGGCTGGAACATTATCCACAGATCAATCTGTAATTAGAATAATTGTTGCAACTCTAATGTGCAAGTGTTTTCGTATTCAAATCTCTTTATTCCTGTTAGATATTTTACAACTTGATGCAGGGTGTGACACATGAGAAACTTCTCGCATCCAAACGTTTAGAGTCCGTTTAATGCTGCAGCTTAGCTTAAACATCCCCATGCAGGAACGTTCAAATTTACCAGGTTTCTGTGACCTACAGATTATCGAAGTCATAAAGAGAAAAGAAGATTTACTGAGCAGATCTCCGAACATCGCAGTGTATCGGAGCAGCTGTTTCCGCGAGCTGAGTGTGTGCAGGTGTTGAGCCCTCAGTGGGATCATTCAGCCATTTTACTGCTGGTTCCTGTACACTTCTTTATTTGACGATTTAAGGGCCATACAGCTGGTTTTGAATGTCGTTGGCCAGTTGAGCACAGATTGCATAATGTTTTACACCCCTGCTGATCATTTACCAAGCGTGCCACACAGTTTAAGATTGGCTCTTCACTTAGTCAATAGTTTCGTCTTTAAACTATGAACGTTTGACTGGAAACTTACTTGAGAAAGGTGGTCCATCACAGTCAAAATGTGTCCCTTTATTTTTTGGTCACATGGTAATAATGTCAGTACCTTAGATTGGAGATTTGGCTGCTGAATAAAAACATTTTTGATTCAAGTGTTTGCTAAATTCACAATTCACATGTTTGCTGTTTTTTGTTTTGTTCTTTGTTTACTCAGAACAAAGCATTTGACTGTTTTGCTCAGAGGTAACTTGAGGTAAGTACAAGACACTCTGGAGACGAGGGTCAGGCAGCTATCGCTCTTTTCAGACATGGAAGACGTAACATTGCTGATTTACACTAATCACATGTAAGAAAATCAAGATTCTCAACAACTTAAAATGTGCTGTTTCACAATGTCTCCTATATTACTAACCTGATTACGTGTTTATGAGATGAAATAATATATTTATTACAGGGATCTTACAAGGCAGCACAAGTCGGTACATTTAATTTGTGTCTGTGCATGTTTAACATTGTGATGATTCAGCCTTTACATTAATCGGACAGTATTCAATTCTTCAGACATGAGACCGACATGTTAAATTGCCGTGGGATTAACGTAACGAGCTGCCTGGAAGGGGCTGGATTGTAAAAAGAACCCTCTGAGTGTTGTGAGTTTAGGTTGTTGTTTAATTGCATATAAATGAAGCTTTTCATATATAAGAGAGAAATAATGTGCTGTTTTCTCATTAATTACTTATATAGGCTCACATTTTTAATGGTGGGGTCCTTTACGACCAATCTTAAATTATAAAAATCCCCCTCAAAAAAAAAAAAATACACAACATTTTGTTTTTGTTGGACAAATGTGCAAGGGAACATCTGCCCTGGGATGCCCTGACACACACCCTGCAACCAACACATGTGCCATCTCACACACACACACACACACACACAAACACACGCGCCCCTGCTAGTTAGCAGTGACAGCCAGGCTAGCCACAAAGCCATGCTACAGTAGCGTTTCCTCTAGACCAGCTCCTCTGGTCCTGCTTCAACAGATGGCCCGACGGGTCCCTGGACAGGCCTGAAAGGTGGAGGGAGGGGGCGGGAGTGTGGGAGGATGGGAGGATGGGGGAGTTAAAGGGGGACGGAGGGAGGATGGGGGGGGTTGGCACCCTCTTAGGAGGACCGAGGGGGGGTGTGGGGTGGGTGAGGGAGGGAGGAGACATATGTCCACAGCCCTGGCCCCTGCCGACGGACTTTCTCTGCTGGCTGCATGGCTCGCTGTCTCTCACACACACACACACACACACACACACACACACACACACACACACAC
>CALSBV010010813.1:5433976-5488011 GCA_943590825.1 Bovichtus diacanthus
AAAAATAATGAAAAATAATGAAAAATAATGAAAAATAATGAAAAATATTGAAAAATAATGAAAAATAATGTCATTTGCATTTTGAAAAACACTCGACGTTGACGTCTACAAATGTCTTGTTTTGTCCGCCGAGCAGTCCGGAACCAAAATATATTTATTTTGTGATATAAAATAACAGCAAATTGGCACTTTTAATAGTTTTTAATATTAATTAAATAGTTAATAAAATAGTCGAAGATTCCTTTTCTGTCAATCGACTAATCAATAAACCTTTAGCACTCAAACCATCGTGGCGACAAAGATTTTTCCTGGAGCCTGGACTAAATCAAATTTAACTTTACAATGTGTAGACTATAAACAACTTACATTTAAACTACCACTAATAATGTTACAAAATAGATGAGGAAGAGAAGGCGGAAGAGGAAGAGCAGAAGAACAACAACAAAAACAAGAACTAGAGGCACTCGGAGAGCGCAGACCTCCGTCTCGGCCTTTTCCACAAGTTAAAAACATTCGCCCCTTGATTTGGAAACTCCCCAAAACGTAACGAGTTCTTCATTGGTCCATAAAAAACTCTTCCATCCAGTTTCACGAAAATCGTGCCCGTAGTTTTTTCACAATCTTGCTGACAATCAGACAAAACAAACCGAACCAAAAACATAACCTTGTTGGCGAAAAAGGGAAAGAGGGAAAAAAGAACAACACAAAGAAACACAACTTTTCATTTTTCCAACATATAATTCTTCAATTTCTCCTTTAAGGCTCAATTTACAGTGAGACTGTAAAACATCCTGTGGAAAGATTGAGTACAACAAGACACTGCCTCACTGTCTCCTGTTTTCTCTTGTCCTCTCTTGTCCTCTCTTGTCCTCTTCTGTCCTCTCTTGTCCTCTTCTGTCCTCTCTTGTCCTCTCCTGTCCTCTTCTGTCCTCTCTTGTCCTCTCCTGTCCTCTCTCCTGTCCTCTCTTGTCCTCTCCTGTCCTCTCTTGTCCTCTCCTGTCCTCTCTTGTCCTCTTCTGTCCTCTCTTGTCCTCTCTTGTCCTCTCTTGTCCTCTCCTGTCCTCTTCAGGAGGTGTTTGAGATGGATTGCTGCTCCAAAAAGCTGATTCTGAAAGAGCTGAAGCACAAGGCCAAATACTGCGTGCAAGCCCAGACCATGATCCCCCTCCAGGCCAAGAGCAGCGCTCGTAGCTCAGTGAAGTGTGTCACTACACTCTGATAAGGTAGGAACACACACACACACACACACACGCACACACACACACACACGCAGGCAGGCACTTTCTGTCTGGCTGAATCTGTATTTATTACACAAAATTCACACCTGCTCCTGGTAGTGTTGAGATCTCCAACTCGTCTTTCTCATTATTTCTATAACTTTTCAGTTTATTTTTTTTTTAAGTAAGTAAGTTTGTTGAGTCAAAAGCTACTTTATCCGTGGGAATATGGAGTGTGTGAGCTGGACAGTGCCGACGGAGAGTGAAACATAACCTCTCGGCTGTAACAAAAGATTACCAAATGAGAAGTCAAGTATCAGCTGTCGCACAACAATCACCTGAGGCGGTGAGACAGGAGGAGGGAGGGGAAATGAAACTCCTGGAGGAGAAATCTTAGCAGGAGAGTTTCTCCACAATGACTATAATTACCTCTGCTCACCCCACCCTTTGCACTATTTTTAGATCTGTGTAACGGATGTGTGGAGCGCTGACAATGTAATCTGGAGTTATTCCTTTGTGTGATTTTATTCATCGTTTCCATCTTTCTCTCGCTGGTGTAGACGAACTCTTCCAACATGACACTGAATGACTGGACTCTTCATCCATCACTTCAGCTCTAACGATCCATCGCTACCTCGAACGCTGCTGCCATGAATATGCGTGCCAGTAAAAAGAGATGCACTTTATTCTTAAAAGCATTAAGGATCTGACATGTTGATCTGTGTAGGCACACTTACGGTACTTTAATGATTTCAGCCCCCAAATAAAATTGTGTCCGTGAAAGTTAATTAGAAGTAGTAGTTTGACAAAATATTCTTACCTCAATTTACCAACTTTTTTCCTCTTCGGCCGCTGATGATGAGGATGTGAGATGTGGTTCTAAGCTAAATTAAATTAGGATTATTTTAGTCACAAGCACAGCTCATGTTTCCCTTTAGACACTACAAACACGTAGAGCTGCTGCTGTGAATGTATGACTGGCTTCAGTACCCAGAAATGATATGACCTGACCTCAGTGAGATACAGACTGAAAAACTAAATATCGACTTCAGGGTATTTAGCAATTTAATGTTTTTTTTGTTTTTTTTTGTCTTACATTTTGTGTTTTCTTCCTGTAAATTGGAGAAACATGTCCCCTAACATCAGAGTTTCATTTGTTCAGGGATGGGAAGGATGTAGTTTGTATAAGTTGTCCTCTCCAGTGCAGCAAACGCTCAGGCTGCTATTGATCCAATTGACCTGTGAAGATCAATAAATGTCATCTTAACTTTAAGCAAAAAAAAACTTTCTTAAAAGTGGAAAAATATTGTGCCAAATTATCACGGGAGCTTTACTTTGAAGCAATGAGTTTACACTTCAACACTATTCAGATGCAAAGCTTTGAGAATGTATCGTGTATTTGTTGTATGTGTCATGTTACAAATAAAAGCCTAAGACACTGTTTACACTGGTTAATTCTGTCTCATAGGTTTGAACTGACCTTTGAAACGTTAAATATAAGGCTGGTGTTCGTCTATCATTTTCTTAAATTGTCAATCAATCCCTTGAAAGGATGAAAATCAACACTCAGCCCATTACGGTCACAGCTATATAGTTTAATAAAAATTTAAAAAAAGACAGCTGGGCACTGCAGTTTTTAAACACACTTTTGCTCAAACAGAGCTAAATAGTTCATTTGTTGGGGACTTTTTTTAGCTGCGTATTAATATACATTTGGTGCGCTGGTGTGATGATGGAAGTGCTGAAGCGCCAACCAACAAACTGTGAAATAAGACAAACCCGGTCAGTTTCTTGTGAGCTGCCTCGGTCACAAACAATGTGATTCAACAGGCCATTCAGATTTATCTCCCCTTCCCCTTATGTCATAAAATATATCATAAAAAAAAAAAAGTCAAGATAAAGTGTGTCAAAAAAGTAGAACAAAATGTCATAAAAAAAGTAGAAATAACAATGTCATACACAAGTCATAGTACAATGTTATTAAAAAGTCTTAAAAAATGTCAGTGTGTCAAAATCATAAAAGTATAGATTATCATAAAAATGTCATAGTATGTCAAGAATTGACAAAAAACGTCATATTTTATAAAAAAAGTAATAGTAAACATGTTCTGGAAACTCACAATACAAATATAAACCTGAAACGAGCTTAATATGTCCCATTTAAGAAGAAAACGGCATCAAATAATTGTAATTATAAGTCAAAAGAAAAAGTCAACATTAGTCTTGATTTAGACTTTATTCAAAATGTTGATAAACTTGATACTCTTGATCAATCAGGCGTGAAATAACCAATACTGTAATGATAACACAAAACGTTCACTGAAACAGATGTACTCAAAGCTAAATCTGACACGTTCAGTGTGACAGACATGTTTAGTGATTTAAAGGAATCGTTGCATTTAACAGGAAGTCTGCTTATTTGATCCGAAGGTGAAGGTCGTTCAGCAACAGCACTGCGCCTCTGAGGTCGTTTGTAAAGTTTTCATACGGAGTAGTTTTCTTTGTAAGAACTCCGCACTAGCAGCTAGTTCATTTAGTGGTTTTGGTCCTGAAGACAGAGGCCTTAGTGCTGGTAGACTTGAATTTGGTCCCTTAGCCAGAAGCCTGAATGCACATTATTGAAAACCGCTATCACAAATATTCTTGCTGCAGTTTGTCAAATGTAGTGGAATGTTTATTTGGGTATGTCGAGTCATCGTTAACCTTTATAGACTTAATAACTTTCTTATTTGTTAACCGCTAGCCAACAAAGTTTTGCTACTGTGGCCGACAAACTGCAGACTCAAACTGAAATACAATATTTTGAGGGGGATATACAGCACCAGTGCATTATGGTATTTACAGATAACCCTTAATTTGTAAAGTAAAAAAAAAAACAAAAAAAAAAAAGGGGGTAAATCCAGTGATATCTTGGCTTGTAAACTGCAGCTTGACGATTAGTAAGGCCTTTAAAGTGTTGGTTTGACTGTCAGTGGTCATAACACACAGATCATGGGATACTTCACATTCTAAATCATCATAAGATGCCACAGTGATATACACATCAGGAAATCACAATTATATTTACACCATTTGGGAATTCATATCTTACTATAAATGAGCCCTTGTTTCGTCCTTCAAAAGTTGGACACATTTTCTAATGAACTTCTCAAAAACAGACTGAAGTAAGACGGGGATGAAAAAAAAAAAAGTTGAGGGAATAAAATCAGTCAACAGTAACAAAGGGTGATAAGTTCATTTGTTCAACTTTTAGAGAGAAGGCCTGGGAATGACCACGGGACTGAGTACAGTTTATATTCTGCAAAGCCAGACCTCCATACCGTCAAGTCCGGAGAAAAACAAATCCGGACGACCCCCCCTTTGTGAATCCTGAGGAAGCCTTTCACCCTCAAATGTCTACAGACCATCCTGAGCTTGATGAGATGGAAATGTGGCTACATGGGGAAACCGCTTGCTTAATGCTACGTAAAAAAAAAGTGTACAAATGCAAACGGGAACAAAACCCCGACTGTGACTCAACGGAAAATAATTACATATAACCGTGCAATTAGGTATATGTAAGTAATAATGGCCATGGGGGTGAAATCTGAGACGCATAACTGTTATGTCAAAACTGAGCTTCAAAAAAAGAAAGGAAAACTAATTTGTTTGCATAAATAACAACATTATGTGCACATAATAATACAAATATGGACATGAATTAGACGTAATGAGAAACTTTAGTATTTAACAGGGTCTGTGTGGTTTACAGTACAAGAATTGCAATTTTGTGCATTCAATGTTCGAAACAAAATTCTTCCATGTGGCCACTCCCGGGCTGTATATTAATCCTTAATGACTTAAATCTGAAATGATGCTGGTGGGGGGGGGGTGGATTATAAAATTCATTCATTTGGGGCAGGTTTTCCAGACAAGAACATTCATGGCTGAAGTGTTTCTCTGCTGCAGTGTGCGGAGTATAGCAAATATTATCAATAAAAAAAAATTAAAAAAAACTTTTTCTATAAATAGAAAATCGACATTAGCAACACATGACCACATCGGTCATTTAAAATTGAATCCAACTTTTAAGTGAAAAGGTTTCACGTTTGCTTTGTAGGACTTCCAGTGTTTTTCTACCTGCATCTCTAAAATCTTCAGGGCATTCTGGGAGGAAACATACTCGCATCCCTGCTACGATCCAGTATGTCAGCTGTCCCTAGAACACTAACGGTACTGCAGCATCGCTGACTTTAAAAACAGTCAGAAAACAGCATATATGCAATACAAAACAACTGCCAGCATCAGGCTGATAATGGGATAAAAAGAAATATTTACAAACAAGGCAGAAGGATATTTTTTTTTTTGTTCAACATTTTAAGGGTACATGCATGATTCTCAAGTCAAAAAATCTAAAAGCGTGATCGCACAACTTTGAAACTGACATGGAATGTATGTCCTGCTGGTTGCTAAGGTAAGGTCAAGTCTCTTCATATTAAATTACCTATAAAAATATATATATAAATAAAAAGGTGAGGGTATTGTGTTGCGAAAGCTGCAGCAGCGGTCAACGTTTAGCTGCACCGACAGAACGAGAGGAAGAAGGTAACAAAAGGGAGCGAGAGAGGAGCGAACAAAGGCTGCAGTCGAGCACCGAGGGACCAGAGGATGTTCAGAATGTTCTGCTCAGGTTTCAGAACTGTGTGTGTTCTGGAATGAGACAAGGCAGTGTGTTAGACCGGGGCTGCACGCTCCAGAACTCCCGTGACACGGGTGTCTTCTAGAAGCCTGTGGCTGCGTCCGAAATCACTCACTGAGGACTACATCGGGAGTTCACCATTTTGTATTGCTGTCCGCATGTATGGTGAGAATTACTATACCCCATAAAGTGGACTCAAAGTATCCCACAATGCATTGTGAAAAGTAGAAATTGCAAATTGTAATACGTTTTAATGTTAATTGGATGCTGTGTATTTGTGTTTATGGAATATTGGATGTATTTTCCTTCCAATTGCTAAAATGTATGACATCATAAAATGTGTCTTATTTGAACAGATTTGAACTACTAATGAAGTATTTGATGAAAAGTTTGTCAACCTATTTTATTTGTATTTATGATATAATTGTTATTACTATCATCAACGGTAATTTTATTTATAAAAAAAGGTAGTTTTAACCTTTGATTTCGGACACAGCCTGAGACTTACACACGCTCTAGAACAATGACATGTTCTAGAGCTAGAAGACAGTCTTGAAGACAAAGTTGGGTTCTTTTTTAAAAATGGAGGAAAAAAAGGCAGCCTGGTTCTAAACCCTCCAGGAGTTTTAGGCCAGAAATTCTGTCTGAATGTTCTGAAACACAGATTGTATAGGATGCAGATCACTTTTCACAGCTCCTAAGAGAGGAACTCTTTTTCCAGCTCGAAGACCGAGGGCCGTCCCGGAGAACTCTGAATGCGGCAGAGCGGCACAGTGCAGTCTCGTTTCTGGCCTTCTGTGTCCATGTCCAGCAGGGAGCAGCCCATCCCCACCTCTGAGGACAGCACCACGCTTAGGTTTTGTGCCGTCTTCTCTCCGGAGTAGTGGCCCAGGGAGTAGCTCTTGTTGCGTCCTCGCAGCAGGGCCCAGGCGTGGGGTTTGGCCCGGAAGGACACTGGCCGTGGTCTGGAGAAGGCCTCCCCTTTAGAGGGCTTCTGTGACACTCCATCCTTCTCCTGCTTTCTCTGCGTGGCTGGAGGAGGCAGAGCGGCTGGGCCATTGGCTGGAAACAGACGGGGGGGGGGATACAATTTTGAAGCGTAAATATTTTTTCAAAACTGTATATACATGCTTATTGCCATTACCCCTGGTGTTTGGTTACTCACTATTGTGGTTGGTGGTGTATTTCTTTCTCCGTAGACGTGTTCCTGTGTTGTGGTTGCTCTGCTCTGGTGGCTGGCTTTTGGTTTTCACTGGTGTCTGTGTGTTAGCTGCGGTCCTGTTACTCTGGCCTTCTGTAGAAACTGCTGGGCTGGGTCTGGAGGACTCTGTGTGATGATTGGCAGCCACAAGCTCAACCTGCCCAGGGCTCGACTTAGACACAGACGCCTCCTGTGGCTGTAAGGTGGAGTTGCATTCCATAATGGCTGACATGGAGATGAGATTAACAGGTTGAGTGGCAGTGTGGTTTGACAAGGCCTCGTCTTTGCGGGGGCGACCGCTTGGTGGCGAGGTGCTGCGGCGGAACCGCGTCGCGCGCTGAAACAGGCCCTCCTTCTTCTTCTTCTCTTTCTCCTCCCGCTGGGGCTCGCAATCTTCCCCAGGAGCTGAGTTTTTGAGAGCCTCCCTAATGTCATAACCGAGCACAACTGAAGCCAGCAATGAGCCGCAGCCGTACAGCACGGAGTCAGTCTTGCGGCGAGCCGACGTCCGCTTCAGGCTGTTGGTGGGGGTGAGCTGCGGGGTGGTGGAGGTGGACGAGGTGGATGTGGTGGTGTAGGGGTCGTCTGGGTTCTCTGGTGGGCCACCCTGACCCGCTGCCCCGACCCCGGCATCTCCCGAGCCACAATGCCCACCGGGGCTCTGAGGCTGCTGCTCGTCCCTCCACAGAGGTAGATCGATGTACACCTGGTTGGGGAACTTGAGCTGCTTTGGCTTGGAGCTGCTGTCAGGACATTCCTGGGAGAACGCCTCGTCTTTACCGCCTCCCGCTGAAAACACAGAGGAGGGTTAAAAGGTGTCCATGTCCACATGTATATTGCATGTATCTGTATGCTGTGAAAACCACATTTTCCCAGGGAAAATAAAACCATCTCTATTTAAGAAGATCTTATGGCAGTGTTGACAGAGTACCTGCCACTTGACAACAAATGACGTAATTATGCATGTCTGAAGGGAAAATTATCAACATTAAACCCTATTTAAAATAGAAAAGTAAAAAAAAGTTCAAAGTAAACAAGCACACAAAAAAATAACATTTTAAAACCTGTTCAGCAAAAACAACGAGTTAAAAAGTTCTAAGACGCTTTAGAGAAAATGTAAACAAAAAAGAGTTGAGCAAACTTTCTCAATAATTATTGAAATATCAAAGAAATAGTAAAGATATTTATGCAAATTAATACTTTCAAATGCACATCATCACAATGGATTTCCAGCTCACCTTGTTCAGCAAATAGGGCAGCGAGGGGGACAGACTTCTGGGACTTGACCAGGCTGGTGGACCAGGGGTTACTGCCGTCTGACAGGGGACGCACTCTGAAAACAAGAACATCAACACATGAGGATGTGGTTACGTTGTGTCAGAAGATTGTGAAGAGATTGTGATGGAAAAATGACTGGTCTGCTTTTCTCTCGGTGTGTGTATGTATATGTGTGTGCGTGTGTGTGTGTGTGTGTGTGTGTGTACACTCTACCTCTCAGCAGCAGCAGGCCTTTCTTTGCTCTGTACTGAACTTGGGCCCCAGGTTCTTCCTTTCTTCTTGATTCCCTTTTTCACATCATCAAACTCCTCCGGCCTGAAGAGGGTGCTGCGGCCCCATGTACGGTTGCTCTCGTCTTGAGTTACTGTTAACACAGCGACAACAAGCATTACCACAGACTCAAACAACAGCAACAACAACAACAACAACAACAACTTCAGGAGAGTGCTGTCAGAGAAACCAAAGCTCCGGCAGGAAATCTGGTGTAGACATGTTAGTACGATTATTAAAGAGGCATTACGGCGTCTGTAAAATCCCAGTAGTAATCTTTCTTTTAGAAATGTTTTTTAGTGTCTCTCTCTCCAACTATGTAGTCAATAAGTACTTAAAAAGCCTAAATAACCAAATAATAACCCAATCTCTCTCTTCAAAGTTGAGGGATTTTAATGCCATTCTACACAGGAAGGAAGTAAGCCTTTCATTGTTTTAATAACTGATTTTGATTCAGGCTTAGCACCAATGTATATTCATTTCTGAAAATGTAAAATCAAAAAGCCAAAAAGCCGAAACCTAAACCCAAATAGCTGTTGTTAAAAATTTTTTCTTATAGTTGTGGGTTAAGTCATTGTGAAGGTTTGAGGGAAAAGATGATTCACCAAAGACGTCAGAGCAACAGACTCGGGCCAATAACTAAGAAAATGTGTTTATGAACAGCACTACCGCTTCAATATTAGAAGATTCAAAAACAAATATGAACAGCAGACTGGCCCAGGTCTGTGGCATAAACCTCATCATTGTTACTTACTACAGTACCTGTGAAACCATTTTAACCAGCAGCAAACACCAAAGTTTTATTACAATCCACACATCAGGAAAACCTCGCCAATCAACACATGCGATCCCCAGTGATGGAAAGCTGTTGGGCATCAGACCCTTTCAATCGTCAAAGTTAGCCAAACATCACATGCAGCGCTTGGTAGCCCATTGCTTGCCTTTCCTCCTGAGCCCACAGGAAGCTGTGAGCTCGCTGGTCAGATCAACATCCTGTTGGTAAACATACAAACCGTCCCTCTGCATGTGAGACGTCACTGAGGAGGGAAACATACATGTTACATCTAACCAACGTGAGCATTAGGACAGGATCTGAGCTTAACCAGCTCTATTATACAGGTCGTTAAACGGCATTAAATAAAGTAGAATTGTGATTGAAAAGTATATGTGGGGATATATGTGTAAGGGTGTGAACAGGTATATTACATTCACTACATGCACCCGTATGTTTTTACAGCGAGACATCTCCATCTGAGAAAATCCGAGGGCATTCTTTTCATAGTAAGTGCAACTATTTGCTTTCCTCTGCATGAAATCCATATAAAGTTATCCCTTTTACAGAATGTTGATTCATATCAACAATCTCCATCAGGGCTAATCATAACAAACACAGTGACTGAGCAACAATCTGCGCCCTCTAACTGAATATCAGCATCCACCATAAATGCTCAAGAGGAATTTGCTCCAGTTATTGCAAAGGCGTCGGCGCGTGACTAACAACATCACCAAACTGTTCAAACAACTGGCTGACTGCTTGTGGCTCTGGAGCTTTTGTTCACACGGCTCTGGCCATTGTGACACTGTTCCCATGTTCCCAGTTCCCATGAAGTTCTCAGAGAGTTGATGTGATTTCTTCAGAATAGTTATATGTTTTTGAAATAAATCTGATCGAGAATAGACTCGATTTAGTCCAGGCCAAGCCAACACTTACACGGGGGTGGGGGAGACAATCAGACCTCACAGTAAGGAAAACTTGGGGAGAAAACAAACAGGACTCACGCTGAATGGCTCGTAGCCGGGGGATGAGCGTTGGACTGCTGGGAGGCGAGGAGCTGGTGCTATGAAGGCTGCGTCTCTTGTCCATGGAAGGAGACGCCTGCACGGTGATCTTGTGCTGGAAGTCTGCAAAATGCAACGTTCACATATGGTCATTACACTCTCAAGCCAACATCCTCAGTTAAATGTCCAGCACAATGCAAACGTTTCACCGCTGGCACGAGGGCACACAAACAAATCTCTAAAATCTTCTGGTATAAAGATAATCAAACATTGGAATGGTTGCTTCATTTGGATAATAAAGTCGGCTAACTTTGTCTCAAAAGCCTGGAAAAGAAGGCAAAATTAATGATTCAAGTTATGGATTAATTACGACTGCACTTGTTTATAATACTGGAGAAAACCACTATGTTTTGTCAGCGATTTATTAATTTTGTTCTAGATATAAATGTCTGAAATGTATAGAAATTGGTGCACTCTTTGTAGAACTAAAAACACACTTGAACGAGCCACTCAGAATGGCTTTAATACAGTACTTTTACAACAGTATTAAAGTATTAACTTTCATTTTTCCCGTTCAGGATCTAAATCCACTTGTACACTGCTTAACGGAGTAGACATACTGTAGATGGAGGCAGCATGAAAACGCTATTTGATTATGTAACTTTGTCGGTGAACATCTCACTTTAACCCACTGCAATTTCAATCTCAAGGTTAGACGCAGCAACAATAAAGCTCTTTTCTCCGCTCACTCTAGAAGATCACCAATTTATTCATTTCGGGTTTATTTCGGTTTATTGGTTCACTCACCTGAGGGCAGGCTGATGCGGTTTCCGTCCTTCAGTTTGAGGCGGGACCGTTTGAATTTGCCTTTCCTCTTCTTTACGTTGGGCTTATCTTTGTTGAGCTGGAAAATGAGGATGTTGAGCTCTCTCTCCAGCACGTTGATCTCCCGCTCTGCCAGCTGCTGCTCCCGTCGCTTCAGCAGCTCCTCCTGAGACTTCTGCTGGAGGGCGGCCCGCGTCAGCTCCTCTTCTCTGGAACGTAGCTCCTGGAAGAACCGGGAATTAAGATACGTATGGTTAAATGGACAGACAGACTTCAGTTGTCATAACCTCCTGGCAACACCAACATACTGACTGGGTCACAACGACGTGCATTCGTTTGTCTTATCTGGAATTGAATTTTTAGCCAAGCAGAGAAAGAGGTTATGTGACAGACCATCTCGAGCTCCAGTGAGGCCTGTTTCAGGTTACAACTAATAAGTCGCTTCATTAAAACTCAAGGTACATTAAATCTCTGACCGAACTATCGGCAGTCAAGTTGCATAGTGGGTAATGTAGGCGGCAGGTTTTGAAAAGGAATAAGAATGCATGTCTTTATAAATGAATAAAATAGCAACTCTCAACTCTTTTATATGATAGGCATTGTTTAGAAGGAAAGTGCTTTATGGATCCAGAAAGTATTTTTCCCACCCTATCTGGATTATTATTGAACTGTGAGGTGCTTTTACAGTCATGTTTCAATTTTATCTGTGCGCTAATAAGCTGTATTTCTCCTCATGTCTACACATGGTTAGATATTAGGGTTTACACTCAATTCTCTTATAAGACAGAAATGCATTGCAAGACAAACTGGTAGAAATGCATCTTATAATTCCCATAGAACAAGAGAAGAGAAAAGCTGTCAGACACAGCTATAAGCAGGCCGGAGTGTTAGCCGTTTAGTCGATAACTCCCTCTATAACAAGTTGTTTTCAGGAGATTACTGCCTGCTGTTTCAGGCCGCGTTACAAAGCTAACCAGTCTTGTCTCCTCCCATGGCTTACTCTTTCTTCATTCCCTCCATTTTCTCTTTAATTGCTCTCAGCTGAGTAATAATAATCCTTACTGGATGACTTCCATAAAGCAGCTTTACAGTCAAGCCACTTCAGCCACCCACCTAGACACAGATTACTGTGTGACGTTTAGGGGAAATCTGCTGATGTAGTGGTTAATTCTACAAGAAATCTTATGAAACTTGCAATGGGAAGATAGATAGATAATGCCCAAAGCTCATTTATTTATTCTCTTGATGGATGAAAGCTTTACATACCGAGCAAACTGCATATGGTTTTAATGTAATGGTGAGGCGGAGCAGGTTATATAAGTGTTTAAGTGATTCATGCAGTTGTTCAAAAGGTGGTTTAGGTATAGCTGATAGACTGGAACCAGGTAGAATACATAATACAAAAAAAGATACAAATGATTACATATAAAAAAGGCACAAAAAAAGCCTCTTAAAACAAAAAACAACTCCATTGGTAGTTTTTAGTATGCGTGTCATTCAGTTTACCATCCGTTGACCCAGCTCTGTGTGCTGATCCTGCTGTTTCTACAAACACTAATTAACCCCCCTCTTTAATCCAGCGATGGGAGATTTATACAGGAAGCAGATTAAGGTTTTAACAAGGGGAAGTGCGCCAAAGCACCTCTGCATTAATCACTCATTTTGTTAAATGCTCGATTAGCTTTTCCACTGAAAGTAACCAATTAAAGCCTTTTAGTCCGTAAAAAAAAAAAAAATAATAATAATTCCCATGCGATTCAGCAAGGCTAGACCAAATCTTAATAATGAATTAGTGAACATGTATCAGCAGGAAAAATACAAGAGCAGAGAATAGTACGAGAAGGAGAGAAGTCTTTACATAAACTGTATGTCAGGTTTCCATGGCTCCATATACTGATGTTTGTGTTTCATCACTCACCTTCTCTTTGGTCCTGAGCTCATCAAACATCTCCTGGATCTCCACACGCCAGTCGTCCTGCATGCTGTGGAAGGAGTCCTGGGGCATGGTGGCCATCACCGCCTCCTCGATGGCCGACAGCTGCTCCAGGATGCAGGAGAAGGAGGGGCGCACGTGGGGGTCCTGGTCCCAGCACTCTGGACACACACATTGAAATGTAGCGATTGACATTAACAAACAATCACCAGCGTATATATTTACTGTCCCAGTAATCACATAGTCCCAACAGTCCAGGAGGCAAACTTTGATAATGACTTACAATGCTATACACCCACTACCACACACACATTAACTGATGAAAAACAACTAGCATCACTTACATAACAATTAGTTATAGAAACAGGCACGTTTAATGGCTGTGCAGTGTTATTTAGGTGAGACTGAAGACAAAGTCCATTATATGCTTTATTGTTACATTTTTTGTAAAATGACCTTCATGTCTGAATGGGTGATTATAAAGAAATTTGAGTGGTAAGGAAGAGAGCATTTTTTGTGACAGATTTTATTCGAGTGTGATGTCACATCAAATTGCAAAAGCAGCACATCTGAAATATTCTTCCATCAATTTACATATACAGTCTTTACAAAGCGTTTCTTGTTTTGCGTTTTTTATATATAGCTTATAGATATAGATTTCTGTGTTCTGTATTTACCTTCCATGAGCTTGGCGAAGGGTTCGGGGCAAGTGGAGGGGATTGGTAGAGTTAACTTATTGACTGCCACACCGTAAGCGACAGCCAGGCCGTCTATCCCACGATATGGCACCTCCCCTGTTAACAGCTCCCACAGCAAGACACCATAGCTGGTGTAAGACACACATACAAAGAAATGAAAAGGAAGGACAAGGGAAGGAGAGGGAGGAATATTTAACAAAGAACTGAGTAAAATGTCAGACAAATGAGTAAGAATAGATATTTTATTCTCAGGCCTGTTATCTGTCATACCTCCAGACATCACTGCCTTTGGAGAAGAGAGATGACTTGATGACTTCGGGGGCCATCCAGGAGTAGGTGCCAGCGGCCGACATTTTTGTGGTTTTGTGCCACTCCCTGGCCAGTCCGAAGTCTGTGATCTTCAAGGTCTTCCTCCCGATGTCGTCATTCTCAATCGTTTCAAGTAATAAAACTGAAAAAAGAGAGGGGGATACATTAGAGAAGGGCCATGGGAGTGGGATGAATGCAGAAAAGAAAGTAAAAAAAAAAAAAAACATACACGGGGGCATAACAAGCAATGAGTGATGAGAAAGGGAAAAGTGGAAAGACAGGATTGGGATGAAAGTGAGTGATGTGAGGGCCGTTAGAAGAGAAAGGAGAAAGACAGTGAAAGAGAAAAGGAGATACAAAGAGTGGGGGGACAGAGAGAAAGACGTCCGTGCGGGTGAGGAGATGATAGTCGATATTCAACAGGGCCAACAGAGGTATGCAGGTCATTTATTACTGCAGTAACAGAAGGTTGACAGCGCCACAAAGCACCTGTCCTCGGGTCCTAAAACTGCTTAACACATTAAAGACAGCCGGAGCCCTCCTAACCTGCCTGTAACACTACACCTGGACTGAGAGCCTTGCAACAGTGAAGCCACAACCCCCTGACGTGCGAAATCAAGATTTATTCACCCATTTAATATTACTGTTCCTCTGAAAAACCCCTATATGTTCTTATATAAACAGATGTATATCATTTTTGACCAGTTTCAACTCCGATAGATACATGTTACCCCCATCTCCATTTAGTCATAATAGAACAAAATTAAGTGTGGTACTTGATTCATGGAAATGCAAAGAAAAGGACTAAATTGAGTCTCTACCTCCAACGCTCCAAATCGGCGGCGGAGACTGTTGGCAGGGCCGAAATGTGGCGACAGTGCGGGACACACCGCAAAAACTAGGCCGACAGATGTTTACCGACGGCCGACTTGGTGCCTTTAGTGCTGTCATTTAGCCAAGCAGGACTGTGCTGCCCACCGGACGCTAACAGCTAACGGTAACTAGCAGTCCTGCTGATTTAAACACAAATGTGTTGTTCACAATGTACCATTGTCAGGGATCAGCGACTATGAAGCGTTAATGCAGATCTCCTAATTGCATATTTTTTGTGAATATCGGCCGATAACGACAGTTTTAAAGGATTTTTAACAGAAAGCTGCAAATCCTCAATATTAGGATGCTGAAAGTAGCGAATGTTTGTCATTTTTGTTTAAAAAAAAGAAAGACTTTATTAGATTTATATATATAATTTATATATTAGAATTATTCACTTATCAAAATAGTTGCTGGTTAATTTTCTGTTAATCGACTAGTCGATTGTTTGAACTGAAGTAAAATGGACAAATCTGAGTGAAAGATACAGAAATGTAACCAGGGGAAGCTTGAATCAAGTAAAAGCATTTTAAGTAAAATGCACTAAAATAGCATTAAACAAGTAAGATAGTAAGTCGTTATGCCTATATTATTAATACACAAAGAAGTAATACTGTGTTTCAATAGGTCATGCCAATAAAGCCTCTTCAAATTGAATCTGTGCCACGCACGACCAGGTGACAACTGGGGAGTAGAAACATTTTTCTAATGTCCAATGTTTCTTTTCAACAGGAATAAACCTTCTCTGTGTGCTGGAACATCGGCTGCCAAACATCCCTGTTATCTCTTTGACAACAAGAAGCAGCCTTTCCATGAAGTGATGTCTCAACAGCCAAAACAGACGCTTTGATCCTCGCGGTATTATTTTCAACATTTGTTTTCTCCTCTGCCAAGATCTCCTCACATTACAAACTGTCCCATTTCATTATTTACATGCAGTCCTAACACTGCAGGTCAATTTGAACACATCCCATCAGCGGTGTTAGCCAGCAGCAGAGAAACTAAAACTAGAGTCACACACACACACACACACACACACACACACACACACACACACACACACACACACACACACACACACACACACACACACACACACACACACACGTAATATTCCCATGGGAAAAAAAAGGGTATACTGATAAAGACACATAGTGGAAGTGTTGGTAAACATTTCAAAGTATTTGAGTTTCCTTCACCCACTGTATCACAATGTACACCGAAAACATTTATCAGTTTAAAGGCTATTTGTTAAGAGCTTTAACAGAGGCTTTGTGATGTGTGTGTGTGTGTGCGCACATAATACTTGAATGAAGTAGCTGCACAGTATGTGCTGTATTATCACTCGCTAACCTTGGACTTCCTCCTCCACAGCAGTACCAAACTAAAACCTGCCAAACGCACACACGAACCTCCAATTACAGACATGCACAAAACATGCACCTATACTTATGTACTTCTTTTTTTTTTTAAACCATCTGAGACCCAGTGGGTATGGTTTACCTACAGTAAGCTTACTGATCTTCAATCCTACTGAAGAATATATTGTGATTATTACACAACAAACGTGTCAAGACTGGAACAGATCCACTGAAAGGTGTAGGAGGGGTAGAAAGGAGGAGAGCTGTTGAATTCAAGAACAGATAGTGGTCAGAGACTGGCTTCAAGACCTTGAGACAGATGCAGAAAACTCAACAGGCTCCACACTGAAAATCTGTGTGAAACAAACATATGCCGATTTGCACCTTTTCACACCAAATACATCTCTGATATCATTACAGTGCTCTTTTTTTCAACTATATATATATATATACCTCAGTGTGTGGAAGTGATTGGGATCCTTCTTCTGTGTTAGTTAAATATGGTTTTTAATACACACCATAACAAGTGAAGATGTTCATACATGCATTCTATTGTTAGGAGACAAAGAGCAGAAGAGATTAGCCGTTTGCCGTTTGTCTTTGTTTTATGTGATAATAAAGTTAATATTTTTAGGTGTCTCTTTGTCAGGCAAAATGAGCTATTTGATGATGTCAACTTGGGTTTAGGAACTTGTGATGGGGAGTTTTCTGGCATTTATAGACCAAACAAATCGATTGCCGATTAACTGATAATCCAAACGATTGCTTGCAGCCCAGGATGCAACACAAGTCAAGTCAATTTGTATTTATATAGGGCCAGATCATAACCAAAGTTATGTCAAGACACTTATAAAGAGCAGGTGTGGACCGTACATAACCCAACATAACATTCTCTCGTGGTTCACATCCATCTAGTCAGACGACACAATCAATGACCCCAAACGACGGCTTCATTCAATGTACACTTTTATAATCCCCTCATTTAATATCATATACTGTAGTGTAACATTAATGTTGCATATTAATGTGTCCATGACTGTGTATTTCTTCATATTTCTATTATTTTGCTATCCTCACTCACAAGTTTGAATTTGTTATGTCTGCTTTAATTTACGGTGCCATTACAGGCCTGGGGGCACGGCGGGGATCCTCTACGCAGGCTGCAACAATAGGAATTCCATTACAAACAGGTTTCACTAGACCGATGTTATACTCCGACTTCCTGTTGTCAATTCCTCTCAGTAATTCCATAGATTCCTCCCAGCAGGCTCTATAGGTTTATAATGACCTATGATAGGTTGGTTACACAACAGAACAGTGGTTTTGGTATAACCCCATCTGCGTTGATTGGCCTATAGAATATCATGCCAAATACTTTCTTTGTAGCGCCTTGATACTTCAGTGTCAGCCCTCTAGAAATGTCTGATAAAAGACCTACATGACTCCCTGCTGACGTGATGCTACAAAAACACCTTTAACCACAATCCAGCCATTTTGTTTGGCTTCTGGAGTCTATTAGCATCAAAGCTAATAACACATCCCCACTACAAAGCCACTGCTGGTTCACGTGTGTCGAAGGCTGCAACTAACAACTTTATTTATTATCGACTAATTGTTTGGTCTAGAAAATGTCAGAAAAGTGTGATAAATGTCTTGTCGTCAGTCCAAGACATTCAGCTGAATATGATATAAAACAGAGAAAAGCATGTAATAGAATTTGAGGCTGATAACAGCATTAGCAAAATAGTTGCAAATCATTTTTCTGACTATCGACTAATCGTCGCAGCTCTACCTGTGTCATGTGATTTTGGCTCTGTACATTAATCAAAGAATGAAGTAAATAAAATAGACATTTCAATAAAAAATAGGCAACTGGGGCTACGACTAACAATCATTTACAGTGTTGATTAACATGCTAATTATTATTTTAGATTAATCATTGTTTATAAGGTCTTAGACTAAAGCCTTGGTCCAAGCCACTTAGTCTTTTGTCAGTTCATCCATGTGTCCTATTCTCATGAACGCGATATCTCAAGAATACCTTTAAGGAATTTCTTCAAATTTGGCACAAACGTCCACTTGGACTCAAGGATGAACTGATTAGATTGTGGTGGTCAAAGGTCACTGTGACCTCACAAAACACGTGTTTGGCCATAACTCAAGAATAAATGAAATTCACACAAATGTCTAATAGGAAAAAATGACGAAGTGATGACATTTTGGACAGATGGATGTAAAATGCACCTGACAGTTTGGCGGAGGCATACAGCCGTGATGGGGTAATTTTAGTGTTAAGTATGAATTGTGCTATAGAAATATTATAAATATGTTTAGGTGACTTATATTTTCTGAATTTGAATGCATTCATCACCTAAACGTCCCCTAAGACGCCACGTACACCTGTTATTACCTTTCAATGTCTAAACAGCAGAATTACAAGAATTTTAAACATGAAATAATGTTCAAAATGTCATCTAAACTAGCTTAACTTAAGTAGTGCTCAGACACCAACACAATTATGCCCAGGTGCAACGAAAGGTGCATTTCCTAACATGGTATTGCTTGTCAAAACTTAGCAAAACTGAAAATTGCAAATGAAGATACATGGTCTCCAGCTCACTGAATAACGGCTCACCTCCAGCCAACTTTGAAGTCCAACTCCCATGACCTCTTCACCTTCACCAGTTTTCAAAGGAAGGTTAATCTCAGCAGGTTTTCAACGAGAGGCACCATATGAAGTATTATATGGAATGTAAGCCTGATATACAGGAAAAAGCTGCTTGCTAAAAAAGAATATTTGTTTTTTAAGGAAATCTTTAAAACATCTTACTGGTTTCAGACCATTGTTACATTTTACTTCTGTAACCCAAACACTTGAACTATGTCTACAAATGACAACATTCATATTTAAACACTCAAGTGAAATATCTCAAATGAAATAGAAACAATTAGAGCAATAGTCTTGTGATAATACATGGAATTGTAGCGTCATTTGCATTTATAAAGCAGACGAAGATGCTCTTAGTGACTTCTTTTTAGGTTTAGGGTCATCCTAAAAGTGGAGCCCCAGGCTAAACCCCACCCTGTAGTGGATCCAGTCTGTGTTCAGGCTAAGTGTAAAGTTAGCACATGTAAAGCCTTCACAGCTGAGCTAATGCACACAATCAGAGTATTGTTTTGCTCCTACAGACAATGTAAGGCCTGTTCGGATAGTATATGTTAAACAAGTGGAGGTGGGGCAATGGTAACCTAATTGTTACTTGTGCACCTCACGATTTGAATCCCGTCTAAAAATAGCCAGTTACATGCCAATAGAAATAGCCAGAAGTTATGGCAAATGCATAAATGCACTGACATCCTTGAATTTGTTGGTATAATAGATCATTCTCTATGGGCAAAGATGAAAAATCTGATCATCTGTACTTCTCTGGCAAATATTTGGCAAGGATACTAAATGGAAAAAAAGGATATCAGTACTTAGAAGAGGGCTAATGATTGTGCTAGAAGTACTCTGTTTACAGTAAACTGTAGTTCACATCAATAAGTATAGCTGTATGCAGCCTACAATCACATTATCATCATTGTTAGATTATTAGTTTTGCCAGCTGCATAAACTACAGGTGATAGTGAAACCTGTTTGGTGTAAATGGATCAGATGCTTTAATTCCACCGCAACGCAATTGGAGATGGATATGCCTCCAAGGCAGACCCCACCCTCAGTCCAACCCCCATTTAATTCCCCTTTCCAACAGTGGGTCTTCAGGCAGACCCATCTTTCATGGTGGAACAGTGGGAAGATCAGAAGCAGAGCTGCTGCCTTCAAAGCAGGTCCCACGCTTCTTCCCATTGCCTTCTTCCCCTCGAGGTGAAAAAGAAAAAGAATACTCTTTTTGGGCAAACATGGCCATTTCTTCTTTCTTCAACAAACTAAAAGATACCTCGAGTTTAACTCTCTGCAACAGTTGGAACTCCACTATCCACTTACTTAAATGGAAAAAAGGAGCCAGTTTTAGAAAGTTTTGGAAGACACTGCCCATTTTCAGTACGCCCATTCAGTACACATTAAAAGGTCTTAAATTGGGTTCATTTGTGTGTTCAGTACTTTCCTGTAATAAAGAATTGAGCTAAATCCATACCTACAGTATTTCCTGCATATGATTAAATATATATCAAATGTGCAAGAACAGCAACAAGTCTCAACACAGTACTGAGCAATGAATTCAAAAACAACCCCAAAGCCAGTTCCATTTAAAAAAAAAAATCTTTCTGTCTCTCTAGCAACAGACATTGCCGTGTGAAACTGCGCTCCTTCTGATACAACTTTTAAAAAACACACTTTGAAATTGTATACTAAACTTATACTAGTAGCGATTTCAAAACAAAGCATAACTTTAGCACAATCCTTTTATCATTTTGTGGTATAACTAAGCATTGATGCAACATGGTTGCTGTAAAAATTCTGAGTGCATCCTCCTAACTTGACGTGGCAGTATTTTCTTAACTGTGCCAACAGACTAAGCTTGAGAGTAAGAGGGCTTCCTGTAGTAAGCAGAAACAAGGCTGCTAAACATTCCCCGACTGGTCTGTCTCTCCCGGTTGAAATGAGAGTGCCCCCAGGCATTCTGGTTGATGGGAAAAGGATCAGGGCTAATGGCTGGATAAATCCATCTATCATGACCACGTCTCTCCGGGCCACTTGCTCTTTGTCTGTCCTCTTCCTCTCCTAGTTTGTGTCTGTTTAAGCTTGACCCATAACTAGGCTAATTAAAACATGACAAGTGTTAAAAGGTGTACAGCCAGTACCCTTTGCTGTATTAGCATCTATCAATGTGCGAGGGAGCTACGGAGGGGATTGGTTGATTTGGAAGGCAGCTCTTCTCAGCTGTGGGCCCTTTTCCTTTTCACCCTGCCCTGCAACAATAGGTGCAGTCAGGGAGAGGTCATAAAAAACACAGTGAAAGCATCTCCACTCCTCCTCTCTCCCCTCTGCCCATTCTCTTGTCAGAGAAAAGACAGGCAGTAACTGTCTGTGTGTCACCAGGGGTAATTGTGGGAAGCCTGAGAAAAGTCGCCCTGCAACACCTAGTCAAGCTTTGGTAACGTTTCCTCTTAGATTCTACGCATTACAGCAGTAGAACAAGACAACATAAAAATGACAGGAGGAAAAATGACCCAGTAATGGAAAAACAATGGCAATCCAAATCTATAAGTCTGTTTAGTATTATCATACCAACATGCCTGTCCATCCGCTGCAAATGTAATGGAAGATGCATGCAAATGAGCTAGCACTGTGGGTATCAGGACAGAAAATGTTAGGGTTGGGTGATATGTTAACATTTTCCAATCAGTCCCTCTGTGTGTGTGTGTGCGTGTGTGTCCACGTTGCATCTTTTGAGCAGCGGCTATGTCGTTCTTCGGAGGCAGAACATTAAATTAGCAAAAAATAACAGCGACATGACCAATATATTCGTCCAGTAGTGCATCCCTAATTTCTATTTCCATATGGAGATCCAACTTTGTGAACAATAACACAAACAGGATTATTATAGGGATATATTAATTACATTTGGCAGGTGCTTTTGTCTAAAGCAACATATAGTAAGTGCATGAGTCATTTGCCACGGCAGTATTATTTTTGCTAGTTTCCCATCATCAGTCAATTATGATCAGGACTGTTGCTTAAAAGCCACGAGACGATATGTGGTTAATGCGGATTGGTTGAGAAGACTATGAATCATCATAACCCTATTTATATTTGAGTGTGCTACACATATATTGATGGAAATAACAGGTGCACTCGTCTATGACATGCCCTAGCACTTTGCCCTGGTTGCCGATAGGGTCCTTCAATGGTGTGATGGTTGGTACATGTTCTCTCCACTATTATACAAAAAATATATATTTTTTCATTTGTACCAATATCATTGCACTGACATCAAATGAAATCCTTTCTGTGCTTCTATGACTGTTGCGATACAGATCTACCGAATGCTGGGTGAGTGAATAAAGACACGGGGTAGAGGGAGGGGGACACAGATACAGCGTGATGAAGTCTAACAATAGCTAAGATTGATGGGAGAATACTGCTGCACGCGCTCCTAACTGAACTCTGTCCGTTTCAGTGGCATTCAAGCACACATTCCTGGCATACTATCACTTGCACAAAGATGTGAAACTACAAAGTTAATGTGGGTTATGCATGCTGGCTCAGTGCCAGGTTTCAGTGTGATTTCTTGCTCTTATCTACCGCTCTATGAAAACTTCCACTCCAACCTGAGGGAGAGAGTTTAAATCAAAGTTGTGAGATGGGAAAGGAGGAAGGGTCAATAAAAAGATGTAATGAATACGACTGGGATGAACAACACATTTCCTAAAAGCTTCTTATCAGAATGTATAATGCATGTAATGTTATGAATCCACACCATAGGACTCCGCTGACATGCTTTTGTATTTAGGGGACATATTCCTTACAATGAGCATCGCAAGAGCAGTTTATTTCTCTCAGCTTGTCAAAGCGTTGTAAATATGGAACCACAACTTTGAGCATGCACAGTGACGTCTGCCTGATATGGAGCTCTCCAGAAATTGCAAATGCTAGTTAACTAAGAAAACAACAATATTGCCAATACTTATGTTAATGAATGAATATGTCAATATAAAAACCTAACAGTATTAGTAAACAGTAGTTTTAGGATGACAATTGAGCTCTATGGCACACATATGCCGTCAGGTTGCAGCCACACAAACAACACTTGTTGGAAGTTAATGGTTTTGATGTGTTCAAGAAGTTGGATTCATATAAAAAATAAATTAAAAAGTAACATTAACATTAACTTATTTAAAGTTTGAAAATTGTGTTGGCCAAAAAGTAGACATGACAAATAACAAGGAGCAAGAGGGAGTAGAAAGGAACAAGGGAAGGGAGGTAAGTAAGGAGAAAAATAACGAAGTAAGAAGGGAAACCCCCTCAGTTTGTGGCAATAAAAGAGTACCGCTGCTCTCTGGGAGATTAAATATGAACGGAACAAAACAAAACGAGGGCTTTGAGACCCTCCGAGTCCTAGCCATTCTTCTGGCCACAGTAGCCTAGCAACCGCTGCTTGACCAGTCCATTGTGCAAACGTATGTTAAGCTTTTATCCCTCATTAGCAACATTCCTCCCTGCAGGCTGGGATTTTACAGATTAGGTTGAAAAACACAAAAGAGATTGGACAAATCTTGCTGACTTCCAACATATTACTTTACAGGCTAATCATTGATCAAATAGCTGTATGTTTGTCTGTGTGGAGCATGTGTACACTGCAAGTTGATAAATGGCAGGCGGAGGAGTTGAGTGAAGGCGCAGCAGTTTAGATGTATACATGTACCTGTCTGTGTCTTGCTTTAGGAAAAAACACTGGAGTGAAATAACTTAGAAATACATACCAAAATATAAATGCCACACAGCCATGTTGCTCATTAATTATTGACAAAGTGACAGATTGCTGATAAACAACCACTTATTGCAATGTATCTACTTTCTTTTTACCCCCCTGCGTAGATAATTCTCACTTCATTTATCCTTTTAGACTGACCGACACACACACAACGCCAAGACAAACAGACAACAGGCCCTCACTAGCAGATGCAGCAACTTCTCTAAACTGCATTATTCTAGGTTTTTACTGGGAAAACAACCCAAAACACCACAGGGTGCCATTTGTGCATGTGTGTGTGTGTGTGTGTGTAGGAGAGTCTTTTGTGAACTCACTGCCCTGGTTCAAAGCAAACACATACAGCTTCTTTCATTCTCTCCTTATTTAGACAAGACCGCATATCGACGACAGATGTTAAGACTTCTGACCCTGGGACGAGCAACTACCTGCAACTAGTAACAGTGCTGGTCGAATTAAATGTCTTTCTTGGTCTCATTTTGTGGTTAATAGCGTAGCAGTGGGCTCTGGTGGAGTGGAAATCAAGAATGAATTCAGAAAAACTGATATTTATTCCAGTAGCCTACAATCTACAGGTAAAATGTTGAGTTCCCAGGTTTCACTAGAGCACAGAACTGCATTAAGATGAGCACAATGGCCTCTCATAAGCTTCATTTTAAATTCTCCCTCTTTACTTAAAGCTTATGCTGTCTCTATGTCACAGTGAAGTGGCAGGACAAACACAGTGACTTGTGTTCGCAGCACTGTGCCTGTTTGGGGGAGTTTGTTTGTGTATGTTCGCCAAACATCCGATTAGCCTCAACAGTCTAAATGGCAGTTAAATCCTTTCTCTCCATCTGCCCTATACTGTAATTAACACAAATCTTCCATATTAAATAAGACTACTTTTAGGGGAGGGCTCGTCTACACTGTTCATAAATCATATGCACATACAACGCATTATTTCAAAGATTTGTTTGAATTTTTGGGGAACAAAAAAAGAAATCCCAATCTCAATTTGCATTGCAAATATATTCTAAATTGTTGGCATTAAGTCTGGCAGGAGTTTTTATTTATTTATCACAATTTACTTTTACAATAGTTTTGGTTTGATGAGGTATAAAGTTTTTGTCATGCTTTCACTTTCCCTGCAGTTTATTGACTAAGACTATAACCATGTGGAGAGTTTATGTTTGCAGCATATAAACATTATAATTACTGGCCATGTGTGTGTTTAAAGTGGGCAATATACACTGAACCCTCTATAAACTGTGAAGCACTGAAAGGAAATCTTTATCTTTTTCAAATTCAATCAAATGTCTTGATCTGGTGATCCCGGAGGGTCAGGTCTGTGTACATTTCACATGTTTTATCTCTACATTCACACAGACTCTCACAGCTGGAGATAAACAGACATCAGTACACCAGGGTTGCTCCCCACATGGCCCCAGGTTGATAAGTCTCTGATCACAAAGGGAGAAATAGTGTTTGGGGTCATATTACACACATAAACACACCTGCTGATGAAGTGGGGAGCCTGTGTCAGTGGGTATATGACTCAGACTCTTTTTCTCATCAAGTCCCATGCATTCATTATTCAGTCCTGGGAAACTAAAGTTTGTTGGCTTGTTGTCAATTAGTCCATAGAGGAACTAGCACAGAACCAACTTCTAACTACATGACCCAACTCAAAAGTGAGACAAATACTCAGGTCTCAATGTAAATGATTTTTCTTAAACATAAACACCTGCAGAAATTGTGAAACTATGCAGACGTTCGCGGATGAATAAGCAATCGTTCCTGCATTACATACAACCCTGAAGTGAATGGATTTATTTATTATTAAACTTGGAAAGGTTCTCTGTCTGACTTCTTTTTACCCTATGACCTCTGATATTAGTTCTGGTTGTTCAAGCACATGGCCTGACAGTGTGAACCGAGTGTGTCTGGTTTTGTGTTTGGTAAATCACTGACTTTATTTGAACAACATTTCAGCTTGGGTTGGAGAGGGGGCTGGGAAGGTGTGTGTGTGTTTTAAAAGGAGGAGGGGGTGAATGCAGGGGGGAAGGGGGGCAGCCCAGCTGAGCAAACTCTTTATTTCACATCCTCTTGACGGTATCCCCCACCACTTCATACACCCACAGAGACCTTTTACACCTCTTTAAATCCATCCTGAGTAAAGGGCAGCACTGCATCAGTGATGTTGTGGAATATGTGAATTATGAGTTTTCAGCAACCTTAATTTGGGCTGTAATGACAAAACCATGTTTTTCCAACAACATATGAGCATGAGAAACATTTCCCAATGTCCCAAATCATTAATACGACATTAAACAACCACTATCTGTGACAGGTTGACATGTGGAGATGTCTGGGGTAGATGAGTCTTAAAATAATTGCTTTAGAAAAAGTTATAGTTACCTAATACCAATAATTACTCCAGCAATCCTGAACTACGACCAACACGTAAATATGAATAGTTATAGTATAACTGAAATAGGATGTGCAACAGGTGGATGGTTCCCCCATGAGGACTCTCTCCTAAAATTATGTTATTCATCTTAATTTATGTCTCAAACACACACAAGCACACACACACTTCAATCTTGGCTTACTGTTGCTAGACTTCAGGTCCCGGTGGATAATGGGTACCACGGCCTCCTCGTGTAGGTAGAGCATCCCGCGTGCAATCTGCACGGCCCAGTTGACCAGGATGTGTGGAGGGATGCGCCTTCCGGTCAACGCCCGGTTCAGTGTCCCGCCTCGGGCATACTCCATGACCAGGCACAGGTTGGGCTCCTCCAAACACACTCCCTCCAGTTTAATAATGTTGGGGTGCTGCAGCATGGAGAAAAGTTTCGCTTCTTGTTTAACACCGCCGGCGGTGGCTGCTATGTCCTCGTCTGGGTCCTGCCGAGCCGCCTTCACGGCGACCTCCTGATCTTTCCATGTGCCCCGGTAAACTTTGCCAAATCCACCCACGCCTATAATCTCCTCTAGTACCAGTTCACTGAAGGGTATATTGATGGGCGAGCTCGGGACTTGTTCTCGTGCCCCCACAGATCCACTCGTAGTAGGGATACGGTAGATCGCGGGCTGGTAGGTGACATAGTTTGAGGGGAAAATCCCGACCCGGTGGTTGATTTTACCCGTCCACCAGCCCTCGTCCCCGGAGATCGCTGCATCTTTGGACAGCACCTCCACCACGTCCCCCCGTCTGAGGCTGAGCTCGTCCTCGCCGCTTGCCTCGTAGTCATATGCGGCTGTCCACAGGGACCGAGTCGGGCACAGCGGGGCAGAGTGAGCCCACGCCCGAGCTGTGGGAGAATCTGTCCAGGCATGCTCCCCTGTCCCACAGCCGCCCGGCCGCCCTTCACCGTTTGGGAAAGCGGCCTGCGAGACATCCATTTCTCGGTGGCCGTAGCGGCACCATAAGGTGCAGAGCTTTTAGAGCAAAATGAAAACTTTAAAACGGTGAAATGTAACTTTTTGAAATCCTCATGCTGTCACATCTACGAGACGAGCTGATGAGGACAGAGAGACATTCCCTGCACAGAGGATCAAACCGTGTCCAAAGTCCTGTGGGAGAGACAGCGTCCACAACCCTGCAACTTATCCACGTCGCCACTCCGGTAAAAGTGTATGAGGGTCAATAACTTGCTAGCGAGGTTGCTGGCTACGGTTAGCCAAAATATGTTTTAGCTAATGTCACCACTTATTGTGTTGACGGTTAAACAGCTGTGTGGAGTTTAAAACAAACACTTCATGTCTTAAATCTCAACGTTTCTCTGCCATGAGAGATACGTTGGTCCACAACATAGTGTCTGCTTCTGCTCGATGCTAACAAGCTAAAGTTAGCTCTCTACCGATGGAGCTAACGTTACCAAGTGTTCGCAGGTGCCGCTGGAGGTGCACCTGCACCGTCCACTCCGGCCAGATAAAGCGAGGCTCCGAGGGGCTGGTTTCTCTCAGAAAGTCGCCAGTAAATCTCATCTAGTCCACGAATCCCAAAATGTAAAGTTCTCTTGCTCGTTTGTGGACTTTTAACAGGGATTTCAACTGCATTGGCTGGCGGGTTAGCTTAGCATAGGTCAGCCCACTGACTAGTAAGGCAGTTGGAAAAGTTGCTCCTCTCAGCTTGAGGATCGGTTACTCCCACGTTAGTTTCTCCCTCGGGGACGTTAAGAAATACCAACGGTTGAACACTCAGAAAGCACAAAAAACATCCTGGACTCCAACGCAACAATGCGGTAATAAAAACATGATAAAGAAAATCCTTCAACTTTAATCAAAACAACCCCCCCATCGCCGTTGTCGCCAGACGAAGTCGGACCCAGCAAGTGTCTGTGCGGAGGATCTGGGACGCTGCTGCCGCTGCTCTCGCTGCTGGCTGTGGGGCCCTCTGATTGGTGGGTTACACGACACGTGACCGCTGCAGCAGTAGGGGGGAGGGGGGAGGAGCTACTATAGGAATGTGTGAGGAGAGCGCGCCTTCAGGGAAATTATGGGAATAGTGGACCATATAAAATGACACATACACACGCACACTGTGTGCACAAGAAAGTCATTTCAAAGTGAAAATATAACTATTTTGACCAAGTATTTATGTGCACAAGGAATTTGACTGGCTTTTTTTTTTTTTTTAGCGTACACACAAAAGTAGACCTACAGGAAGATACACACATGCTGCTAGACAAAGACAACAATTACATATAGATATAGCTTAAACTACTACTACTACTATTACTACTACTACTACTACTACTACCAATAATAATAATAATAACAATAATAATAATAATAATAATAATAATGATAATAATGATAATAATAATAATAATAATAACAACAGCCTAATAATTAAATAACATAGAAATATCCCGAGGGAACATACAACTGCTATTAATTTAGTTTATTTTCACTTAACATGTTTTTACATTTATTAACACTACCGGTATTTATATTGTTCTATTATTGCACTACCTGTTTGTTATTGCACTATCGGTTCGTAGCTTGCCTTGGAGATCATCTTGTTCATAGGCTACCTGTCTTTTCTATCTGGTTGTTTGCCACTTATGTTCATTCTTTTGTTTTGCACCGGGTCCAGGGAAACACAATGTCGGTCCTCTAAGTAGCCCACTGTACCGCACTCTATACAGATGGATGATAATAGCCTATTATCCTCTGCGTAGCCCATTTATAGACTAATAATGTTCTTTAAAATTAAAATGTTTAGTTAAAAAAACTAAAATTCGGTTATCCATATAGCCTACATGGGTATTGAGTAAACCCTACATATGCATGTCATACTTTACCTCTAAGAACAGGCTACTCAGCCTGTACATACTGTATACACGTGTATACGCTTGCACACATAGCCTAGTCAACACATAGCCTACATATTATACACAGTGTGGTTTAAGTGTATGATTAATTTATTCTGAAAACCTCCTGCGTGTGTCAGACAAACACTGAAGGTGCGAATCACATAATAGGAAAGGATGGAGAGGGGAGGAGGCGGAGAGGTGGAGTGGGAAGCGGGGGGAGGGGGGGGGGCAGAGCTGCGCATCTGTGCAGGCAGCTAGAGAGGAGAGGGAGAAGGAGAGAGACGAACAGGACAAGATGAGGACCGCGGTAGCAGCAATGGACGAATCGACATTGGGATGGGAAACGGCAGACGAGAGGACACCACCGAGGAAGACCGATGAGGCATGAAAGAGAAGGCTCAGGAGACGTGCTGTATCGCCCCAACATGGAGGCGTAGCGACAGTAGCATGCATTAGAGGAGATCATTTCATTGTAGCCTAGCAGCAGCAGCATCATCCGTCCGTCCAACCTGAGCGGAGAGGAGGAGATAGGAGGAGAGATGGGCTCCCAGGTTGTGCAGACCCTGCGTCAGGGAGTCTGGGCATCTGTGACCGGGGGCTGGTACCACGACCCGGACCAGAACAAATTCAACAACTCCTGCCACCTCTATCTGTGGATATTTCTCCTGATGTTGCCCCTGTCTCTTCATCTGGTGAGTTTATTTTTTATTTTTTTATGAGGGAACATGACGTTCAAGGCCGCGAGGGGGGTGTGAGGTGCTCACGGTACCAAAGGTAACGCTTTTCTTTTTTTTTTTTTTTTTTCATGCGCGCTTTTATCCTTTCTTGGATAATCCAACACCCTTCATTGTCTGGTTGCTACTACTGAGGTAAATATAGGTTTGAGAAAACAGCACTGTCGCAGTATTTTCTTCTGCATGCGGTGACGGAACGCATGGCTGCTCCTGGATGTGCAGCGTGAGAGCCAGGAGGCGTGAAACTAGGGTTCACTGATATTTTCATGTCATGGCCTTTGAAATAGGTGCGACGCAGGCTACACTACTCCCACTGATAATATACTGGCTGAGGAACTTCCATCAGGGATTTGTTTCAGACGTTTACCTTGCAGATATGTGGAGATACAGTAGATGTGGAGGAAGAAATACCTCGGATTCAAAACGATACAGGCGCAGTCATACAGTAGGATGGGGGCATGGATGAGGGGAAGAGTTGCAGCTATGGGTCAAACACCTTAACCTTAGCTTTGATGAAGTATGTTGGCAACAACAGCCATGTACAGTACTGGAAGAGCGACCACTTAATGATCTGATGGAAGATCAATGGCATCTTTTCTGTTATTGTATGTGAAGAAATCATTTCTCATTAACATTTTTATCGAACAAAGGTTTATCAGTTACTCGTTTTATCCATATTAGATAATATATATTGCCGATTACCTGATGCTCCCCACTTCCCTGATCTCCAGCATCGATACAATAAACCGGGGCTAATGTGTAGTAACTGTGGGTTCTGATAACCCCCCATGAATGAGAGTTAGTGAGGCAAAGTAACTCCTTATGATTCTTGTGTGAGAGTGACTGCTCAGACGTGTAAGAGCTTTGCCACCAAAGCTGTATTGAAATGTTGCTGTTTGAAAACATCCACTCCTTCCACTTGCAAAAACAACACACGCTTTCTGGCAGAGGTGTTTCAAATTTCAAGTTTATTAGCAATTTTATCTGAAGGTCGCACACAGCACACAGCACTCAGCACTCAGCACTCAGCACAAGATAAATAATGGCAAGTTGAGGAACAATCAGATGTAAACACAAATGACACTGGACTATACATCTGTAACTGCAGATTTTAATAAGTGTCCATATTCAACACAGCAAAAATCTCTCCAGATCAGTATGACTCATGTATCAGCTTGATACAGATACTTTATCTTTACTCTTCCTGTTCTCTACAATGGGCCATTCCTCCCACGGGGATCAATAACCTTCATTAATCCACCAGATTAGATCTTGTGTTTCACTGAGCATGTAATACATTCGGGGAACTGTTTGGCTGCAAGTAAGCTTTACCTTTTGCAGAATTCCACCTACTCACAATAAGATGAGAAGAGATGCAACACTGTGAAGCATTGAATCAAACTCTATTCTGGTGGAGTCAGGAGTCTCTGGAGATGTGGATTTGAATATGATGAAGCTCCTCTCATCCCCGCAGGCCCTGCCACCTACAACCATGGCTTTGAGCATCTACTGCACCTCCATCACCGTCTTCTTCATCCTCATCAAACTGGCCAACTATCGGCTGCACCTGATGTTCGACGAGGGCGAGGGGGTGGTCCGCAGCAGCCTCTCTGATCTCAGCAAGGCTCCGGAGAAGAAAAGTAATGCCTCGGACTCGTGCCTGCCTGCCAGCATCAGGTAAACCCTCACACACACACTTATAATCCTACAAAACTACAGTCCGATGGATGAATCTGAAGTAGCTGAAACATTCCTGCTTGAGGGATGTATTGGAGGCCATTCAGAAAGACATTCAACATATATACATTCAACAAAACTTAGCTCTTTGTACCTCAGGCTGCTGCCCTGCTTGTGTTAGTCATTACCATATCTAGGCCAGAGGGCTAATCCCCTAATGATACAACTTAATTATTTAACATGAAATTGTAGATTTGGGTCCTACACCCCTTTTTAGAATAATGCCACTAATACTAACAGACTGTCTTAACATTCTTGATGTCCTCTCTTTTTAATAATCATTTTTCTCTCACCATTTTTTATCTTCTCTTCCTCTCTCTGTATTCTCAGATATATATATATATATATATATATATTCTCTCTCTCTCTATTTTTCTAAGTCCTCCCTTTTTTTTGAGATCTTATTGGCTTTGTGATCAAGTGTCTCAGAGTGTGCTATAGACTCGATCCACTTCAATTCAAAGACTCAGTGCAGCTCTGGTGAATGTGCGAGCTAATGAGAGGAGGTCAGTGATCGTCAGTCGGCCACTCCGCTCTGACACACTTGATCTGCACAGAGACTAATAAAAGAAAATCCATCACTTCCTGTTCCCCGTAAGACTGTATTTCTTTTCATTTCTGTGCCTGTGGAGAGATGAAACAGCAAGTATTTTTTTACTGCTTCCTCATCCCTATAAATCAGAGGATTTTAGCATGAAAAGCACGAGAGGCTGGGATTGAAGGTCCGATGATTCTTCTGATAATAACGTATTGATGTTTGGACTTCAATTCACTCCCTATCTGTCTATCTCTTGTGCCTCGTCATTTAATTCCTCCCCCGGTCTCTTGTCTTTGTCTAATAGGAAGAGCAGTACAGTCCCCGACAGTGTTGCCATGACGATGTTGGCTCGGAAACGTACCAGTCCGGTGATCCAGGTGACAGTGAAACAGACTGAAACCGACCCAGGACTGATTGGGGTGGTGAGTGACGCTTAAAAGATGGACACCTGAGAATATTATTGTGCAGTACAGAAGGAAAAAAAAAACTGTGTTGACCTACATTATGTCCAAATGTTAATCACGTGTTAATCTCATCCACACAGGACTGTTCGAAGTCAGACGAAGGGAAGACTGTGGAAGGTGATGTTGATCATCCTCTGGGTTTAAATGAGGATGTAACTATTGAAGGAAAAATATAAATAAACATAACAAACGCAGATGATTCCATACAAGCCAGCAGGCGATCTGTGGCAGAGCTGAGATGCTGCGGCTTCTTGAAGGAAATCTTCAGATTTATTTGAAGTGGGGTCGTATGAGCTGCTTATCCATATTCAGTGTTTTACCTACGGTAGATGACGGTCGGCACGCCCCCAGGTTGGAGGAACAGACAGGAGTAATGACACAGAAGCAAAGCAATGTACTGCTGTGGGCGGGGGCAGCAGCAAAACTTATTTTAGCCACCTAAAAAAAATCAATATCAGTTTAGGTGCATGCTATATTAGGAATGTTTTCACGGCTTCACCTTGCCCTCAGACGGCCCTTTCAGACGATGAACTGAAGACGTTATATGCAGCTCTGCTCTCTTCAAAGCCACCAGACTCCTTTGACAACAACAGTAAATTTAGCTCGCAGAAAACACAAGTTGCTGGTCTATCGCTGCCTCGATCGGTTAGTTTCTTTGTGTTATTGTGTGACATGACTATTACCCTCAGCCTGGCATCGAGGTACAAATGATCGGCATGCTACATTAGGCAGTTTAAGAAAAATCTTTTTCTGTAGAGCTGATTTCCTATTTATTCTGTGTATTGCTAAAAATGACACGGACAATATGACAACGTATACACTTATAGAATGAAGACAGGATGTAGAAAGACCTGCAGCACATTATTTAACCCCAAGTCATCCTCAATTAATGTGTAGTTATCGTCAGGCCTTGTATGTCATTTGGGGGAACAAGTGTAGTGCGTAAGTGTATCGTCAGAATCAATCTGTGCTGGAAGCCAACTCTGTTCCTCTTTTCTAATGCACGCGATGGCATCCTTAGACAATATAGATTAACAACTTCCTTTTCTGGGAACACATCATTGTTGTGAATCTGCTCAGAAAAGCACAGAACTAGGAGTCAGCCAACAAGACCAGCTGAGTGCTTCCAGTAAATGTATCACTGACTTTGAGTGCCACAACAAAGTCAGCTTATTGTAAAAAAAAAAAAAGGGATATAAACGCTCGGGTATATTGTATCAGACAACAACTGTACTAAAGTGTATCTGCTTTCAATAGCAGTAGGATTAGCAATTAATTGTTTTGCAATGGGAAGATATTCAGCAAACATGCTGAAGACAAAAGTGTGAATTTTGTCACTGCAGCCAAAAAGGAGACTACAATATGTCCATGACAGGAGTTTTAGGATTACAGCATTTTTATTATTATTACACTTTCAAACAAATCAATTTAAATGTGCATTTCATTTTCATTCCAGGACAGGGTGAGAGTGCAGCAGAGGTGAGGCCTGTGGAGGGAGGCCTGCACCCAAGTCCTTCTCCAGATGACCTCTCCAGCCCCAATCCGGACCAGGCTGCCCCCCTGCTGCAGGCCCAGCAGAGGCCCCCGTCCCGAGCTGAAAGAGAAGAGATGCGGCCTGGATCCGCGAGAGGGACAGGGAAAATGGATTCGGAAATAATTGAAACTGTGGCTGTGAAAGAGGGAAAGGACATTCAGGGCTCTTCGACGGGGAGTGACAGAGAGCAATCAGAGCAGGAGAGAACAACAGAGAAAGACTCGGTGCAGGACAGAATAGAAGGCTGTGAGGATAAAGAGACTGCAGACAGGGAAACAGCTGATGAAGGTCTGCCTCCCTCCAAGGGAAGTGAAGATGAGAGCGAGGGGGAGAGCGAGGGGCAAAAAGAGCCCCCAGATGCCAACAACAACTCACTGGAGACTCCCCAGGACCGCCAGGATGATTTCATCGATATCCCAGAACCTCATGCACAGGTAGGCCCCGCAGGAGTAAGTTGGTAGAGCAGCATTGCATTGTGATTATTTTGTACATGGGTATGCTTCTTCCATCCGTCTGTCTCTCAGGCTGAGCCGGTGGAGGAGACATACTGTTCTGACGAGATTGAAGTGGTTCTGGTTGACAACTCTGGCCCTGGGCCGGCGACGGCTCACCTGGACGACAGCGACACCGTCAAGATCATCATCACCATGAGCTGTGACCCTCAGACTGCTGCTCAGCTGGAGGAGAGTGTCAAGCAGAGCCTTCTGGATAACGCGCAGGTAAGAATCTTTTAGGGCATCAGTTTTGATGGTCTTCATGAAACTATTCCATTTTTTCCCATTTATTTCCACTGTAAGACTGTTGAATTCATTATATTCATTATTATTGTTACCTAAATGATGTTCAGGTTTATGTCTGAGGTGTTGTCACATTTGGAGAATACAGTATGTGTGACACGTGTGTCCCACAAGGCTCAGAAGGATGCAGGAGAGTGTCGCATCAAGATTCCCGTCATCACCTTCGACTCCCCTGAGAAGGAGATGCATAAGGTGGAAGAGGAAGAAGAAGAGGAAGAAGAAGCAGCAGCAGCAGCAGCTGGCTCAGAGGACGAGCCCACCCTGAAACAGCAACAGACGGCCAGCCAAAGTGAAGAGTTTCACCTGTGTCGAGATACATCCACTTCTGAGTTCATCACATCGGAGTGTCCAGATCCAGACCAGGAACTTGGTGTGCAGATGACTGATGACAGCACGCCGAGCCCTCAGCTGACAAATGATAACAGCTCATCAGGTATCGATGTCCACTCCCACCACGATGACACGGATCCTCTGGATCCTAACGTGGACTCACATGGTTTCCTGCGTCTGCCGCCAGCTTTGGCTCGGTACGGGCCCGGGGGAAGGACTCACATCCGTGGGCTGAGCATGGACAGTGGGAAAGATGCCGTGCTGCTGTCAGACCGCTCACATAACACCGTAGGTTGGCAGTTCAGCTCTGTTTCTATTTCTAGTTATCTCCATCCACCCATTCTTACATACAAATATGTGTATCTTTATCAGACCACCATGACCAGTTCCAAGTCAGATCTGGAAGCTAAGGAGGGCCAGATTCCCAACGAATCCAACTTCTTGGAGTTTGTCTCCTTGTTGGGGTCCCTCAGTACCAGAGCGGCAGGTGCCAGCTCCCAGGAAGAGGAGGGGCCTGAACGCAAAGAGGAAGCGGGAGCTGCAGAGGAAGGGGAATCTCAGCAAGAAGGTTTGTTTCCTTCACCTCCACCTCCTTTATCTACATGTTTTATAGGGCCAGCGTTAATGCACAGCGTTATATTTAAGTGCGTATGAGTGCAGTGTCAGCATTGTTTTATGAGCTGTAATACATTCCTACTGTTGGTCTTGGTGCATGGTCCCAGCAGCTATGTAAGGTTAAAGCTCCATAATAATATTATACTTATCAAGATATGTTGGTATAATGCATTACTTTAACAGTTCTGTCCAGTTCAAATTATGACTTTTCTTTTACGACGCTAATGGCAGGATGTCAATCAATTTGTCAAATGGGATAAATGGAACTGCACAACTTGTAGTGGCAGCTAGTAGAATTTTAGTATTGTTGAAATGGCGATTCCTTAAATCTGCATGAATTGACGAAGAATAATTCTTCATCAGTATTAGCATCACCTTCCATTGTTAACATTTATCCCACACCTTCACCCTCCAGACCTCACATCTGTTTCAAGACTGGTCCCCATGCCTTATGAAACACTCTCCTCCTCACTGCATTCTTGAATTCAAGCTTCTCCAAACGGAGGATCGTTTCTGTTGTTTTAAACAAAAAAACATTTCCATTTGTTTTGCTTACAGAGAATCTGAGTTCCAGACAAGATGAGACGATAACAGAGACCAACGCGGACAACAAACCAGAGAGACCCAAACCACCCACCAGTCTGCCTACTGACACGCTTCAGGCTATACCACCCACACAAATCCCAATAGTCTCCCCTGACAGGTACACGCCGTTACACCCACACGCTTCGGTAAAAATATGCAGACGCCCGAATTCCCTCATCCATCCAGGATTTCTAGTTGATTGTGTTTCCCGTCTGCAGTCCACAGACAGACAGAGAGAAGGATCCAGACTACGACTCGCTGCCCTCACAAACCTCTCAGTCAGAGAGCTCCATGCTGCAGGTCATCTGCAGACCGGAGGCTACCAACAAAGAAGATGCCTACACCTTCCATACCGTACACAGTGAGCAGCCACGCTGGAATAATTAATAGTTCAAATGTAATGTCATTTTGTTTATGCTGGAAACTGTTCGAGATGAATCGCAAGAGGCAGGTCCCTGGTCAGTTTTAGCCGTCTGTGTGTGCTCTCTGTTGTTAGAACAAACACACAGTATGTGTGAGAAAGGCTCTGCCAGTAGCTCATGGCTTCACTTTTGAAACAGCTGAAAAAGCTTGAAGATTAAATGCGATTTTTCTGGACTTGCTCGAAGATATTCAGTTATTCAGTTATTGTTCATTCTTGGATGTCTGTCTGTAGTGCCTAAAAGGTTTTATGTGTGTGTTTGTCTCATCAGGAGACAGGCCTCGCAAGCTGTACGCAGAGAGAGCTCTCAACCTGCCGCTAGGAGCAGAGCTCATCACCGGCAACATGTGGTACTGCTGTCAAATCTTTTCCTCCCCCTCTTCATCATCTCTTATCAATCAATCTTTACCCGTGACAAATTATCTTTTTTTTTTTACTATCCGCTCTATCTGCATGTTCTCTTCCACTGCTTCCATGTGCTTTTCTTAACTTCATCTTACCTTATTGCCTTTTTTTTTCCCATTTCCTCATAAACTGTCATCACTGCCTGTGTAATCAGGTCAGCCGTTTTTATGCGTGCATGTGTGTGTGTCTCTCCAGTGACCTGTTATCAACTTCTTCCAACTCTGAGTGTCAGGACGGCCTGGCGGGCGGTCACACTGACTGCCCTTTCCAGCGACGCATCATCCCTGCACACAGGCTCCGGCCACGAAGGACGCACCCCGAGATATTCCAGGTGCCCATCTGATTTCATTTTTTTATTTCCTGTTCGGCATACCAATGATTTACTAAACCTCATTTGATACGACTAAAGACAGGACATGATACAAATGCATGGAAGTGTAGTTTTCTAAAACTGTTGTTTAAAGGTACCACGTGGGGCTTTGACCACAAGCAGTCCATAGAAGTGCTCAGGAGCCTTGTTGTTTTTGGAGCAGGTTACCGTTTTGTTTGTATCTCATGCTCGCGCGTGCACGCGGGTGACATGATACCCAGTCCTCCAGACTGTTTTATGCTATTGCACTAATCGACAGTTGGTGGTGGTAACGTGCCAAGAACTGTAGCAACGTGCCAACAAAGGGAGTGAACAAGAAGTCTGTTAGCAAGCAAACAGGGATGTAAACAATGTGGGTTTCAAATTATTCCAAAAAAAATGTTTTATGTGGACACAAATGCTTTGAATGTTTCTTAGGCCTCAAGGATACATATAATGTGTTTTGGTGAGAAATAGAGAAACTGTTTGTTTACAAACCCAAAAACTCCACAGGGTACGTTTAACTAGATAATCAAATATTATTTAGTAAAAGACTCAACCAGAAGTATATATTAATCCAAATATCAAATCAAATCTAAAAGAGGATTCATAAATAACCACTTAAAACAATTAACAAACAATATAATCTCATAGTTTAAATATAGATTAATTCATACATAAACAACAATTATCTATACAGTTAAAAAAAATTGTTGAATTCACACACAACATTTTAAACAAGGACATTGAAATGCTGATTCCCTTTTCCGTGTGGATTTCATCTCAGAGTTGATTGGCTAAGTCCCCAGAGAATGGCATAAATGATAATCAACCAACTGGTAAATCAGATAAGTGTATTCTCTCTGACAAACCGTACATATAAATATGAGTCTTTGCTGCTGTTTGAAACAGCAGCCATATGATCAGTCCCGTTTACATCACCGCTGGATCAGACCAGCAGGGGTGACACACACTGCCTGGGTCCGTTTGTTGAAGCTGAAACAACACAGACTCCCTGCTGAATCATTAATGCACCACTCTGTGTGTGATGCACATCATAAAAAAAAAACACGACGCTGTTCCGTCCACTATAATGAGCCTCACTGTGTTTTGAATGATCCTACATGGGAAATCATGGAGATAGAAAACACGAGTTGTCTCCTGTGCTGATCGCAGATGAATTCACGTGGGTGTAAATGATTTGTGTTTGTGTGCACGTGTCAGGAAGAGGACTCTTTGGATGAGTCGTCAGAGACGTCCACTCAGGAGAAACCGACCAAGAAAATCTATTACAAACTCAAACTGTTTCCTGGGAAGTGGATCAACATTTTGTACGACAGACTCACCCTGCTTGCCCTTTTGGACAGGTAATGCACAAACAACCTGCCTGCAAACTCTGTCCACTGTTGCACCAACATGATTGGAAGTCCAAAGCCTCGAAATCAAACATCATACACGTTATTAGATATTTAGATATTTTCTCTGCGAAACTAATGAATAAAGCATTGTTGTTAGTAGTTGACATCATCTTCTCAATTGTCCTCCTAAATGTTGATAAACCAGCTGATATCCTCCACAAAAATGCCAGTCACTGTATGTTTGCTTGGTCAGTTTTGTGCAGGAATGATGCTCTTCATGTGCAATGATTTACTGTATTTCTAATGAGCTACTGAATGCACCACCGTAACCTTTGTGTGGGCTGTTTTTCTATAGAAACCAGGAATTTCTGGAGAATCTAGTTGCAGTCTTCATGGCCTTCCTGGTTTCCTTTCTGGGTTTTGTGCTCCTCAACCACGGCTGCTTCAAAGACTTCTGGGTCTTCCAGTTCTGCCTGGTCATCGCCAGCTGCCAGTATTCCTTACTGAAGGTAACAAGCATCTCACCATGGCTCTGAGCAGCTTACCTGAATCTTTACTGTTGGATCAGTAAAGATAAAGTGTGTGATTGTTCTGTGACGCTTTTAAGGGAAAACATTTCACTACTTCAACTAACTCGCGTTGAGGAATGAATGACGTGTGATTTCAAAATGTGTATTTGTGTAATGTATATTAAGTAAATCTGACCTCAGACATTTTCCCCCGCTCACTTGCTCTGTGTTGAACTCAGACGCACTGTTTTCATGTTAATTTACAAAATGGAGATTCAATATTTGCTTCTGTGGTTTTGTTTTCCAGAGTGTTCAACCAGATGCCGCTTCACCAACACATGTGAGTTCAATGTTACTTTGTTACTGAGTGTCTGAGTATATATATGATATTACTGAAGAAAGGCAAAACAAACTTCTCGAAAAAAATGACATTAGGTTGCATCATAGTTACCAATATTTGGGAAACTTATATGCGTAAGTGTCCCCTGTTTTTTTGGTTTCAACTCGTGAGTGCTGTTCCTCTGGTGACGCATGTTGACATATGATGTCATGAATTTTATAACAATTCCCTTTTGCTGTGTTTTGACGGATGCCCCATCAATGTGGCTACAGAGGATATGACTCCTTGGAGCTCTCTTGTATAACGTTACTGTAAAAACACACAAGAATTTAAGACATACGGGCAACCTAATATGACCCAACTTAAAATAAATGCGTGTTTTTCATCAGCTGTTGGTATTCTCTTGCAGTTAATGACATCCTAACCTGTGTGTGTTCATGTGTGTGTCTCCAGGGTCACAACCAGCTGGTGGCCTACAGCCGAGCAGCCTACTTCTGCATCTTCTGCGCTCTGATCTGGCTGCTGGAGCAGCTACTGAGGAGCAAAGACCTGCCCGTCTCCACCCTGTACGGAGTCACCATCGGCTGTCACGACGCACTGGGATTCTTGCGAGACCTGCTAGTGGGTAGGGATAAATGTACCAGGAGAGACCCGCAAATAAATGCACATATAGCTGTGAAAGCGAGCTTTGTTTCAGACAACGCTGCAGCTGCTAATACGCAACACTTATTTTATTAGCTGTTGTTAATTATTTTGTTTCATTTCCTGTTCAAAACAAGTACCACAAAGTGTCTTTTGTTTAATGCCTATACCAGGTTTTACCTACTGCTTCCCAATCACCTTCCTGGTGGGCCTGTTCCCTCAGATCAACACCTTCACCATCTACCTGCTGGAGCAGATTGACATGCACTTTTTTGGAGGGACAGGTTGGTGAAAGTGATTTCAGTAATGCTTGTGTTCAAGATTCCAGATCTGAGATAGATATTCATTTTTATTTTCTGTGTTTACTGTAAACTGTCATTTTCTGGATGCATCCGTGGATTTGTGGTTCAGGTTTGCAATCTGTGTAATGTGTATACAGTGTTTAGAGCCCCTGGAAATGTTCTCTGTATGATAAACAACATAAGATAAAATAAATACCCAAAGTAAAGAAAAAAGGAGTTTAACATGCAAAAGCTCCACCTAATGACGAGAGTTCAGAGAAAAAGAGAAATCTCACATGTGAAATGTCCAAAACGATTCTTACTTTGGCCCAAAAGTGTGTTTATGTATGAAACCATTCCTCGTAGTTAAAAGCTGATTAAGAAAATACATTTTCGTAGTGATTTAAAAACCATAAAACTAAGACTACAGCACATGCTTAGCTTTCTTACTCATTGTTTAATACTAATGCATAGATTTTTCTCCTCTCTCTAATTTGCGTGTCCCAGCTGCTACGAGTCTCATCTCTGCAGTCTACGGCATCCTACGCAGTCTGATCGCTCTGTCTCTGCTCTACGGTTTCTGCTTCGGTGCTCTCAAGGTACAAATGAACTGGATGACAAACAAAACGGAGCGTTGGTATGAAACGTGAATGTATCCCTTTCTCCTCTCTTCTCCTTATTTTGATGTTTTATGGTCATCCTCTTAGATTTAGGAATAAAAGAAGACGGGGAGTGCAGTTATAAATAGCGTGCAGCGAGGCAGTATAGCTAAGTGGAGCTGCAGCAAAATACAAAGTGTTGCTAGTCATCCTTCGAACGTGAACTGTGGGGAAGAAGCTTTTAAAGTGTGATGATCTAAAAGCGGCAGACTCTGGCTTTCAAGGTGCATGGTGGTATGATTCACACCGGTGTGTGTGTGTTTGTGTGTGTGTGTGTGTGTGTGTGTGTGTGTTTACAGGAGCCGTGGGATGAGCAGCACACCCCAGCTCTCTTCTCTGGCTTCTGTGGCCTTTTGGTGGTCTTCTCCTACCACCTCAGCCGCCAGAGCAGCGACCCCTCCGTACTACTGTGAGTATCAGTGTGTGTGTGTGTGTGTGTGTGTTTGCATGCACACACTGGGCCTGGTTGTCATACACTTCATTCTCAATAATCTTTAAATGAAGATCATTTTTTTGTTGTGAGGAAGGAATTTTGTTTATTCAGAAATGAAAGGTTTTGCCATTTTTTTTTTTGCTTTCAGTTGCTTTAGGGTTTGTAACCAACAATCTATTTATGCTGTTCAACACATATGACTCTCATTCCTAATATCTCCTCCTAACACATTTTCATTTACAGATCTCTGGTCAAGTCAAAGATAATGCCCGCTTTGGAAGAGAGTGAGGAAGAGGAGGAGGAAGACACGGAAAGTAAAGACCCACTGCCAGAGAAACTGCAGAGCTCTATGGTAACTAAAGATGTGAATGTATAAACACACTTTTCCAGCGTTCATTTTACTCCTCTGAGCATTTATTAAAAAGTATTTCTTCTAGTTTTAAATAGCGGCAGGCCAGAGCCATATTTATCTCCTGCCAGCTCAAACAGATTATCATCAGAACATCAATACTCGTTAATACTGTGTTTCTGAGTTGTGGAATTCATACATACTGTGTGTGAGTGGGCAGAGTGTTTTAAACTGTGTGTTGCAGGCGAGATAATAAAAGAATGTTTGCTGTCGATCATACTGTGTGATTACAGGGAATTATGCATCGGAGAAAACAAGCCTCCCGCCGCCTTTTACAGTATTAATGGGGATTGTGAAAAAAGTCTTCTCAAGCTGCTGCGTCTTTGATCTCCAAAAGTTGAAGGCTCAGAACGATGAGACCGAAATAATCTCACACCTAAATGAGTCCGATAGACGAATGCGTGTTCGCTCTTGTGTGGATTAGTAATGATTGCGGCGCTCCCTTCCCTCCTGTGCTCTGCAGAAGGAGATCCTGCTGTCGGATGTAGTCGTGTGCTCTGTTGCCTACATCCTAACCTTCGCCATCACTGCGAGCACCGTGTTCCTGTCTCTTAAGGTGAGATCCTCCATTGTTTCCCCTCTGTATCATTTCTGTCTTTTACTTTTGGTCTCTGTCGCAGTTTGCAGGAACGCCAGCAAAGTATTTTGTCTCATAATTATCTATTTTCATTCACTTTTGTTCTATACCAACTTGTATCCAGCCCTTTGTGACCATCGTGCTTTACGCTCTGGCGGGGACGGTGGGGTTTGTGACCCACTACCTGATCCCCCAGCTGAGGAAGCATCACCCTTGGTTGTGGATCTCTCATCCGGTGCTTAAGACCAAGGAGTACCACCAGTTTGAACCCAGAGGTCAGGTCACGTCTACTGTAAAAAGTCCAGAGTTGTCTGTTAAAAACTAACAAGTCAATTACCTGTATTGTTCAGAAAGGGCACGCACAAACGCCACACAGCTCTCTGAATTTATTATTTGACCACCTATTGATGAAATAGCATCATATATTTTTCATAAATAAAAAAACTCATATCTCACTGAAATGTTATTAGTAGGTATTAGAATACAATACTGCTAAGAGAGAAACACAAACCAAGTAAATTTCCTTTCCATCTAGATTATGACTTCCCTTACTGAATAGCAATTACAGATGTTTTTGTCGAAATCCTGTTTCGATCTGTAGAAAGCTGTGACTCTGATCCGCTTGTGTTATTTCGTTATTCTTCCGTTCCAGAGGACGCCGTGCTGATGTGGTTCGAGCGACTGTACGTCGGGCTCCTGTGCTTCGAGAAGTACGTGGTGTACCCCGCCATCGTGCTGAGCGCGCTCACCAATGACGGCTTCGCCCTCAGTCACCGCAAGAAGCTGGGAATCCAGTGAGTGGACACACGCGGCCACAAACACAGAGTGTGTGTGTGTGTGTGTGTGTGTGTGCTGAGCCACCTGTTGAATCTGTTGTCTGAACTCTTGTCTGTGCTGCCTCCAGCTGTGACGTTCTGCTGACGACAGTCGCTGGACTGAAACTCCTGCGCTCATCCTTCTGCGACCCCAGCTTCCAGTTCCTCACCCTGCTCTTCACACTCGTCTTTTTCCACTTCGACTGTCCGCACGCCTCCGAGAGCTTCCTGCTGGACTTCTTCATCATGTCTATTGTTTTCCACAAGGTCAGTGAGCAGGGTTTGGTGTCATATGGAGACTGTGTGTGTATATATATGTGCGTGTGTGTGTGTGTGTGTGTGTGTATCTGTAAGCCAATGGGCTGTGTATGGGAATACATTGTTGTGCATCATGACACAAAGATTGTCTACGAGATAGAGACACACAATGATAAATGGATACAGAAACCAACAGCTATGAACACCTTTGAATTTATCATTGAAAGGTGATTATTATCATTTTACTTAAAGGGGAATTCCACCATTTTACACACAGAGAGGTCTGTTTACTCATCATGGCAAGTCTGGGGGAGAAACCCCGATGATGCCATAGTGATGTCATCACGTCACCTCGGCAGTTTGACCCATATTAGGGACTAAAAGTCAGGATGTCTCGGCCTGTGAGACTATCTGTCTCTTTTGAGTAGCTCAACCTTATGCAAGTACAACACCAAATCATTGAGCAGGTCCATTGTGAGCAACAGCATTACTTTGAATTAAGACTTGGGCTGAAATGTTGCAGGAAAACATGAAATAGGACATTTTCAACTGCAACTGCCCAATGTTTACTTCTTTTGTCTGGATGTGTGAATTGCATACATAGTGGATTACATTTCATTTATATGCCTGCAGTTGACCACAGAGGGCTTATTAATTTTTTTTTCATAGGGAGTAATGTAAGAAGTCATACAAGGTTGTTTAAATAAATAATAAACTCCAATGTCTAATGTTTCACTATGCTTTTAATACAACCGCTGCTCTGTTGAGGTTTGTTTATAGGGGACTGACTGTGTGTTGTTTCTGTGCAGATGCGTGAGCTGTTGCTGAAGCTCCATTTCATCTTGGTTTACATCGCTCCTTGGCAGATCGCCTGGGGCAGCGCGTTCCATGCCTTTGCTCAGCCGTTTGCTGTGCCTCGTATCCTTCCTCTAAGACCTGCATGTGTGTGTGAGCGCATCAGTACCTGCTTTTCTTTCCTTGACTGGTGTGTGTGTGTGTCCAGACTCAGCCATGCTGCTGCTGCAGACTCTGCTCACCACCGTCTTCTACACCCCTCTGGCTCCCTTCCTGGGCAGCGCCATCTTCATCTCCTCCTATCCACGGCCCATCAAGTTCTGGGAACGAAACTACAAGTAAGGCCCCGACGAAGTGAGTGAGTGAGTGTGGAGTTAGTTTCCCAAACAGCCTGGAGGTGTTTGAAAATGCTTTGCTCGCATTGTGAGTCCCAATGGAGGAAATCAAATTGCTATTGAAAGAATGTGGCTGAATTGTCAACAAATCCCATGAAAAGACTAAAAGCAACAATGCAACGATTCGATCGTACTCACACGTGCTGTCAGCCAGCATGCAGCTTATTTCTCTGGGGTGTAGACCTTCACTGTTGTCCAAAAAATATCAAAAACATTAATGAGCCTCGCTGTTGCACTGCGTAACATGTTCCTTCTTTACTATGAACACACATGCTGCGGTTTATTTTGAGTCAATCCCACATTTCCCATCCTGCTGCTGTAAATACTCACTAGCATACCAAATGTATGTATGAATCCCCGGCTGAAAATAGTCCCAAACAGATGCACTATTTCATCAAGTTTGAGTGACGTTTTCATGAAAACTACAGTGCCCATCCGTTTCAGGGACTTACTGATTGTTTTATAAGAATAAAAGCATGTATTTTTGGCCTGTTTTTAAAGGTTTCCAGCTTCAGTAGAAATTAATGGGCTTGTCTCCGAGAGCCACGAGAGCAGGGAAGTTGGAAAGAGAAATTGACTCGTGGCTTCTTCCATATAGCTTATGAATTTAACATTTTTGCTGAAGGAGAAATCAATCCCAGCCTTTGAGCGGAGCTCGGCAGATTAGCAGATAGACCCTCCTCTTCTCTGACTCGCACTTACACAACGTAACCCCTCTGTTCTGCTGCCTTTGACTTATTGATGTGAGAGGCAGTTTGTCCTAAAATACTCCAACAATACTCCTGTAGCTTTGTTGTGCAGTGATCAGACACTGACTGTGTGATTTATATTTAGACGTTGTTGCACCATCTCTGCTGGAGTCAGATGTTGCTGTTTTTGTGCCGTAGTTGTACAAGTTTGAGCCAAACACCAGGACAACATGACATCAAGGGAATAACACATGGAAAACAGCTGAGACTACAGAATAGTTTAGTCTTAAAATATGTAGTTTTCAAGTTTGTCTGATGGCTGTGGAGGTTTTACAACGAGAGGGATCTATGCACATCGAATAAGATACAGTTTAAGATCTTCAAGAGGACTTACTCTTAATTCTTAAGCTCTTTCTTCATTTCAAGAAGATGTATTGCCTCTATCAGCTGTTTTCAATCTGTTTCGGCTGTGCCATTTTATAAAATATGTTTTGATTTGATTTAAAACTGATATTGCAGCTATTCAATCAGCAACATTTTAGTCAGCCTATTTTACATGACAAACACGAAGGAAAGCTTTGTGACCGTCGCATAAATGGTGCGTTTTGACGTCTTTTGGGGCAACAGCCTACATGGTTTTTACTGTTTCTGTCTCCTGTGTCTCGCAGCACAAAGCGTATTGACAACTCTAACAGCAGACTGGTGTCCCAAGTGGATAAAGAGACGGGTGAGTTCTTCTTCGCTCACTTCAGTGACAGGCTGCATCTGTTCAAATGCCGCGGCCTCTCTATCAGTATCTAATCAAGCAGTGTTGTATGAAACATGACTTGTGAAGCTCTTGAATAAATTAGGAATATCATTTCTTTGATTGATATCTTCACAGTGTCAATATTGTGAAGAAGGTACAAATGATAAATTATTATATCTAAACCGTGCAATACGGACTGCTGTCTTCCTCTCGCAGGGTGTGATGATAGCAACCTAAACTCCATCTTTTACGAGTACCTAACTCGCTCGCTGCAGCACTCGCTTTGTGGCGACCTTATGCTGGGCCGATGGGGCAACTACAGCGCCGGAGACTGTTTCATCCTGGCTTCTGACTACCTCAACGCCCTGGTCCACCTCATCGAGATCGGCAACGGGTTGGTCACTTTCCAGCTGAGAGGTCTGGAGTTCAGAGGTACAGTTTGACCGTCCCCACCGAGGCATGGGACAATACGTAGGCACGACCATGCTAGGCCAAAATAATTGCGATTCACGATATTATCCCGATAATCATCAAAATGTGCTTAAAACTCTTAAAATGTACTGGAATCCCTTTACTTTACATACCGTTAAAAAAAAGTATAGGCCTATTTTTAATGCATCACAGATAATTTTTTTTGGGAAAAACAAACAATCAAACAGTCTTAAATAAGGTAATCATAAATCATAAGGTCCCCCTGCATAAATAAAGGATGCATTAAATAAAAAACGGCAACACTGTGTGAGTCTGTTCTTTCTTACATTCTAATTAAAACATATTTTTTTAATCCGGCTCTATTTTTCACTTCTCTACCATGATAGCTAGACAGCTTTTGTAAGTCACTCATGTGAGGATATTCACCATTATTGTGAGTGCTTTTAACGCACTTTGTGATAAAGTCCTATCTCGTCCCATTCCTACTTGTAATGATTGACAAGCTAACTCGCTGTCTGACTGATCACCTCCATCTCTCTCCATCCCAGGTACATACTGCCAGCAGCGAGAGGTGGAGGCCATCACAGAGGGGGTGGAGGAGGACGACGCGTGCTGCTGCTGCGAGCCGGGTCACTTGCCCCACATGCTGTCGTGCAATGCGGCCTTCAACCTGCGCTGGCTGGCCTGGGAGGTGATGGCCACCAAGTACCTGCTGGAGGGCTACAGCATCAGTGAGAACAATGCCGCCACAATGCTACAAGTGTACGACCTCCGAAAGCTACTCATCACCTACTACCTGAAGGTACGCTTCCTTTGCGTGTATCTGTTCATGTATGTGCATTTTGCAGGATTAGTTGTACAGTCATGTGACTGTGGTTAAAGTAAATAGTATGTACAAAGTATCACCTCTTCACCAGGTAACCGGGCATGGTATGGATATTTATCATTTCTCTATCATTGGTAATGTATGTTGTGAATCTTAATACGTTATTTTTTTGTCAAAATTAAAACTGCAAAGTAGTTACTTACTGTTCTCTTCCGCGAAACATTACCACTCTAGCTGAAAATGGAGGTTCTTGTTAAACTTCCCATAATTTAGCCAGTATGTCAAATGTTTAATACACACACTAGTGTTAACATGGAATAACATGCAGAACAATCTGAAGCTTAGTTTACTTTTATCCTTAAGGCAATTTGAATTTTTAATGTTGTCCTATTTCACTTCCAGTTGTTCTTGTTTGGGTTGATTAATTTGCCTTCATTTATTATTAAGTTTCTTATTTGTGTTTCTTGGTGCCTAGGATTTATTGTTGTTGCTGTTTTGTTTTTGTTTGTCTTCAAACTCGGCTACATTGTAAATGACGTCTCTATCTCAATGTATTTCCGAGTCAAAATAAAAGTTGAATGAAAACTTGGCCTCGACCAAGAAATCGGCTGAATTTAGCTGATTTCTGAGGTGGGACGATGTCTGCTGAGATCCTTTTTCTGTGTAGATAAGATGATATTTTAATTATACTGATTATACTGAGTCACTTGTATTGAAAGGTACATAATACAGCTCAAGGCATCGACCTTTGACACCTTCAATCACCCTAAACTGTGACATTGACAAACCAGTGTCTGGTGCATTAACCGTTATTACAAATGACAGCTTGCCAATAGTAACTCACTTTTTCCTGCTCCTTCCCCTCTTCTCTCAGAGTATTATCTACTACCTGATCCACTCTCCCAAACTGTCCACCTGGCTCAAAGATGTCACCGTCCAGGAGGCGCTGCAGTCCTACACCAAGTGGCACCACATCGAGCGCGACCCTCAGGTCTTTAGTGTGAAGATCGATGAAGACTACGTGCACTGCCTGCAGGGGGTGACGCGCGCCAGCTTCTGCAACGTCTACCTGGAGTGGATCCAGCACTGTGCTGGGAAGATGGAGACGGTACATCGCTTAAAGATTTTTCTATCAAACGTCATTATGGGTTAGAGCAGCGAACAGCAGCTGTTTTTCTCACTTAACGGGTTTGTCGTTTAGTCTTTAAAATATCAGAAAACAGTGAAAAATGCCCGTTAAAACTTCCCAGAGCAATTTGATGTCTTTAAATTGCTTGTTTTCTCTTACCGTCAGTCCAAAAACTAAAATATCAAAACTGAAAACCAAAAAATATCACTACAGTGACAATGAAACGTTAAAGTTGCAGTGAATAGAAACAAGACAACATTTGAGCAGAATCTGCACTTATTTTTGATCTGTACTCCAGTATCTTCACGTTTGTCCTGTCTTTGTGTTCGTGTCCAGCCTGTGGACAGTGACGAAGACTCTCCTTTGGTCACTCTGTCTTACGCTCTCTCCGTCCTGGGCAGGAGATCCCTCGGCACGGCCTCACACAACATGTCCAACAGGTAAACCTTGTTCAAGCCAATAAGCAACACAAATAGATTAGTGAGTATATTACTAGAGTATATTACTGATTCTCACTAATCTGTGTGTGTTGCCTGCAGTTTGGTAGATTCACCAGATGGGGGCAATAGACACTAAATCTTTAACCATGCACATTGTTCAAACAGATTTCTTTCACTGCACTCATGACTTTTTGTCTTTGCACGGTTTATTTTCTAAAAATACTTCTTAGTTTTATAACTTTCCCCCTCCTCCCCTCTATTTTTTGTGTCTCTACTTTTCCCCACAAACCTCTGCCTCCCACCACAAAGTCTGGAATCATTTCTGTACGGTTTCAACACCCTGTTTAAAGGCGACTTCCGCATTGCCACCAAAGACGAGTGGGTTTTCGCTGATCTTGACCTCCTGCAGAAGGTGGTGGCTCCTGCAGTCAGAATGAGCCTTAAACTGCATCAGGTAAAGTGTACTGTGCTTTTAAATGGCCGCTGCTGTAACACTGGGATTGTTTCCACAAAATTCTACTCTTCTGTAAATACGCAGACATTTGTGCGTCATTTAAAGTTTCTAATAATATCTTCACGATGGTTGTTTCTCATCCCAGGAGAGAGACTGTTTCCTAATATCAAAATCTACGGTGCTCCATCATGCCTTTCTTGCCCTTTCAGGATCACTTCACCTGCCTGGAGGAGACAGAGGAGGTCTCTATCCTGTACGAAGCCATCACAAACTACCGCAGCAGCCTGGTCATCTGTCACGAGAGTGACCCCGCCTGGCGTAAGGCGGTATTGTCCAGCCGCGACACGCTGCTCACACTAAGGCACATGATCGATGACGGCACGGACGAGTATAAGATCATCATGCTGTACAAACGACACCTCAGCTTCAAGGTCATCAAGGTAAAAAGGGCCGAGGGTGTCGGCGGCGTGTGTTTTAATGTTTATGAAAATGTTCTTACGCAAAGTGAATGAATAATGTGAGCTGGTGAGAAATGCCAGACAGCTTTATAGAGTGCATAAAGCCTGACGAGCGACCAACCAGTAACAACTAAGACGAGGTTCGGAAGTAAATCCGAGGGGTGCGGTGCAGAACAACGCACACAAATCACAAACACTTTTCTATCTGCGTGGCTGAGCATGAACACAAACATGAAATATGATCACAAGTGGTCCCCTGAGACCCTGTTCAGATGCTTTCTGATGTGAGCTGCAACGCATCTCCACTGAATAGATCGTAGGTCTGAAGTCTCCTGAAAAGTGCAGACTTGCAAAGTTTAATGTCTTAAAGTTTTTTATCAACCCATTACACATTACACACTTTAGAGTTGCTGGTAGGCACATTTTGCCACCTTTTGGACACAACCAAGATAACTGTTTCCAGACTTTGTGCAAGGCCAAAGTGAATAAGTGTATTTTCCCCAAAATTCCCTTTATATCCTTTATCCTTTAGACAGGTAAAAAGATCCATCAAAGAGCATCTCTAAAATTCACTTATTATCACGTGTTCACTTTCTGTATGGCTTAAACAAACAACATATAATATTTAGATGAATAAGCGGTGCTGGTGGGAGGGTTTGTGGGGCAGGGCCAGCTGCTGTTACCCCCTGTTCTAAGTATTTATGCTAAGCTAGCTGTAGCTTCATATTTAATCCTACAGATACAAACATGAATGGTGTCCATCTCCTCGTCTAACTCTCAGCAAGAGAGCGAATAGGCATATTTCCCAAACTGTCAAGCTATTCCTTTTAGTCAGGTTTTCATCTGTGTGGGTTTTGATTGGTCTGTTGATCACTCTTTTTTGACTGCGGTGACCATAATAAGTGCACTCATTTCTGTCTAATCCTCTGCCACATAAAGTTTTAGCTGTTCAGTGGAAGGATGATGTTAAAACTAAAACCTCAGCTCTCCTGGATGAGGCTGAAACAGCAGATGAGAAAAGGCTTCTATTTGGTCCCCGGATATACAGTTTAGTGCCTCTACATCATTAATCTCCGTTCTAATTAGGTAACGTTCTAACAATTGGGAGAGGCCAGGTAATGCCGTTGCTAAAATGTTTTGCCAATGGAGGAGGATGAAACGTAAATGACCTAGTAGTTCTTTAAAAAGTAATTACATATCATTTTTGTATAATCTGACCTGGTCTCTCTCTGCAGATCAATAAGGAGTGTGTGCGAGGTCTGTGGGCGGGTCAGCAGCAGGAGTTGGTGTTTTTACGGAACCGAAACCCGGAACGCGGCAGCATCCAGAACTCGAAGCAGGCGCTGAGGAACATGGTGAACTCGTCCTGCGACCAGCCGCTGGGCTACCCCATGTACGTGTCTCTCACCGCCATGCCAGACCAGATGTGTCCAGCGTGGCACTAAAATCACAAGGTTTTAGGAGTGGAGTTAAAAGCTTGCGTCAATTAAAATGTTGTTGCTCACTTCACCTTTGCAGAATGGGCGTCCCTTGGTGCTGATAGTATGACATTTATTCTATTATCTCCTAGGTATGTGTCACCACTGACGACATCGTACGCAGGGACACACCGTACGCTCCGCAGCATTGGAGGAGGAGCTTTAAGTCTGGACGCCATTCGATCCTGGCTCTGCTCTAAATGGTTACGGTCAGTTTAGAATAAACACATTTCTGCATATTTGAGAAACATACATTATATTCCCCACTTCAGTCAAGAATGCAGTGTTTTCCTCCTCAGGCTCAACCTCTCCCCGTCACTGTGCTCTTCAATTAACATTCTTCACATGCTGAAGTCCGTCATCATTGTATTATTTAGTTCAGTCTGGTGGGTGTTGTTGCATGTGATGCTGGAACTGAGAGGTCATGAGTTCAGCTCCTGAAACAACCTCCTTGAATCAGATATTCTGGATAAGAGGCTCATTTTCTCTTCAGTTTAAAATAGAATATATTATCTGTATACTATCTACAATAGAGTAGAAAGCCTTTATTGTCCTTGTACATAAAGAATACAACAACTTTAGGAGTAAAAAAAAAAAACACTAAATCAAAACAACTTCAGCAAACAAACAGTTTCTAAAATAATTAGTAAAAAAAATAAATACAATGTGATTTTGCACTAGAATAAATGTATTTATTGCACCAGATCCAGTAGGTTGCCCTCACACAATTAGGAAAAGTCATGAAGAATCAAGCCGATAAAAGAACATTATGAATGTTATTTTTGAATCTGTTTAAGAGGGTCTGGGCTCTCCAGGACCCCAAACACAACAGTAGAGTTAAGACGATGTGCAAGATGCAGAAAGTTGTGTTGATGACACATGAGATTATCGTAACTTTATAATGGTCACTTATTATTCAGCTGGTTGCATTTGGTGTAAATCCCTCTCACGCAGCGTAATGCTGAGCGAGTGTTTCTCAGTTGATTCACAGATATTGACTTAGTAGAAGTCAGTGCTCGGGAGAGACTCCCCGGCCAACTTAATGTGGTTTTAAAGACACGCACAGGGACAGTGGGAGTGAGAGGACTGCAGAGTGGGAGGACAGCCAAAGGATTTGAATCTTGTTACTCCTGTTTCAATCCTGTTTCATCGGCCCTGAGTTAAAGGTGTATGCTTAATTTCAGTAAGTAGCCGAGGAGCCGAGGAGATGGGCTGTGCCTCGTCAGCGAGAACACATTTCACTAATTTAAAAGGAACACTGCACTAGTGTGTCACATATGCCAGCACAGTTATGTAACATCTCCTGTTTTGTGTTTGTGTGTGTGTTAACCAGCTGGAATAGACAAGGCTTGCTAAATTTTTGATGGCCCTTTGCCAGTTTGTGTCCCTTGCACTGATGTGGACATGAATAAATAAATCAGAGCTGTGTGTGTGTGTGTGTGTGTGTGTGTGTGTTCTGCAGGGTGCGTAAGGACAACCTGACCAGCTGCAACAGTGGTGTGAACATGGAGGATGTGGACTGCGGTGCCGGTGGATCGTCCTCGCTGAGCAACAACCGCCCGTCCTCCGTCACGTCCAACAGCCTGAGCCTCTACCAGCACAGAGCCAGGACGACACACAGTCACAGACACCACAATGCAGGTAGACACCGGCCCACGCGCACGCACACACACGTCTTTTTATCCTACATTGATTCCACCGACCAGAACCAAATTCAAAACCGAAATCTAACTTCCAAAATAAACTGCTAATATGTTTTCCAGAAGATTTTGTGTAATGCATACAATGAACCATCATTTTTAAAAACGTTCAGTGACCTGAACTGAAGTTAAACGGCAAATCTGATTTCATGTCATTTTGTATAAAAAGCACATGATTCATCAGTCTCAACACAAACTAAATATCTTTAGAAATGTGATTTATGTGGATGTCCAAAAAACAAAAAGCCTTGTTAGTTCATTATGGTTTTTTGTTTTTTTTATATTCGATTAATAAAGTATGTACTTCTGTGTGTGTTTCGGCAGCCAGGAGAGAATACCGCAGTCGGTCAGTGCAGCCTCAGAGTCAGCGTCCCCCCGTCAGCAGCCAATCAGGGCCCATCCTGGACTCAGGCTCCACCCACGGGCTCGTCCAGCGTCTGTCCAACAGTCAGCTGTCCTTCAACACTTCCATAGCCTCTATATTCTCACAGGTACACACACACACACACACACACACACACACACACACACACACACACA
>CALSBV010010813.1:5488021-5532625 GCA_943590825.1 Bovichtus diacanthus
ACACACACACACACACACACACACACACACACACACACAGAGCAATAAGAGGATGCTTCTCTCTTCAGGTCCCTCGTCTCTCAGGAGCAGGTGGGATCAGCTCACAAATCCAGGCAGCGCAGCATCAGCAGCGCTCCAGCCAGGTACAAGCTTGTTTACACTTCTATACATCCACACTGTGTGTTAGCCAACACACTGCAACACGTTGTTGTGTATTGTATGTCCAGTGTGGACATAGTGCACTTGAATATTACTCAAATGGTCATTTTGACATGCTATGAAAACACTGTATGCAACATCTTCAAATGAAAGAAGATTCAGGAAAAAGACAGCCTTGTATTTTTGTCTTAAACCCTCTTACACTTTAAAAGAATAACTTGAACACATACAGCTCCTTTTAAGCAAATATAAATAAATATAATAAAGTGAGAAATAAAGCCTGTAAATTAAGAGTGTCAGAAAATTGCTTTAACTTATAATAGAAACATTAAAAAGTCCTCCAGTTGAACTGAAACTGAGACCTAAAGTTGCCGTGACAGGATTTTCCTGCCACAGCAGCAATTCTGTATGTTACAGTCGTGTCATGTTTAGCAGTAAAACCCCTGAAATCCACTGCATTTTGTTTGTGCAGACGCTAAGTGGTTGATGTTATTACCACTGCAGTTTCTCATCATTACAAAATCTCATCCAAGACACAATTTCACAGCTGATGGCCAAAGCATGTGATTATAGTGAATTATTTACTACAAGTTATCCTTCGACACAGCCTGCTGCCTTTTGATAATTGTTTGTGAATGAGCACGTTTGTGTGTTTACTGTACACTACTATATGTCTTTCCCAGGTTTCCTCGTCTTCGTCCACGCTCAGCTTGCTGTTTGGGAAGCGTAGTTTCTCCAGTGGCCTGGTTATCTCTGGGCTGTCCGCTGCTGAGGGGGGCAACACCACGGATACACAGTCCTCGTCCAGCGTCAACATCGCCATGGGGCCCTCGCACAGGTCCAGCAGCAGAGCCACACAGGTACGGCACAAATCAACAGGGAGACACGCAAAGTCCCTGCACGTCTCCTCCCTCACTCAGAATGTGAGCCTCTCATTGCAGCAGGAAGATATACAAAGCATCATGTAGCTTCATATTGATCATCAAAATATTACTGTAGTCCCTTCCATCCATCCATCCATCTTCAACCGCTTATCCGGGGTCGGGTCGCGGGGGCAACAGCTCCAGCAGGGGGCCCCAAACTTCCTTTTCCCGGGCCACGTTGACCAACTCTGACTGGGGGACCCCGAGGCGTTCCCAGGCCAGTGTGGAGATATAATCTCTCCACCTCGTCCTGGGTCTTCCCCGTGGTCTCCTCCCAGCTGGCTGTGCCTGGAACACCTCCCTAGGGAGGCGCCCAGGGGGCATCCTTACCAGATGCCCGAACCACCTCAACTGGCTCCTTTCTACGCAAAGGAGCAGCGGTTCTACTCCGAGCTTCTCTCGGATGACTGAACTCCTCACCCTATCTCTAAGGGAGAAGCCAGCCACCCTTCTGAGAAAACCCATTTCGGCCGCTTGTACCCGCGATCTCGTCCTTTCGGTCATGATCCAACCTTCATGACCATAGGTGAGAGTAGGAACGAAGATAGACCGGTAGATCGAGAGCTTTGCCTTCTGGCTCAGCTCTCTTTTCGTCACAACGGTGCGGTAAAGCGAGTGCAATACCGCGCCCGCTGCTCCGATTCTCCGGCCCATCTCCCGCTCCATTTTCCCCTCACTCGTGAACAAGACCCCTAGGTACTTGAACTCCTTCACTTGGGGTAAGGACTCATTCCCTACCCGGAGTAGACAATCCACCGGTTTCCTGCTGAGAACCATGGCCTCAGATTTTGAGGTGCTGATCCTCATTCCAACCGCTTCACACTCGGCTGCGAACCGATCCAGTGAGTGCTGAAGGTCACAGGCTGTTGATGCCATCAGGACCACATCGTCTGCAAAGAGCAGCGATGAGATCCCAAGCCCACCAAACTGCAACCCCTCCTCCCCCCGACTACGCCTCGATATCCTGTCCATGAATACCACAAACAGGATTGGTGACAAAGCGCAGCCCTGGCGGAGGCCAACACCCACCGGGAACGAGTCCGACTTACTGCCGAGAACCCGGACACAACTCTTGCTTTGGGCGTACAGGGATTGGATGGCCCTCAAAAGCGCCCCCCTCACCCCATACTCCCGCAGCACCTCCCACAGTATCTCCCGGGGGACCCGGTCATACGCTTTCTCCAGGTCCACAAAACACATGTAAACCGGATGGGCATACTCCCAGGCCCCCTCCAGGATCCTTGTGAGAGTGAAGAGCTGGTCCGTTGTTCCACGGCCAGAACGGAATCCGCATTGTTCCTCTTCAATCTGAGGTTCGACTATCGGCCGAACCCTCCTTTCCAGCACCTTGGAGTAGACTTTACCCGGGAGGCTGAGCAGTGTGATACCCCTATAATTGGCACACACTCTCTGGTTCCCCTTTTTAAACAGGGGAACCACCACCCCGGTCTGCCACTCCTTAGGCACTGTTCCCGACTTCCACGCAATGTTGAAGAGACGTGTCAGCCACGACAGCCCCTCCACACCCAAAGCCTTCAACATTTCTGGACGGATCTCATCAATCCCCGGGGCCTTGCCACTGTGGAGTTGTTTGACTACCTCAGTGACTTCCACCAGGGAAATTGCTGATGATCCCCCATAATCTTCCAGCCCTGCCTCTATCAAAGAGGGCGTATTAGTCGGATTGAGGAGTTCCTCAAAATGCTCCTTCCACCGCCCGAGTACCTCCTCAGTTGAGGTCAACAGTGTTCCATCCCTGCTGTAAACAGCTTGGATGGTTCCCCGCTTCCCCCTCCTGAGGTGCCGGACAGTACGCCAGAAGCACTTTGGTGCCGACCGAAAGTCCTTCTCCATGGCTTCTCCGAACTCCTCCCACACCCGCTGCTTTGCCTCTGTCACGGCCGAGGCCGCTGCCCTTCGGGCCTGTCGGTACCTTGCAACCGCCTCTGGAGTCCCCCGTGATAACATATCTCGGAAGGACTCCTTCTTCAGTCGGACGGCTTCCCTGACCACCGCGGTCCACCACGGTGTTCGAGGGTTACCGCCCCTTGAGGCACCTAAGACCTTGAGGCCGCAGGCTCCCGCCGCAGCTTCAGCAATGGAAGCTTTGAACATTGACCACTCAGGCTCAATGCCCCCAACCTCCACAGGGATGCCAGAGAAACTCCGCCGGAGGTGTGAGTTAAAGGTCTCTTGGGTATGGGCCTCCTCCAGACGTTCCCAGTTCACCCGCACTACCCGTTTGGGCTTACCAGGTCTGTCCAGACTCTTCCCCCACCCCCTGACCCAACTCACCACCAGATGGTGATCAGTTGACAGCTCCGCCCCTCTCTTTACCCGAGTGTCCAAAACATGCGGCCTCAGATCAGATGATACGATTACGAAATCGATCATCGATCTTCGGCCTAAGGTGCTCTGGTACCATGTACACTTATGAGCATCCTTATGTTCGAACATGGTGTTTGTTATGGACAGCCCATGTCTAGCACAGAAGTCCAATAACAAACAACCACTCGGGTTGAGATCAGGGAGGCCGTTCCTCCCAATCACGCCTCTCCAGGTGTCTCCATCGTTGCCCACGTGCGCGTTGAAGTCTCCCAGTAGAACTATGGAGTCCCCTACTGGAGCCCCCAACAGGACTCCATTCAGGGTCTCCAAGAAGGCCGAATACTCTGAACTGCTGTTCGGTGCATATGCACAGACAACAGTCAGAGTTTTCCCCCCCATAACCCGTAGGCGTAGGGAGGCGACCCTCTCGTCTACCGGGGTGAACTCCAACGTAACGGCACTCAGCCGGGGATTTGTGAGTATCCCCACACCCGCCCGGCGCCTCACACCCTGAGAAACTCCAGAGAAGAATAAGGTCCAACCCCTATCCAGGAGTACGGTTCCAGAACCGAGACTGTGCGTAGAGGAGAGCCCAACCAGATCTAACTGGTAGCGCTCTGCCTCCCGCACAAGCTCCGGCTCTTTCCCCCACAGAGAGGTGACGTTCCACGTCCCCAGAGCCAGCCTTTGCCGCCCAGGTCTGGTCCGTCGAGGTCCCCGACCTTCACTGCCACCCGTCTGGCAATGTACCCGACCCCAACGGTTCTTCCTGCGGGTGGTAGGCCCACATGATGGAGAGGGGGGGGGTGCCACGTTGCTTCTTCGGGCTATGCCCGGCCGGGCTCCGTGGCAAACCCGGCCACCAGGCGCTCGTTGACGGGCCCCCCTTCCAGGCCTGGCTCCAGACGGGGGCCCCGGGCTTCCTCCGGGCAGGGTCACACCTCCTCTTTTTTGATGTGCCATTGGGGTTTTTGAACCATTCTTTGTCTGGCCCCTCGCCTGAGACCAATTTGCCATGGGAGACCCTACCAGGAGCACTAGGCTCCCGACAACACAGCCCTCAGGTTCATAGGAGCACCCAAACCCCTCCACCACGGTAAGGTGATGGTTCTCGGAGGAGCTGAACTAAGGGACTGTAGTCCCTTACTTCACTTTTAATTGGGAGGATAAGCTGGAAAGTGAGTTTTAAAAGCCAGTAAGGCAAACGCATTCATCAAAAATCTAATCAAAGCACATAAATAGGATTTTTTCTTTTATTGTGGGAAAATAAAGATACTCCTCGCTAATTTGAATAGGGATGCAAACCGTACGTAAAAAGTACAGTACACACTATAAACAAATAATATTTCCCTAATGTGCCTGTTCCTTGCCTCCTCTCGTTCTCCTTTATCAGTGGACATCAGAGCCATATGAAAGTATAGACGCGACCTACTCCAACGCAGCCAACACGGTGAAAGACGGCGTGCAGTCAGGTGACCGAGGCTGCAGCCAGGGATTAGACGAGACCCAGGAGGACTCAGCATCTGCCTCAACAGCTCCGGAGGCAACAGATCAAAAGACTGTCTGAGAAAGAGACAACACACACACACACACACACACACACACACATACACACATTCTCGTGCCCATATACAGAGAGGACTGTATGAAAAGTTACACATAAACACAAACATACAGAGGATTGTATGACACCCATGCACACGAACCTGCCTCCTCTCCCGTCCTCAGCATGTGGTCTCACCTTGTTGTCTGAATGTAAACAAGTCTGAAAACATGATCTCGGATCCGGTTGATGAAATAAAGACGTTTTTAAATGAGGCTGCCTTTTCTTTCTACCTCTGGTCATGTCGCCTATGGTTACGAGGTTTCGTGTAATGTAATCGTAAATGTCTTATTGTTACTATGATTTCTCAAGGCACCATAGAAGAAGAGTGTCCTGCACGGTGAACCCACGGTGCAGAAAATGCCAAACTTCCTAATCTCAGTTTAAATCATCCCGCATCATTTCGAAGGATACAAATCATAAACCCCTCCAATGCCTAACAAACAATGCTGTTTGCTGTTTGCTGTTTCCAAAAAGATCCATATTTTAGTTTTTCAGGCCAGCATGTGATCCCAGAAACCTTTTGGCCTCTAGTCAGCAATGTGAGCTGCTCACGTCTCCCCAGGGCGATGAAACACTGTGGACTACTTGACAGTACATACTTGTGATGAGTAGTTTTACGCTGTGGCCGACAGAAACTGAAAAAAATGTATTAAATAATCATAGCGTGGAGGAATTTCATAACATAATCATCTCCCCTAGGCCTTTGGAGTATATTTTTTATTTGTTTAAGTTTGACTACTCTAAGGCCTACAAAATAAGAAAGAAATCAAGGATTCCTCCCTAAACATTTACAATGTGGAGAACGCTGTGAAACACCATTTGGACATTCATGTTGGGAAATAAAACGTGTGAAGAGCATAGTTGAGCTGGTAACTGAAGAAATCAAATCAAAGTTTTTTTGAGTGATGAAAGGTGCGTTGGTGGACCCTGAACTTGTAATAGTGTTAATTTAGTTAATTAGCCCCTATCTGTCTATAAAACACACTTTTGTTTAATAAATGCATATTAACTTGTCAAAATTCTAATCCAAACACGTCATTGCATCTATATCTGTAGGAGCTTCACATTGACACGTGGACCTGGTGATGGAGCTAGATGTTAAGATGTTAAGGGATCACCAAAGTTATTACAATTCATCCTGAGGGGGAAACATGAATGTCTGTACCACATTCAATGTCAATCCATCCAATATTTCCTGAGGCACCTTATGATGGCACTACAAGGAAAAGTCAGACGCTCACCAAAGTTAACAGGATCCGTCCTCTGGGGACCATGAATGTCTGTACAAACCTACCTGCCAAACGCATTTTAGCTGATGTCTGAGGGAACGTGGAAACATTATTATTTGTAGAGTTGCACTGATAACCAGAGCTGTGTAGAGAATGTAAATGTCGTCTCTGCTGGTCCCCCACACCTCCAGTCAAAGAAAGACACAGTCACATTTGGCAAAAATCTATTAAGTATTTATTGTAAGTTGTTACATTTAGATTTCTTTCTCTAGCAGCACTATTTAAATTACAGATATTCAAGGGCAGTTACCATAGATTGGAGTTTTCTCTTAATGCAAGATGTCACCGTGTAAACAAAGACAGAGACTGAACCTTAGATCAACATGTACCACAGCTGAACCAGACTCGTGGTGATCGGGTGAAGTTAAACTTTAATGAACAACACTGTTGTGTCTTTTGAGATTTAAAAAAAAAAAAAAAAAAAAACAATGACTGAAATAAACCTGCTGTTAAAAATAAATGAAAAGAGTACAAAACAATTAAAAAATAGAGAACAGCATTTTTTTTTTTTTTTTTTTTTTTAGACAGTTATCAGTTGCATCTGATATAGTTGCTTGTAATGCACATCAGTCATAATGTTCAGTGCCTGTTTACAAAGTCTTCAGGTCTGTTGGTTACATGTCGATGAAGTAGATTATATGTGGATGATTCAGAGAGATGACACAAAAACCCACGACAGCAACGTGAAAAGACAAATAACAAATTGTGTTTCTTAAGCAACATTTTGAGTCCAACAGAACATGTGATTTTATATTCCAGCAATTCCTTTGACCCCTTTACATTGAAACAAAAAAGGTAGATTATAATTTTGGCACATTTTATCCCCCCAATAACGCATTGTTGTACTTCCTGGGACATTTGCATTGACCAGTGTGTCAGGCAAATTCAACCTTGTTGGTATCCTTTTTACTTTTTTATTTTACGTAGCTCAACTAATGTTTTTAAAAGGAATAGTTTGACATTTGGAAACGATGCTTATTCGCTTAACTTGCAGAGAGTGACAAGACACTCACATGTCTGGAGGGGGGTATCGATCTTCTCACCTAACTCTCGGCGAGTGTTTTTTTTTTTTTTTTTTTTTTACAATTAAACAATTTCACACAGCTACTGTAAATGTAAACCAAGTGGAGTCTTTCAGGAAAAAAAAAAATCCACATTTTCTTAACTGGAGTTGGGTGTAAACTGTCCTTGGTGAAAACTACGGTGCAATCTGTAGCGTCCTGTCATGCAGAGAATTGCCAACACCAACATAATTATTTCTCACAATGTAAAAATTCCTGAATGCTCAGCGCTGATGAATTCGTACCAGCTGTCTTAAGTATAGATTCACTAGATGAGACGAGTCCGTCCCGTGATATCCTACAACACAGGATGGCGTTTCATCAAGGTTTGACGAATAAAACAGGAAAGTAATTTCAATGCTACAGGGAAGGGATTCCTGCATCTCAGGGCGCTTCAGACAGCGACTTCTGATCAAGGATTGATGATCATTTTCTTTTGAAAAAACTCATTAAAAAAAAAAAAAGTCATGATGAAAAGCAATCAGATCTTTGGGCAGCGCGACCCTGAGGTTCAGGGACACGGTGCTCTGAGATGTTCGAGAAAGTTGCACAATCTATTAAACTCATGAGCTCACTGGCTGCTGTTTGAAGCTCCACCGTCATTTTCTCATCTGAAACCTTGAGGTCACATTTGCGTTGTGTGGCACGAGAATACATTTCACTCCACATCTTGTTGACCATTAGTGCACAAGGTTAAGATTGAACCCCCTTTGATGTAAAAAGAAAAAAACAGTCAGGATCTCAGTCATCATCAAAAGTTGTCAAGCAACCAGTGAAAACTAGGGAAAAGTTGAGCTCAACTAACAAAACTTTTGATTAAGAAGCCCGCTGCACTAGCACTGTCCTGGTAAAATTACTCTGCAAGTCATGCATGTGGAAATAACCAACCATAGTCTATATTTGTTAATACAAAGAGGGTCATTTAGTCATTTTGGCAATTCATGAGACACTCGAAACAAGAATTAAGAACCCATAACCGTCAATATTAGTGAAACATACTAGAAGAAAAATATGAATCTCTCAAAAGAGTTTCTGATATTTTTAATTGTCTGCATACTGCAGTACTTGAATACATACTCATACAGTATCGTTTATAGCAAATAACTGAATTATTTCATTTATTTAGCAAAAAGCATGCTGAATAGAAAAAGATGTCACACTAATCGCATAAAGTGACAGTAAAATTCTTTTTTTATTTTCACCTGCGGATCATCTCTCAACGCCTGTGATCTATCTACAAAGGCATGACAAAAACCAAGAGGCTTAGGCATCTAAATCAATAAAGAGAAAAGTGATTGCCTAAAACTGTTGAAAACCAACTTCAACCAGGTACCTGCACAAATGTAATCTCTTTCCTAAAGTAGCACAAACACCTCTGAAAGAGGTACAAAAGAGACAATATGAGGGTGTCAGTAGGAGGAACAAACATCAGTGTTATTTTTGCTGTAAAACGTGACCATCTCGGCTCTAACTGCTATTAACAGTGCTGTATGTGAGAGAGACAGAAAGAGATCTTGAGGTCTGTTGTGAAGCATAAAGAGGCACCGAATCCAACTGAGGGAACACGCAAAGCAGGTTTCAAACCACCATCAGTCGATAAACCTGTCTTTCTTCAGTCATGATGCACTGTGAGGAATTGTGGAGAAAATTCTATACATCCACCCTCCTATTATCATTTCCATCTCGGTTCAGGAGCTTAGTTTTCTGTACAAATAAAGAGTTAAAAAATAAATTATCAGACCTAAATCAACCCTGAACTCGAAGCTAAAAGTTGCTCTCAAGAGCTGAGTGAATGGTCTTGTAAGTAACGTATTATTGAATTTTCTTACATCTGGCATTAGGGGATTATTAAAAAAACAGAAAGCCCACTTCTGCTGATGTGTTCCACATCAACGCTACTGTATTAGCACAGTGATAGTCTGACTGGATGTGGCTACAAAAAGAACAAGAAGATGAAGAATAGAAAAATAAGTTGCTGTTGTTTGCTGACGACATGGTGCTGCACACATTTAATTACAAATTCACACTAACAGCTGTGCAGTGACACACAACAAAAAGATAACGTTAAAGATAGAATGTTAATTCATACAAAGTGGATTTTTATTTTATTTTATTAGTCAACTACTGGTTAAAAAATGTGACGTACGTCTGGACAGTGCACATGCTCCAACTCAGCCCTTCAACGAGAGACTATGCAACTTTTGAATGACAAAACAACACAGTCTGACTTCTGAATGAGAAGTTGAATTCATAAGCAGTAAACGTGACCTTTGTCTAACTTGATGTACTCAAAGGTTTTGGCGTTGCAGCCTTACTTTGGTCTGGTGTGACCACTGTGGTGGCTAATGTTAGCTGACGCTAGCAAACTTCACACAGGTGTCGCCCTTCACTTGATATTACAGAGTCAGTTGCTGACTGTATGACCTGACTCTACTTGTGCTACGTTTACACAATGTTTTATCAACGATAGTTTAGCAAAAGTTACATAGTCTTGCTTAAAAAAAAAGAAAAAAAAAAAGGCCGAATGTTACACTGAAAAACGACAAGGACAAGTCCTGGGCAGCCCGACTCGAGCCCCTCACAGAAAAGGGGGCTGGAATACAATATTTGTCACAGAAAGTCATGATGTGGTTGCTTATTAAATAAATAAACGTGTTCCCCCTTAGTTAGGAAATACTGCACAGGGTCAGCTACTAGTGTTGTAGCCTGAGTAATGAGAGTCTTTCCTGACAGTCAGTCAGTCAACGGTTCTGTCCGTTACCTTCCAGTTGTCTACGTCATCTTACTAAGACTCCAGCACACAGCCACATGTCAGACAACAACACATTTATTTGTTTTCAGCAAGGTTTCTTTTTTTTATCATCACGAAGGCATATACTATTTTCTCTGTATATTAATTGTTATATATACAGTATATCTCTATATATATCTATATATATATATAGATATATATGTATAATATTTATATAGAAACAAAAAAAGCGTACATTTTTGCTGAATAAGATTGAAGAATATCAGCAAAGGGCATTGTAAACCATGGTCCATCAAACAGGTGAAAGGTGCGGTAGTTCGCCCTTTCCCAACTCACCCACAGTAACAGATTTGCATAGGCAAAAATGGGATTAGCCCTTAGACAGTGGATTCCTGAATTCTTTATAGAGATGCAAAATCTAGTTCAGCTCAACACAATTAAAAACAAACATACATACAAACAAAAAAATAATCGACTAGGCCAAGCTCTCTTTAACCCCTCTGGTCATATACATAGTCATTTTTCTGTGCACATTTTTGTTTACAGTGTTAGGCTTCAAGTAGATCTAAAAACAACTTGTACATTGACAACTAGATGTGAAATAAATTAACCAACATGAGAGGTAGTGAAAAGCCTACGGAGACGTTTGTTGTTGTTTTGTTTTGTTTTTTTATACAAAGGAAAAATAAAATAAAAACGTGTCAGTAAGGCCAAAGCTTCTCAAACCTCCTCCAACCCGTCGGGACTCTTCAGCTCTCAACCTTTCTCTTTCTTTTTTTTTTTTTTTTTCTTTTTCAGTCAATAAAACCACAGCCACGTTTCAAAAAAACCCCACTCGTTTTGAACCCATGGAAAGTTAAAGACAAAAATCTAAACTCAGCGATGACACTACATCACTTCACATCATCATCATTGCTTTGTAAAATCTACATTTGAAATGCAGTTATTAAAAATAAACAACCGTGTACTTTTCCCCACTGTGTAAAAGTCACAATAAATTAAGAGGAAACGACGTAAGCAGGAAACGTGGGTTTCTGCTGTGTCCGTCCTCCCTGTACACCCTGTAAAGTGCTAATGGAGTTAGCACTGGGCAGACACCTGCTGGCTTCTCTGCTCACACTGGGGACAGTCAGCTCCCCACGGTTACGAGTATTTAATAAGGTACACACATCTCACTATATATAAATGTAAACTTGGTTTAATTGCACCATGATTTCATTATCTGGTTCTTGGTGAAACATTCTCATGTTAATTACTGTATAGACTCAGTAACAAGGAGAAGAGGGATTTTTCTGCTTTATGAGTAACAGGCATTCTTCTACTGAGTCAAAAAGTTACAAAGTTGTCTAAATGCAACGTCTAAAATGTTTCCCGGAAATGTAAACTGCCCTAAGAAGTAGTAAGTGTGACAACTGATCCTTCAGTATCAGAATTGGTTAAATACTCAATTCTGTTCTTCTGCTTCTGATCAATGAGCGCATGCATAAACAGCAGCTAAGCAATCTCAATCAAGTCCTTATCGGTATTAATGTAGTCTGCATGTGAGTACTGTATTGCCAAAGGTTAAATATAGTATATTTTTAATAAGGAACATTGCAAGACTGTTGGGGTTATTGGTTTAGACTTGTCTTCTCGACTTTACAGAGTCAGTTTTATCGATTTATAACCAATACTTCACGACAGAAAGCTTCCGTAGTAAAATAATTGCTTGGTTTGGACGTGGCAGCTTCATCTAGTTTGCATTTTTAACACTGCAAGTGAAAGTAAGTGTGGAGGTAAACTCAAAATCCCGTGGACTTTTTTTTAAAATTACATTTATGCTCTGGCAGAATCCTGCATTTGTATTCTTCTTCTTTTTTTTTTTTAAATAAATGGAATTGAATCTGTTTCCTTATTTAAGTCCTCTAGTAAAACTTGCAAATGTTAACTTGAGGCAGACAGTTTTTTTTTTTTTTTAAATAATCCAACAGTGGCATTAAAACATTTTGAGTATCCTAAAAGGTGTTGTTGTTAGTCATTTAAAAGATAAACTTCTGACAATTCAAAACCAATCTAACATAGTGGGACACAGCTTCAAATAGACTCCGACCTATAATCACTAACTACATCCAATTGCACTTCAATAGTCTGCTCGACATCCTGTCCCGCCTACTCTTAATCTTAATCTAGACCAACCTTGGCACGTGAACTTCAGGTAGTTAAAGGAGGTGGCAACATGGATGCCTACATTTATCAGTGAGGAGTGGCACTGTTTCATTGACACCAAGAGGTCAGCTATCCATCATGTTACACAATGAATATACTTGGAGTCCCAGTTAATTAAACAAAATAGCATATACTGCACTCATGCACTTTCTACTGCACATCCACAGGCCAGGAACACAGTTCAAATATCATCAAAAAACAAAATGTCCTTTTTTTTTCTCTTTTTAATACTAAACATGTTAATGGGACATTTTGGCAAGTTTTTTTTTTCTCTAAATTTTTCTGTTAAGTGTGTGACTGCACCATACACACACACATAGCCATTATCATTGCATGCTGTCAAAGTCAGATTAGAAAAACAAACCAGAGTGTGTGAGGGCCGGCAGTGGGATGGAGGAGTCGCATGGCTAGCACAAGCATGCTGACTGCTTGCCTACAGCATGCTGAAACCTAGCGTGTAGCATGACTATGCAATCGTCTTCGCTAGCCTGGTACGGTAGGAGGTTAGCATTATTATACCAACCCTCTTCACTAGCTCTGGTTAAAAACATGAGTGTCTGGAATGGGCAGTAGCTAACTGAAGGACGACCGTACACTCTCCCAGCTCCATCTGCTGGAGAAACCGACGTGCACCAGAAAGACCGAGACTCTACAGCCTGGTGACGAGTCGCATCCGATATCACTTCACAGCATCTTTAAAATCATGTTTGGCACCCAGGTCACGCATCTGCAGCGTGATACTGGTCATGTTACCTACAGCATCTAAAGCTAAAGCCTTACAGACAAAGGCCAGGACTCAATAACCCTTTCAATTAGATCATTGCCTGCTGCATCTGCGTATGTTCTCCGAGTAGAACCAGCTTAATAAAGCTCAATTCATGGTAAAACACTAAAAAAGGTAAACCCTCTTTTTCTGCGCAAGAATTTCAAAATGTAGGCGACTCTTCTGAGTCAATGTGGGTTTGTTTTTCGTTTTCTCCAGCGGTGGTTTGTTTCCCCACATTGGGCACCTGTGCTTGTCAGGCTGTGATGGTCTGAGTTGGAGGGAGGAGGGAAAAAAGATGGGAGGTAGGGATCGTTGGACAAACTGTGGTTGCTTTTCAGAAAAATTCCAGCAGCGCTTGTGCTGCCTTCTCTTACATGTAAAGGCATTGTGATTTTTCAGTAGAGAGATTTTTTTTTGTCTAAAGTTCATGAGTAATACTTATACATGTAGCTGCCCAACCACAATTCTAGCCCTTACTTCTCCCAGTTAAAGAATCCTAAAGAAGGAAAGTGCTTGGACGGACGGATGGATGAACAGGTGGATGGGTAGGTGCTGCTGCTTTCGCTGCAGAAGCCATCAAATCTCCTCGATAAAAAAAACTGCAGTAAGCTTAAAATTGGCAGAAGTGTACTTTTTCCCTTCACTGAATATAGACATCCAGACAGAGAGACAGGTCCCCTGTCTTAATACAGCTCAATATTCAAAAATGGTTGCAGTCCGCGGCTTACATCGTCAAGCTACTGTAGAGAGAGAGTTACATGCAGAGCCAGTGCTTCTATTGGTTAAATGGGCAGAGACACCCCCGACTCCCACCAACAACTAGGTGTCATGTGTGGACAGTAAAGAAATGAAACACAACATTTTACACATCTAAGGAATGTGACAGAATTAGAAAAACAAAAACAATATGAAAGAATGAGTAAGAGAGAGAGAGAGTATTAAAGTGAGGGTAGAAAGCATGAGGTCTAAATATTACAGTACTGGAACAGTTTGCTTGTCCTTTTTATCTCTCTCTCTCTTTCTGTCCCCACCGCCTGAGGAGTCCTTGTCCACAGTTAACCAGCAGCTGGCCATCAGGTTGGCCATTTCAACCGACAGCTGACAATTGGGTTGGCCAGTCAACCGTAACAAACAGCACAAATTGCTAGCAAAACAATCACTGGCCAGCATTAATGGTCTTAAATTGACCAATCACCAACCAGCAAAGGCCGACCTGGCTCCAGTGGAGAACTGGATATAAATTGCTTAAAAAATATAAATTAAAAAAACAACCAGCTATCTTGGATGTCATTCAGTCTTTTCAATCAAAAAGGAGGGAGAGATTTTCCAAACCCGACTTCTGGCACCATAGTAGTATTTGAAGTTTAAGTAGTAGTCTCGTTGGCGTACGATGGCGATGAGGGAGGTTGGCGGGGTCTAGGTGTCGAGGCAGGTGCGCCTCCTGTGTGCCAGGAGGTCTCTGTAAACGATGGAGTTGAGGAAACGGGGGAAGGAGTCGCGGTGCATCAGGGTGTAGATCTGGAACTGGGCCTCCTCGTACATTAGGTTGCTGGGCTCCGTCAGGCTCTGGTTTATTCCTTCTCTGACCCGCGAGTCCAGACTCACCTGGGACGAGGAAAACAAATTCAAAAATGCTCAAAATGGAAAATGCTGAGACGCTGATCAACAGCTATAATGGTTTACCATGTTCACCTTGGTATAGCTTGTTAGCATGCTAACACTTACGACCCATTAACATTTAAAATCAGCACAAAATTACAACTGAGGTTAAAGTGAATATTTTGACTTTTGGTCATAAGTGTGGAACAATTTGAACATTTGGCCTGATAATGGCGCTACATGGAAAGTTATTAGGGAGTCGTCATCTGGGGACTATTAATGTCTGTACCACAATTTCATAGCAGAAAGTATTTCAGTCTCGACCAAAGTGGGAAACTGACCCAATAACAAGCCGACACAGCCAACCCGAGAGCCGCGCTGCTAATATTAAACACAAATACGGTCAGTACCTCTTTGGGTGATAATATGGACACGTAGTCTTCGTATATGATCCTGGACTTCTCCTCCACCACTAAGGGATCCATCTCCTTCTTCAGCTCTTCGCAGGCCAACCAGAAGAGCAGGTTGTCCTCGCTGTACTCCGAGCGCAGGAACTCCCGGAAGACTTCCCGGCCCTCCAGCGAGCGCAGCATCATCTCAAAGCTCCGAGCCCACGACAGCGCCTCGTCTAGACTGGGTTGTCTACGGTCGAACATTAAAACATTTTTTTTTAAAAATAAAATGAAGTGAGGTTGCCACACAGTCCTACTGAACAAACATAGACTGGAGGGACGATGGCTGGACTCACTGTTCTTCCGCAGCTTCAATACTGTCCATCTTGGTGCAGGTCTGTCGTTCACTCCTCTCAATCCTGTCTTCACTCCTGGATGGGCCAAAACAGTTTAAATGCAAACATTTACATTGTAATTATCATTATGTTAAACTTGTGGATGGAGAGTCCCAAGGTTTTTCCACTTTTAGTCGCATATTTGACAGGTCGTTGTCTATATTTGCGTAGTAACAATACATTGTGATGAATATATCACCTCTAAAAGATCCAAAGTCATTTTTTATCGTCTCCATCCACATCAGCATTCACCATCCTCGGCTCCACCCATGCAAATAACTCCACACTATACCCAAACTACTTAATTTCTCCGCTCTCGCTACGGATGTCCAGAGCCAATCAACAAGATCAGTATCAGGGCTCATTGAGTTAGTCTAATGTCCACATCAGCTGTCAGAATAACCAAAGGCACTCTGTTGAAACCCTGGAATCGTTTCATAAATCACAGCATCGTTAGCAGGTGAGCCACGGGACAGAGCGAGCAAATAAATGTCAGACACGAGTTTCAATTAATTATATCTACACTGACGGCATGCACCAGTGACTGTCAGCAAGCACGGCTGCTTCGGGTTAATAAACCTTTTATTCCAGCGTTCCAGCATTTTATGCTGTTTAAAACCTTCCTACCACGAAGCTAAATTTGCACTGTGTCGCTGCATAATGTGGAAAAGTACAGATGAGGGAGATGTGTGATTAAAAAAAAGACAAAAAGGTGTAGCATGGCCAGGATGTGGACTCAAAGAGGCATCACACCCTTTGGTCTGAATTTGGCATCTTGAACTGATGTCCTTTTTTAATTTCCTCACTGTACTTTCTACGATGTTTCGGTTTTATATCATATTATGTGCTGTCATGTTGGTCGCTGATGTTCTGTCAATGTTCGTTTATGCTCTTTGTGCAAAGAAAATTCCTCGAGGGGAAATAAAGCTTTCATTCATTAAACTATAGGATCAGGACTCAGGTAAAACAATGAACCCATAATCCCAACATGGATCCAATTCTGTAACACATGAGGACAAAGAAAATCTCTGTACAATAGAGATACGCATAATCCCCTATAGTAGTAACGCTGTGAGTCTTACGAGCCCTGCGTAGCAAACTGGGGACGTCAAGTTTGAGAGGGGACAAATGAAAGATGCTACTAAGTTACTTTACGGGAAATGGAAGATCAGATGCTTTTGGAGTTTGACACATACTGAAGACAAAAAGTGAGGAAATGCAGCTTTAAATCCTTTTTAAAATCGATCCGTGTATTTACTCTTTAACCTGTATGAAAGTGCTGAACTGTTGGAGTACTCTTCGAAATAGTTCACTGGCCTGTAATGGGAGGCTCAAGTCCAGCAACATTTATTAAGAGGTAGGGTCACTTATTGCACCAATCTCTCCGGAAAATGAATCAGAAATCATTTTGAGAATCAATGAATGTTTCAAGTCCTTTTCAAGCACGTAAACAAACTTCTCGTCACAGCCTCTCACTTTTGAGGACGTACTGCCTCGATTTCTGTCACACGTCATAGTGCTCTGAATATCTTTTTTTATCTTTTTGGACTTTTTGTCAGAATAAACAAGCAGTTCGAAGACATCACCTCGGCAAATCAATAAGTATCAGCGGCAGCTCTGCGACACTTGTTGAATGTCAATAAAGAAAATGAAAGCCACATTAAAAAAATCTTTGCGCAAACACTTCAAACACACACGGTAGCCTCTCTGTCTGTCGTAGGTCGGTCACACACGCTGAGTCCACAATGCAACACACACTGAGCGTCTATTTTTGTCCCACCGTGGAGGATCTTTCCTTCCTCTTGCTGTCTCTTGTCAAAGTCCCCATTGTGCAGCAGTAATGGGCTAAGCTAGCCACAGCCTTAGGGCGCCCTCACAATACAGCTAAATATACAGGCTGTTCCTCACAGCTGCTTTGCATGTGATGTGCGTATGGAAATAGAAGGAAACCCGACTAGATAAGGGCCTTGTGTGAGGGAAGATGAGGAGGGGTAAGAAAGTAGGGAGGAAAAGAGAGAAGAAAAGAGGATGGATAAAAAACTAAACTAGAACAGTATGCCGTGACCCATTACGACTTTCCTAGACCCTCAGTCTCTAGAACTTAACCACAGCGGCAGATGAGATCTCCTGTGACTCACACACTCACACAGATCTCCACCCCTTCGCTTGGCATGACAGTAAAAAAGAAAAAGAAATTGACACAGAGAGCCTTCAGTGATTTACATTTAACCTGCACTGAAACGATCCCTCCCAGCCTTAAGGCTGAACTAAACAAACATATAGGGTACTGAAGACACATTTCCAGGCTCATTCTGGACATCTGACACCAGCATCTGATTGAGAAACACACAGCGGAGTCACAGAGCACTCACTACGGGCCCAGTCCACAAGCTGCCACCACTTCAGATGAAGTGGTGTGAAAGAAGCAGCACAATCACCATTCACTGCCTGAAAACAATGTTTCATTCACTCCTCTCTCTCCTGGCATAGTGCAGCCACAGCCAGGCAGCGGTGGGAGCGACACGGCAGTTACTGGTTTCGGTGCCTTGCTCAGCGGCAGTTGGTGCAAGTTTGCAAAGTATCAGGACACTGTAAGGGCGGAAATTATTTCAATGATTAATTAACCTTCCCGTCACTTTCTCGATTAATCAACAAATTGTTTGGTTTATAAAACGTTGTATAAAAAGCCTAAATTGACATTATTTAAATGGCTTGTTTGGCTTCCAAAAAGCCAAAGATATTCAGTTTACACTCACAGAGGATTAAAGTATTATCTCTAAGACTTTTCCTTGAAATAAATGACCGTTGAGTCACTATCCATCGCTGAATGAGGGAACACAATGGTAAGTTTATGGCCCACTGATAAAGCCCTCGTCTGTGGAGACATTCATGTGAAGAATCACAAGCGGCGTCACTGTTGGGATCCCTTGGAAGTGAGATCCGAGATGCAGCTTATCACCATAAGTGCTGTCAAAGAGAACGAAACGGAGATCTTTGAGATTGTAACTCGAAGAAAGAAAAGAACAAATGTTTACGTTTTGAGAAGCTGGAACCACGGGATTTTTGGGCTTTTGCTTAAAGGGTTCAACGATTAAGAGAATATTAAAATTGTAACAGATTCATATTTTGACCTGACCGGTGCTGCTGCCATCTTCTGTGCATTATGCATTTGATAAGAAGTGATGCATGTTTGCATAATTTCCATTTATTCCCCAACTAGGCAAAAAACCCAAGGAGAACCCTTAACCAGTACACGAACACACCGACAGAGAAAAGATAAAATCCTCCTGTATACTCCTATCATTAGCTTTCACACAGACCTTTCCCACAGACCAGCTGGTTCCTATATTTAAACTGCCAAAAACCTGGTTCCTGCTAAATCTGTCATGGCCCTTTAAACCTCACGGCCTTGAAACCAAAGAAATCAATGAGAGGAAATGTTGTATTGTCCATAACCAAGGTGAGACAGAGAAACATACCAAACACTGCAGCAACTATGACAACAGCACTGAAAGAGTGATGCTGAACAACGGGACACAAAAGAACAAAACTTCATTTTGACTGCTGTCTGGTCTTGATAACATTCACATATGATACATTTTCACCGTTGTACCATTTTTGTGTTATTTGTTGGACTTTCTTATAAATGACGTTCCACCACAGCTTAAGTTGTGTTTTGCTCTGAGACCTTTTGGGACTTTTCCCTTGTTCAAACAGAGGATCTACGGGTTGAGGAAGCCCTCGTCTGCATGTTTCCAGTTGCATTTCTAGGAACTCAAAAGCAGCCGAACATCCCAGATTAGGCAACGGGATTAAGAGCAAGAACTGCCTGTTGTTTCAGGCACACGGGTATTTGTCTTCCGTGTACAACGAACACCGTTTGAAATATCAAGTGGTAAAGTTAAATGTTAAGATCCACTGTTTATAGCACAATAACAGAAAAACACAAAGAAAAAAAGAGAGAAATTGTACCTCGTCCAACAACACAATGCTGGAAGGTGCTGCACACTGGCAGTCTCTCTATTTATGTTATTTTACCATCAAATAGTTTTACCTCCGACATTGCTTTGGCCGGGTAAATGTATACTTAATGTATGCTACTACTTCTAAGCGTCCGAAAATGAATGAATGAATCATTCCAAACGTCCGAACTCTAGTTTATGAATCACAAGCGACATTGCCAATTATTCTACAATGAAAAAAAGTTACTGGCTGCCACAGAGTTGCTTCTATAGATATAAAACAATATCTAAGGTTGCTTCAGCCTGCAAGCCCTTGTTTTTTGTAAAGCTCTGCAAACAGTGGCTACGCTGTAGTTATCGACCGGCAAAATCAACATTAACTTGCAGAAATAATCTATAAGAATATTGATTAGAGCGGCTTTAAGAACAGTTTTCATATACTGAGCCACAGTCCTGATAAACAAAATGATGAAAACTAAACAAAGGTATAGCATAGCATAGCATAGCATAGCATAGCATAGCATAGCATAGCATAGCATAGCATATTCTTACCAGAGACACTTGCAGCAGCCGCACCAGCAGAGGCAGCAGGTGTTGGGTCGGGGTTGTCCAGGGGCCTGGGGCGGGGCCTCGATGTGCGCCGCCTGCCTTTTTCTCATCTCCACTCCACTCACACTGCCGGGCTTCACATTGGATGCACACAGAAAATAATCAGTCAAACAGTTAAAGCCCTCAATAAGTTAATAATAATAATAATAATATAACAGAGGGCAGTTTCAACATTTGGTCCCCATGTCTTACTTTTGGCTCACTAGCAATATGTCTTATTAGAGGGGAACAAATTGGAAACTGTGTGTGTGTGTGTGTGTGTGAGAAAGAGAGATGAAGCGAGAGAGAGATCACTCAAGCAGGACAGAGAGGATTCCCTTCCTTGTACGGTATGAGGGTTTCTGGCATTAGGCCAAGTCTTTCACTTGGCTTTGACAGACACTACACACATTTCAATGGGTGCACACCCAGACAGAGAAACGGGGGTCTACGCATCACATGCACACAGACAGACGCACGTGTGCGATAAATGCACAAACTCGTGCACACGCTCATGCTAACTATGTTGTTGCCTCAGATTGTGCAACATCCTTTGCGCAGGCAGGAGATGAGGATCTAAGCAGTGACGCAGCTTACAGAAACTTACATAACGTGGTGCTTCTTTTATACCGTGACCCTGTTTCTGCTTCTGATATTTTCACTTTAATGCATGAAACATGAAATGAAACTGCACAGTGTGTGGTAACACTTCAATAGACAGCCACAGCATTGCTGCGAGGCTGCACTTAGACTTTAGTGCAAAGCACCGCTGTGTCTAACGTCAACTTGCTCAGAATGACGAGACTAACTTTCTTCTGTTAAGCAGATATAATGTTGACCGTGTCCACCTCCTTAGTTCAGTGTGTGAGCATGCTAACATTTGCTAATAGAACACAAACACAAAGTACAGCTGAGGCTGAAGGAATGTTACTAGTTTGTTTATGGTCATAAACTGAAGTATGGGACATGTTAAAGGGATTGACCTGATGAAGCCGCCATATAAAAGGTTAAGGGATCACAAAGTTATTACAATTCATCCTGAGAAGAGAGCAAAGGTCTGCACCAGGTTACATGACAATCCACCCAATAATTGTTCCTCGAAACCACTCATGATGGCCCAAGATTAAAAGTCAGGGGATCACTTAAGTCATTATGATACATCACCTGGGGACCACGAGTATTCATATGACCAAATTTCATGCCAAACTATCCAGAGGCCACAGTAATGTCTCCAATTTGGTTGTTTTATCTGACTATCTAATCTAAAACCTAAAGACTAACATGTAATGTTATATTACCAGGGAATAGTTGCCATTTTTGGTTGAAAAATGACTGAAGTTGCTAATAAATGATCAATATAGTTTGTTTTCCCCAGTCAATTGACCGGGCGCATCATCGACTACTCTCACATTCAGCATTTTTACATTTGGACTATTTACTTAAAAATCTTCCTGAAAACTTAGTTTGAGTCATTTTAGGCATTTTGTGGAGTAGAGATGGTTAATGAAGAGTTCCTACAAAATGTTCTATAGTTGAGTGCAAGGGTCAGAAAACAAGGTCAGTATTGCTCTTCAGGACAAAAATGTACGCAGAGAGAAACTATTTGTGATCATTTTATAAACGCTCACTCTCCGAAACTTCACCAAAACTTTCCTTTTCACTGGACAATCCTGTGCCGGTCATCCCCGGGGTTTCCCCTGGCCTTTAGAGATGCTTTGAAGGTGAAAGTGCCTTCGGCCTTGCAGGTAGAAGGAGTATAAAGATCCACTTTAACACCGCACAACAGCCTTGATGGGCAAACAACCCTCAGGCTACTCAAAATAAAAATGCCACCCTCTAAGAACTCACCCTAATGAGATAGTAACATACAGGCTAGTCTGGAAATGCCTTTTTTTTTTTTACTTAGAAAATAATAACACTTTTTATTGAGCTAAATAGGCCCGGAAAACGTATCCAGCTATAACTAGAACAGCTCTCTCGCAGATAGCCCAACATCCAACAGGAAAGAAGAAGAGGATGTCAGAACGGATTCTTCTTCTGTAACCAGATAGAGGAGATAATAACGAACACAGACTCCCCTTCACAATTTGGGGCATTTAAGCTAAACTTCATCAAGGGCTGTAGCGTGAAAAAACACTAAATTATCTAATTAACTGCAGTCTTGTTTTGTCTGGTTCAATTCATGAAAGAGAACTCTTACCTGCAACTCCATAGTTAATATAAAGTCCATTAAACACTTAAAAATCCAGTGTGCTCCAGTACCAACAGAGGACCCTTCTTTCTCGTTCCGTCTGCTCTGCACACACACATGGGATTTACTAAAAATAATGACGGCGTACCTGCCTGACAACCTTATATGCAAACGTTGTCGCCCGACCAGTGGAGTGGCCATCAGTTATTCAGCGACCAATCAGCCGCCGTGGAAAAACAGGCCTCTCGATGCAAACGACAGCGAGGGCACGGCTTTGTTCTCGACGCGGAGAAGGACGCCGCATTGACAGAACATGCAAATATGGAGTGTAAATATAAATACACCGGATGAGCGCGCGCGGGGGGGGGGGGGGGGGGGGGGGGGGGGGGGGAAGGGAGCTACAACATCTGCCATAAACGCTGTGGTTCTGTAAAGTATTGAAGATGACCTCATCATAAAGTAGACTCTCTTTTTTTTTTTTTTTAAGCTAGGAGAGGGATTTGTGGTGGATGGGGCTCATTTATTGGAACACGTTCTTGTACGCATGTCTCTTTATTTGAAAAACAAACATTTCCCGCAGCTTCACATTAAGAGCGTTCGAATGGCGAAACACGGGTTGACTTATATTCTGCAGCGGTCACGGGAGATGCGATGCGTTTGTCGGTGAGCTCGACACTGATGGCTGTCGTTCATTTCAAAAATGCGCCTGCAAGACGACGGTCATTTTCTGCTTTTTTTTGACAGATCAGTTCGAAATATTGCAGGCAGTAATTGAAGAGTCGGGAGCCGCCACAGTGAGCTGTGAGAATATCTGCAGGGGACAGGCTGCACACCTCCAACTTCTCAGCGAGGTAACTACTTTCACAACTACTGTTCGCAGACTCATGCCGTGTGCAGCAAAGCATCGAATCATGGTTGTTCACAGAGGCTAATTAGTGCCCGACTTCTTCATTAAGATGACGATAGTTTGTTTTGCTGCCCCGAGTATTCTGGGACCTGTAGTATTAAACTGCATTTGTGGTTACCACCAGTGAATAGGGTGTCCCCAAATCAACCACAGCTGAAATTTTGTGGATTTTCCACTTTTCCACAGAACATGGTTTCCGGAGTGTGGACACTCATCCATACTCTAAGTGTGCAGGACTCATGTCCAACGAGCACCACAGAACTGGGAATGAGAGGGATTTGCAAAAGAGGTTTATTCAGCAATATCTTTGCACGTATGCGGAAGTTTTAATATTGGTTTTCTTTACCAGTAAAACACTGTTTGTGTCTTGTTTTCCTCTCACAGACGAATCAGATTGTACATAAAGGACCTTGTGGATTTTTCTTTTCTTCTTTTTATGAGAACAAACTTTTTTTGTCTGACACTCGAGCGCTGAGTATCGAAATAATTACAGAATACTAATATATTGTAAATTGTCGTAGAGACAAACATCTCCATGACAACGCCATCCACTGAGGAAGACTGACATGTAGTTGAAAGCTCTCAAAAAAGATACTTTTTGGACCTTTGAGTAAAGTTATTTTTTTCCAAGGCCAAGAATGAACTTTTACAGATGAAGAGGCAATTTTCCTACTTTCATCAGAAAATTGACTACAGAAAGTGGGAACAAATATCCACTGTGCTGCTTTCTTTTTCGCTTTTTTTTTTTTTTTACTTGGGAAGTGAATATAACAGTCAATATGAATCACCAGTTTATTCCACAAAATGAAGATGGAGCATATTTATTCCTTTTCTTTGTCAATTTTTGGGATCAAACGCTTTAAGTAAGTGCAACATCAATGAGCAGCAGAGATGTAAAAATAGTCCGCCTTTGATGCAACGGCAATTTGAAGGGCCGGCTATCATCATACAGGATATGATATTTGGGTTATATAGGGAGCGTAAAAGCTCTGGGCTGGAATAACAACGCTAAAGGAATATTATTTGTTCTGCAGAAACATCCAAAACCTCAAAATGGTCAGATTGAAATGAACATATTCATTTTATTTTGATGCTTTAGCTTCATGTTGGAGACATTTAACACATCAGTGAGGAAAAACATTAACCGACTCTTTATCAAACTTTTTGTTCTTTTATATCTCCATTGTGAAACATTTTGATCACAAAAGGGTGATTATTACTTTCATTCAAACAACGTACAATTGGAGATACAGTGTCTCCTTCGGGATATATAATAAAAATAAAGCATCACAATCCTAATGGACAGAAGTCACACTTACCATGAATTAGTGAGTTCCTAAAAACAGGTCAGACAGAGCAGTCATGGCGTGAGGTAATAGGTTGCTGGACGATAGCAGGCTGGTTAAAGGACTGACTGACTGGTGGACTGTCTGGGCGTCTGTTTGGCTAACGGACCGGCTGTTTGGCTGGCTGGAGAGAGGAGGGTCTTTTCACCACAGGGAAGAGAGGTTACTCGTCTCACCATCCCTGACCGACTGGCACAGAAATGGACACGAGAGCTGAGGTGAACTGTAACTACTTCCTCTCCTTGTTTCCTTACTTCACTCGCTCCTCTTTTGTGTCACTCGGCGTTGCCTCCTAGGCTTCCTTGGATCTCGGTGAAAGGGTCATTTATGGACTTGAGAGTACAGGGAGCAGGGAAAGTACGGCATCTGAAAAGCACACAGGGCAAAGAGTCAAAATCACAGCAGAATCGTTTTATCCAAAAAAAAAAAAAAAAAAGGTGCAGAAATGTATCTTTGGTGACAGCGATGCAGAAATATATCCGCTGCTCACGTAATGACGCGAGTGAAAACTGGAAGACGCTGCAGTGAGAGCACACCTGAGCCCACTGTACGCCGCATACTTATCACTGCATACATAGGATTTAATATTGGATCCATCAGCTGATATTCGTGAACAAAAAAATAGTTTGTTTTGTGACCGGAGTGTACTTGAGAGTTGAAAAATGAACTTGTTTTTGGTCTCTGGTGGATAAATGACGCATTAACCACAGTGTTTAACGGCTAAAGCGGTTAGCTGAATAATCAAGTAGTCGATCGACTACATATTGTGGTGATCATTGGTTAATTGTAGCCTAAGTTATTGTACTTGGTGCTATTCAGTTTTGATGTCATTGAAAGTTGAATATCTTTGGATTATAGTAAGTTATTTTAAGACGTTTCACTATGCTCTAAAACAGTAAAAAAATTGGGCATTTTTCACTATTTTCTGACATTTTTTTTAACTAAATGTATGATGGAATAATCTGGGAAAATAATTGACATTGACATTTTTTTACAGCCCGATACTGTTTTTTTAAACTACCATAACATATCATATCCTATCTTTGGATCATTGGGAGCATTGGTGTGCTGAAAATTCTTTGTGACGTTTTGCCGAACATATGCGCTGAATATCGATATATGATAAGCTAAAGGATGTGCAACGTCATCGTCGTAGAAAAAGCTACGTTTAAATGATTTTCTTTTAAAAACCTGTGTACGCTTGGACTAGGCCTTAGTGTAAACACTCATCATGACAAGGATTAAGTGCATCGTTGGTGTCACGACCCGACACTCAATCACAGTCAGATGCCATTTGCGTGATTTTGTCCCTGACGGAAACTGACTAAGAGCCTGAAGGCGACGGAGCCTGAAGGCGACGGAGCCTCCTCGGTCGCTCTCATGCTGCATGTTTTCTTACAGGAATTCTTCCTCATAACAGCAGCAGGAGTGTTCACATGTTGAACACTGGAGACTCTTTATGTCATGAACTCTCATGTCTGTTGCACCTTGGTGACTAAAATCAGCAACGAAAAGACACTGAAGAACAGAAGAGAGATCAGATAATCTCTTAACTTATAATTACATCGTACACACTACATTAAACATTCTCATTAACTGTAGGTTCACAGCCTGGTATGTTTCTATGACACACTTACCCGGTTTCATGTATTTTTGTCGTGCCTCAACATAGATCACTTTCACTTGTCAAGTGAGAGAAATTGTAGGAAAAATCTAAACTTTTAAAAAGTTTTACATGTAGCCCCCCCCCCCCCCCCCCCCCCCCCATGACACAGCATGCTGTCTCAATACTGTTCCACTGTAAAACCATTCCCGTAGCGAGAAGCATCAATAAGTTTGAAGACAAAAGTTTCTCTTGTGTATTAAAAGTCTATGGAGAATGATTTTGCATAGCTGTGTGCAAAGATAAAGCTTTTGTATTGTACTAAGTTTCAACCGCCTGTTCCCAGGAGGCAGATGGCCACGGAGTCACTTTAGTTAACATACAAGATGAGAATGATCAACGTGTCGGGACCGTCGACAAGTCAGTAATATGTCTGAGCTACAGCTGAAATAATTCATCAAACGATAAATAATCGGAAAACGATTTTGATAATGGTTCAACCAAAAATGGCAAAGAAATTACCGCGTTATAGCTTCTCAATTGTGAATATTTGCTGCTTTATATCACTGTTAACTTAACTTTTAGTTTTGGACTGTTGATCGGACAAAGCGAGACATTTGAAGACGTCCCCTTGGACTCTGGGATGGACACTCCTGCCTCACGCTGTATCGGCCTAAACCGCAGATCAATTCATAGAGACAATAATCGGCTGATTTATCGATTCTGAAAAATAATCCTTATTTTCAGCCCTAAACTGAACCAGAAACAGTTTAAACAATTCCTGGCTCACAAATGATTAAATCATGTTATTGATGATTATAACAGACGTAAATGCAGCTCGACGTCCACGCCACATCACAACTATCTATCAAAGAAATAAGCACTGCAGCCATGTTAACTCTATGAGAACAATCAGGATATCGCTCAATGTCTTTAGGGATCATTAAGTGCCTCTGTACATACTAGTACAGCACATAAGCTCATCCCAAATGTGTAGTTAAGCTGGTATTTTATGAAAGCTCTCTGAGAGAAGAGTAAAAGCTCAATGAGATGAACCAGAAAAGTCTCCCAGGATGTAGTGACTCTTCTCCCTCACGAGGTCAAAACTCCAGCAACACTTGTAGTAAAAAAGATCAACGCGTTTGTGGCCTTCATCAGATCAGGGTCATCCTCCTCTGACTCAACACACCCATGGGAAACTGCAGTGTGGGTGCTCCCTCAGCTGTGCACGACATGCGCTCATCGCAGTGCATGACAGTTAGGGAATAAAAAAAAAAAAAGGTTGATAGAGGCAGTGGCACAAATGAACTTTTAAAGTGAAGAAGATGTTTTTTTTTTAGTTTTTTTTTTTTTAGTGGATGCATTGGGGGGTGAGCTGTCGCAGCACTGGATGTGTTGCATCTGCCCGAAGGCCCGTGAATATCTTCAGATAACAAGTAGGCAGGCTCCTCGGACCCTGCTCACTCCCTCTGGGCACTAGCCCTGCTGGCTAGCTGCTGGGCTGGGTGTTTTGCATGGTTTCTCCTGCAGCTGTCCGAACCCTCTGAGCCCAGCCGCTGCAGGTCCGACCAGCCGGGAGAGGAGATCCCCTCCCGGCTGACACCACGCAGCGAGCCCGCGACCAGAGAGAGGGCTGCACGGCGCTGACTGTCGCACCGAAACATTTTCAGAAATCAAACACCACCCACTTTCAGCTCGCTAGCTTTAGCCGACAGCCTGAGATCCGCTATCTCTCGACAGCGAGAGGAGGAGGTGGCAGCTGAGCAGCAGCTAGCCCCGTGCTAACGTCAGCTAGCCAGCCCGTGCGGAGCATTAGCGCACAATAATCAGCATCTTACCCCTTTGTGTCGGGCTGTCAGTGTCCTAGGGTGATGGGTGTGAAAGCGCGATGTCCCGATGCTTATTTAACGACATCGTAAATGGGAATCCTGCGGTGTAATGTCCATCGCCGCTGTTTTTCTGCCATCCGCCCCACTTCAGCACCGAACGCCGCCGAGCCCCTGGATGCACTGCGCAGGCGCGCTGCCACCGCTGCTCTGTGGCTGCAGTGGGTGAGAGGATGCACCGCCGAGGCGCCACACACACATGTGTGTGTCATGCACAGAGGGTCACTTATTACATATCTGCAGCACAGCAACTCCAAAACACAGGATATTTATGTAAAAAAATATCGTCTGTCTGAGAGAAAGGAGAAAAAAAGCTTTTATAAAGTTTAGATGGCCTTTATTTGTACAAGAGGAAATGTATCCTCGGGTAATAGAGAAGTAAATGATAGGCTATTTTAAAAAGGCCTCTATGAACTCACAAACATAACCTCCTGTGGTGTGTAAGAAATAATTGGTCATGTTACGTACCTTCATTTTTTTGTTACAGCATTTTAGTGGGTGTCACCTTTGTCTCATTGTAGAATGACACTCTCATAACCTCCTCAAATCATATCATATTATTCTTCTTCATATATAGCCTTCTAATTTTTTAGAAGCTATGTTGTTGTAATGTTCCTGTTCAGTGCATTTATAAGGACTGTATCATGTTTTATGATGTATATATATTTGGTATTTTATCAAATCTATACAGTATAATGGTCCTATAGTGCAACATATAGACATGTGGTTATGTTGTGGTAGTTGTCTGTGAGTTAGTGGACATTCATATTGAAGGATTAATAAAATACTTCTTAGTCTTCTTCTTTATGAGCAGATACACATGCTCAGAGGAAACAGTAGAAGGAAACAGTATAACTCAGTTTGAGGCTCTGCCTGTGTTTCATGCAGTAGAAGATGTTAAAATGACAGATTACAAAAACACCTTCTCTGTAATCTGTTTTAAATTTAAATGTTGTCATTTTGTCCGAGGTCAAGCAGCGAGGCCTGTAAATATGTGTTTGATTTGTATTTATTTCATTTTGCACTCTGCAGGAATGTATACTCTAGAACTAAGACAGCTGAAGGTATATTTGAAACCAATACCAAATCCTGACGTGAGAACGATTGATAATTAAAGTTACAGCTGCATCATCATTATCTCTGCTATATATTATCAGGGATCTGTATACACAGAGTGAACCAGACTTCATTATACTTTTCTGTAGCTGATGAAGTTATGTGTCTCTCAGTGTGTTTTATTTGGATGTTTCACACAGTCGACATGCATCAGCAGCATGAGTCTCCTCAGCAGTGATGACTGTTCAACTTTATTTTCCTGCAGTTAACACAGGGGGGCACCACAACTCTGCTCTCTCTCCCTCCCTCCCTCCCTCTCTCTCTCTCACACACACACACACACACGCACACGCACACACGCACGCACGCACGCACGCACGCAGGCCTTGAATACAGCAGTGAAAAATCGAAATGCATCCAGTAAATCTACCTGTCAACATTACATGAAAAGAAGATAGCTGGAACATTATTGCCGCTACAGTGAGAATTAGGTGCTTTTTATCTGACAGATTTCACATTTTGTTTTTGGTGTTGCATAAAGTCGGCAATCTCATTGTTCGGTGTTTTTCAAACCATTGCAGAAGACAGAGCTGTTTCTAAAAACTAGCCTGATGTAAGCATGGAAATCATACTGGAATGGATGTATTGAATATATTTATTATGGGTATTTAGTGGCAGTCCATCTTTATGCATGTGACACACTCAATATTTAAGTGTGAGGAGCCAGGACTCTCCAGAGGGAGGATGGTGAAAAAAAAGGTCATGAGAGGGAAGATGGAACATGTGGATGTTCCTTGACATTGTCAGCTAATTAAAAGAGATCTGAAACGGCTTGGACCAACTCCTGTTTTCCTCATGCGCTGAAGAGTCGCACTAATGTGCATGTGAAAAGGTCAAGAGCTACGAAAACAATCCTCTGCTTCATTGTGCCTCTCAGACACGCAGCAGCACATTCTCTGGCAGAGAGGGAAACATCTAATAAACAAGACCGCTGCCTGGCAATGTGTTTAAGGGGATGAACATTTAAGTGCATCCTCTTCTGTGCATCTGGATTCAAATACTCATGCATGTTCGATGAAGCAAAAACAAGAGCGCGCAAGCATCTGTGTGTTTGTAAAGGAATAAGTGTGTGTGGACTTGCATGTTGGTGTTTGTTTGAGAGACAGAAAGAAGGAATTAATCGATTAAAATGCTGATTATTTTATGGATTCATTGATAAATCTTTTGGTCTATAAAAATCCGAAAATAACAAAAAATCGTACTTTCTCAAAGTCCAAGGTGATGTCTTAAAATGTCTTGGTTTATCAGTCCAAAACTCAAAGATACTTAGTTTAATATGGTAAAAAACTGAGAAAAGCAGGAGATCTCCATATTTGAAAGGCTGCGTAATGATTAATCGATAATAAAAAAATTGTGTTTTTTTTCTCTCAGTCGATTGCTTAATAGATTTGTCGACTAATCGTTGCAGATTTTACAATTTGGATCAAAGTGGTGGATTAACCGTGATTACCATCCCTGCAGCCACACTGCTGCGTGTCACTTCAATCACATCTTAACCTGCAGACCATAATACCATCTCTGCTCCAAGACTGTGTCTGTGGAGTTATCTTTCACCCTATGGTTATTGTGTTTGTTTGATTTATCGAGCCCAGCTCAGACAGCCTTCTGGGGCTTTTTCTGCCGCTGATTCATTTGCCTCCTGTTGGCATACTTGTGTGTGTGCGTGCGCGTGTGTGTGCGTGTGTGTGCGTGTGTGCGTGTGTGTGTGTGTGTGTCAGCGAGATACAGCGAGGGAGAGAAAGAAAGACTGATGGACAGACATCCTGCAGTTATACTTATGGTACCTGTCTGGTTGTGTGAAAGTCTCACAAAGAATTCACAAGGGCTGAATGCACATTTACAAGAGCATAGGTTGCAAATCAATAGCTCACAACATCAGTGTGTGTGTGTGTGTGTGTGTGTGTGCACTCAGGCCACTCCAGGAAAAACAATTTTACCTGGTTGAGTCCGAGTCCATAAAATCAAAAGGGGAGTTGAGTTCAATCAATATCAAGAAATTACGAGTGAAAAGAAGCACGCCGCTTTCTTTATGTCCACTCAAACACACATAAATAATTAATAAAGACAGACGTTGCGTTCTGTATAACAGCTGTCTATGTCCTTTCCCCAGATGTGAGGATATTCTAAATTGTAACTTGACACAAAAAAAAAAAGGAAACACCTCATGAAAAATAAATTAGCTGGCCGTTAAAGATGCAAAAGCTGCCTCTCAAATCTGTCACAGTCAAAGGCTCGTGTTCAGCAAAGCATTCAGTCACTGCAGCTCTCGTCCGCTGTGGAGGATTTGAAGCCTGCCCAGGCGAGTGTGAATAATTTATCCTTCCTTTTTGTGAGAAGGGTATATAAGTCTTAATAATTCTCCCGTCAATCATTTAGCTGTAAAACACCTTTTCCCACATGCAGAGAATGAGCCCCTGTACATAGACTGCACTCTGCATAGTATTTTGCAGCAGCTCAACAACCTCCTGATCTATCTTCTCTGTTTCTATTTAGATTCTTTACTTACCCTCTCCAAATTTAGATTGTGCTACTCACGTAGCGTTTATGAATCGGACCGTCGTTGTTCATGTGCTGTGGTTCTAAGGATTGTATTTTTAGTCAGTCCACCACTTTGGTGCAGACTAAAATAGCTCAACAACTTAGATGGATTGCCGTTGAAATTGCCTTCACATTTCACCGCCGCCTCCCACAGAGTCTGTCCTCGGGCCTGAGTGATAAAGACGTTTTGTGAAAAGCATGCCAGGCTACACATACAATATTACTGGTATTTTAGATTTCTATATGATATCAGGTGGATGTGGTATGATATCGCGTTAGATATTAATGAGGAAACAAGCAGCTCCATGTTTTTGTTTTTTACAATATGAAAGTGCTTTGTGACTCTGCTGCTGCCAACGATCTCAACCCGCTGTGTAGTTATGCATTTACATTATTTGACTCTTATGCAATACAAAGACCAGATTGCTGCCAGTTTACAGTAAAGCTGTGAACAAATCCATTTGATGAATTTCTATTAGCAAGAAGGGTATTCTTAATTATTAGGAAGGCACTAGTAATTATAGATGAGGTTTGTATTACCTTCGCCAAGGCTATGTTTTCGGTTTAGTTTGTTTGTTTCTCAGCAGGATTACGGAAAAAGCTACAGGGGTGAAGGGTGTAGCATGAGCCGAGGAAGAACCCATTTTTATTTTGGAGCGGATTGGCTTTTAGCAGAAGTCTGTGCTCCCCAGTGCCCTTGTAGTTACAGTATGTGGGAGTCTTGATGGTGGCCTGTATAGCTGCTGTGAATACTTCCTCACACGCAGCATGAAAGGATCATTATGGGTGTAATTATATTCTATTTTTGATTTCTTCTTTGTTCACTTATGATTATGTATTATATTGTAAGTGAAATTATATAGCCTACCTACAATGTATACAGTATGTTTCTGAGAGAGACAGTCGGAGGGAGAGATATATAAAAAAAAAAAGGACGTTGTTGCACAAGAAGAATGTATAATCTATAACATCATTTCTCACCAATCACACCCTTCAGTCTGGCTTCTTTTATAATAATGAAATTATGTAGTGTAAGAGCTGAAACTATGAAGCAGCAGCAAGGAGAAATGTTTGACAGTCTTTGGTGGAGACACAGCAGGTAACACAAACGTTTTCGTGTTACATGTGTCACTTTGTTCTGATGCTAAAACTGAACTAAACACTTTATGATACTGATGTTCAAACTACACAGTGGAGCAGATGATTAATGATATAATCAGGGGAGAACTTCCCAGGATAGGCATTGCTTTACTGTCTGAAACACACAAGTAGGAAGATTAACCGGTATCCAAACCGTGAAGAATGATTTATGTTTTAATGCTTCAGTCTTGTCAAAGTGAGTGTGGGGACATAGTCACAGTCCAGCCCAAAGGGGAATTAGTTTTAATCCAAGAGGTACTGAGGCAGAATACAACATTTTCCACCCAACTTGTTTCAGAAGCACAGAGAGCTGAAAACACAGCATCGTTGGAAATGTAAACTTTTAATTGGACACATTTCTTGAAAGGGTCATGCTCTCAGCCAACACAAGCACACAAGCAGACTCTCAGTGCTGCCCAACTAGCCTGAAATTAAGTGCTGCTTTCATCTCCGATAACTTCATAACAGCCAGGAACGTGATCTGTTAATAAAAACTGTACATTCAGAGACTGCGGTGGTAAAAGATGTTCAACATAAGGTGCAGGACTATGAAGTGATCCTACTAAGACCTCAGAAATGGTCGTTTTAAGTCTTTTTAAGCAATCACACTATATACTATTTGTGACCCAATTTTAAAGATTCACGTCTTTGGTAGGACCGAATGGGCTTGCGGACACAGACAGGCTCGGGAAGTCATAAATTGGTGGTTATAGACATTGTTGTTTATGGGATCAGTTGACAATAAAAAAAGAAGCCTTATCCTTTAAACAACTTAACGGACAATTGGGACTTTACACCTCTGTTGTAGAGATTGGGGAAAAAAACAAGGAGAGAGAAATACCAAACACCCTCGCTCTGACATCAACAACACACACTGATATAGAGATCCCAGCCAGTAAATAGAAATATATTGCACCATACAAGTATTCCACATAGTATTCCGCCCTGACTAAAATACTATAAATCCTTGTTTTTTGTACTGTCTAAATCATTTAACAGTCTAATTGCTGAAGCGAGAAAAGACTTGCTAAAGGAGGCTGTTCTTATTCTACTTTGCAGGATGCTTCCTTTGTCTGATTGTGTAGAAGGTGAGTGGGGTCACTGAGGATGCGCTCAGCTTTACTCAGAATGCGAATGAGATCTTTACACAACTTAGTAGCTGACATCTGGTCACACCCAATGACCCTATTCGCCATTTTAACAATGGTGCAACCTGTCCTATCTTGGATGAGGATGCAAATTCAGGCCAGAGGTTAGGGTGATCTGCAGGGATCCACATTAAAACGAAACAATTTCCGTAGGAAGAACATTCACCGTTGCAGTATTTTGACCTTTACAGTGACACATTCATGGCTACAGATAACAGGTAATGGGATTTTTGTATTAACTGTAAAATCTGAGAAAAACTCATATTACAATTATTACAAAAATATGAAAATGTCATATTACAACATGAGTGAAAAAAGGTCTAACTAAGAACTATGAACTTGTAGTGAGATCGTACAATCAAATTTAAAAAGGCACGCATGATATATTTTGTTATTTAACTTTCAAAACTGATTATCTCCAGCAATTAGATCCTCTTAGATGACAAGTATGTTTACACACACACGCACACACACACACACATGCACGCACACACACACACATACACACATAAATAACTAAAGCTGTGCTTCAAATTCATAATTCATTGAGTCCGTGAAAATATTCACCAGCAGTTTTTCAAGTCAATGAGGCTTTCCATGTGCTCATGGCTGATTACACAATTTGGAAGATAAAGTTTGTGATAAACGGTGCAGTTTTATTCATCAACTTTCCAGATGCAAATAAGATAAAACAGGATGAGATAGAACTTTATTTAAAATGACAACAACATAAGAATGAAAAACAAATTGGCGTAATAAATATGAAGCGCAAAATATTACATGTGGGAATTACGCTTGAACCGTACGCAGAAGGAAACTTGTGTTATTCAGCTTCTCTTAAATATACAGAATCCAGTCTCTAAAAGGTCATTTAAATAGACACTTTTCTTTTCTACCCTAATGGACAAAGCACAATTTGCCTCATTCACCCAATCAGCAAGTCAACATCAGACAAACTAGTTTACACCACACAGCACTTCTTGATGCATGTGAGAAATGATCTTAATATATACAGATTCCAGGCACTAGATCAAAACTTTACTATGCAAACACAATTAGAACAACGTATGCAACATATTCAAATTCAGATTAAGGCAAAGAAACAAATAATAAAATAGAAAAAGGATAATGTTCATTTCAAGCTGATACAGAATCTGTCAGGGTTGCTGAGGCTGAATGCAGACTCTGGGACAAGCAGGAGGGTGAAAGGTAAGCCTTTAATTATGCGGGTGTGAAAAAGGGGCTCCGGGGATGAGAGCTGGCAGGTTCTCCCAGAGAGATGAGAGCAGGTGTTAGTGGAAGTAAGCAGGCAGGAAAACTGGCACAAACACTAGAGGAGGTGCTGGCCGCACGGCACAGACACGATGCGGCGCTGATTGGCCGTGAGAGCAGCGTTTAAGTCGTGAAGGAGCCGGACTGATTGATGGGCAGGTGTGCTGATTGCAGATTACGGGCAGGTGAGAAGGAGCGAGGACAAGAGGGGGAAGGGAAACAAACACGAAACCAAAACACAGCAAATCAGTCACACTAAAACTCACACTCACACCAGGCGGGCATGTGACACGGAGGAGGAGCCGTGACAGAATTACTTCAGTCGTGAGTCTGTGAAGCTGCTTAAGACCAGGCCCTTAAGAGTTTTCTGATGTTTTCTATAAATAGATCCTTCCATATGAATAATACCTAGAGTGTGTGAGGGAAAGGGACCAGCATTTTTAGCAGATGTGACACCAGCATGCAATATCTTTTTCCCTGCAAAGTTGAGAGTTATAGAAAGGGATCGTTGTCCAGAATTAATAATTTGGGGCTAAGCGGTGTGACTTTGAGAATGTCACTCATAACACAACTTGTACAGAAAGCTTGCACATTTCAAAGGTGACAGAAATGACCATAGAGCATTGTTATTACACCAAAATAAGTAAATATTTGTTATGCTATGTGCTCTGCATGAACACATGTATTCCTTTAGTTCAGAGAGGTCTCTTATGAATGAACTGTTATAAAACTCCAGTAAATCCAAATCCACTTTGTGGTATGTAATGCTGAGTCACAGCTACAGTATGGAGCGCCTACAAATACAGTACAACTTGTTTTATTCACTCAATTCAGCTTTTAACAAACACATTTTCTGTCAAATAAGACAAATAAAACAATACAGTATACTTAATAGTTGGGAAGTCACAGTTGGGAATATTTGACAACAGAATCAAAAGACCTGAACATTTGGGAAATAAATCCTGTGCTGGTGAACTACAATAATTTCCCTCTGACTTGTTTTATGGTCCATGTGATAATAATTTGAGCCTCATTCATTTTATTACCCCCCACCCCCACCCCCACTCTAATGTTGCAACTCATGACTCATGCATTTGTTGGTTTCCATAGCTACTGTAATGTCTATCTCACCATCCGCAGGGTACAAAATATCAATAAACTAATGGATGTCTCTTTCCCAATTATCCACATCCCCTCTTTCTGCCTATTATCTTTGCACTTCCTCTCATACTCTGGTATTCATTTCTTCCTCTCCCTAGTTCCCCCTTCCTCTTGCCGGGTCCTCCAGTCCTCACCTGAAACCTCTGACACTAATGACTTGCTCTTGGCAGGTTGATATGAACAAAAGGTCAAAAAAGAAAAAAGCTGGAGGTGCTGGGTTGGATTCGTGTCCTGCAGATGAAATTATGCAGCCGAGCTCCTCACACACTCTCCCCCTTCTGAATATCTGGTCACGCGTGATCTCGTGGTCCGAACTGATTGTTGTTTGAAGACACCATCAAGGATTCAAGGATCATTTATTGTCATTCTGCAACACAGGGCTGCACAGCAAAGTGCAGTTGTAGCCTGGTCCATTTATGCTTCACTAGAAAAACATGCCACAACCACAACAGTAGGACTCCTGCAGTGCGTTCTTCTAGTTTGCATCAAGAGGAATGTAAACAGCAGCAGCAAAAATAATGGGGAATTATCTGGGCGGATAAAAACGGCTGGCATCTTTACCATTATGAATTCAACATCAGAGAAACATTATGCATCGACTTGGACGTTTGAGCAGCAAGCACCATTGATGTAAACACAGAGTCGGCCTCCTGCCGTCCTGCGCTCTGTCCTGCGCTCTGTCCTGCAGCGTCAGTGTCTGTCCTGTTCTCAATTTGATCTCGCGGATAACACCCTCACTGTTTACTGCTCCCTCTCCCAAAGAGCGGTTGCTGCTGATGCACACTGAACATCCCACCGGCGCCGCTTTACATCAACAGCACGGGGTGACTTTTATCGTGAAGCAGCCACAGGCAACGCAATGCATTTGTCACCGCAACGTTGCAGGCGACAGGTTGCACAACTCCAACCTCTTAGCAAGGTAACTGTAACTTTACAGAGCTTGAACCGTATGCAGAATGAAATCAGATCGTTTTTGATTGAATTCTTTATTGACACAGTGTTAACACAGTTTGTTTGGCTGCACTGTAAACATACACACCACTGGCTCTGAGCTGATGTCGTATAAAACCACATTTCCTGTTACCACCAGTGACCACATCAACCAAGAGTGAAATCTTAAGGAATTTTAAAGATCCCACATACATGATTTTAAGACATGTAAAATAGTTAATGATACATTTTTGTGTCTAATATAGTTTGTCTACAAAAAAGTTCAACTATCTTGTTAAGAATTCCTAAAATGACATTTTCCCTAATTGAAAAATCGAGAATCTATGTACAGGATGTGCAAAATGTTGCCCATTGAAATAATTGAACTGCTTGACACGTGATGTCTCTTACTTCAATGAAAAGTCCATTCTTAGTGAATGTAAAGTTTCCACCTCAACCTTGTATAAATTACATATTGAACCATGATTGGCTTCAAAATAGTTGCGATGTCAAAACATCCTGGTTGTACAGGATGAATGTCAAAACCGTCAACTAGTGCTGAGTCCAAAGTTTCTGCCAGTGTAATTTGGTCTTTTTCAGGAATAGGGTTTCTTCTTTAATCATCGTGTGCACCATCGGAGAATAAAGGCACATGTAATACATTCACATTTAAACGTGACATTGTGTTTGAGTTTCTTTCACGCACGTGTGCGTTTGTTGTTGGTACAGCTTCATCTACTTGCTTCTCCTGTCTTTGCCTCTTCCATATGCTCCTCTTTTCTCTATTTGTCTTTTCTGTCTTGCCCTTTTCCTCAACCCTCTCCTTCCTCATCTCCTCTATCCCTACACCCCTCAAGGCAGCTTTTACAGCCTCCTCTTTTGAAACTAACTATAGTTTCTCCTTTTCACTCCTCAGCACGGCTAACACACAGTATGATGTGTCAGAAATGGTCGAAATGTAAAAACCAGGCAGTGAGCCAGAAAGGCAGTTGGTGAACAAACAGCAGGTGGGAAGAGGTGACAGTTGTAAGTCTAGTCGTATGGTCTAAACCCTTAAACATACTGCAGAACATTACAACCGACATTTATGATAAAAACATGACAAGCGATATTAAATCCCGGCCCACAGTTACCTCTGAGACTGTCATCACAAGGAACACCACAGCACCACGAAGGCATCAGTAAATGGCTTCAAACCAAGCGCTCCAACACCGTCTGAAACCCCCTCAGATCGACAGTCTACTACCTCGTCCTACGAAATTACCTTCCCCATACAAGTAAACTGCGTTCTCAATGACGGTTCGAGGGAAACGGATTTTCTCCCGGATTACGATCCCAGTTTCAAAGACGTAGTTAACGTTAAAAACAAATGTAAATCCGGGAGGAAATACGTTTCCATCGTCCACTTTTTAATAGCGATTTGTCAGTTGTGCCGAAATGTGAAAGTATGCAGGATTTGAACTATTCAAGCTCTTTTTTTTTCTCACACAATTACTTCTGTCACTTTTGTTCAACTGAGTGCAATGCCATGAATGCCTTTGAGGGGAGACTGTCAAAAAGTGTGCTTGTTATCAAGACTACAACCCTACTCCAGCCTCACAGACCTGCTAGCACGGCCGTAAACTTGTCATATCCGCACCGCAGATGAGCAGCACGGGTGTTTGCATTAAGCCCTAAACGCTCCGCTCTGCAGTTGTTAGGCTACTCATGCTTTATCTTATAAAACACATACAATTACAACTGTAGCACGTCAACCGTTACATTTCCCGAGTAATGGTTAAAAACTGAGCATACGTCAAACTAAGTGAAGAAAATATGGGATTTCTGTATGTGAAAGAGGAAATTGGTCAAATCAACGTCAGTAATTCATCCATGGAGGGTTAAATGCATAATTGCTTCAATTTGTGATCTGCAGGGACTAAGTGATCTCGATCATTAAAGCTACAAGGAACTGAGTGTGATAAGAACAAATTATATGTACAGGCAGGACTCATACATGATTAAATGTCCTTAAAACTGCCAGTGTGTTGGAAAAGCAAAGGGCTTAATTACTTTAAATATCACACTCAGGGACTTTTCTTTACAGGCAGTGTAGATATTACGTACAACTAATAACCTCTCTGCCTTTCTGTTAGCCTTGAGCAACCTTAACTCATTCTGCACTGCCATGAATTCCTTTTTCTATCTTTTGAAACATATTTAGAAAATATTTCAATCCAGCTTTGCAGATCGTGAACACTTTGACTACACTCCCTTTGCTATCGCCCCTGCTCAACTGTTACCTCAGCGCAAGTCTCCATGAATATCTTCTCCACTCTGTAATTAAAAAGCCTAATTAAAACCAGAGGGATAATCTTCCTCCGAGTCCCGTCTGCCCATGGGAGCAGAGCGAGGGAGGGGAGATGTAGCTGGGAGAAATCTGTCATGGCAGGGCTGTCGGCAGCGTAACGGACTGTTCCACCGGGAGTCTGAGCCGAGGAGGGTCATAGTCGATAGCTGGCAGCGCGACTGCCTTTGTATTCACTGTAACAACCTCTTTAAATCCTAACAAACTAATTAACTACTTCATGGGGGAAACATCTCCTGCAAAAGAATGAGTAAATCCTGCCCAGAAGGCAGCTGCGGCCCCTCATCACAGACTGCAACTCCCATAGGAACAATCAGTCAAACCCACGTTCCCCGATCAGACCCTTCACACTCCTCACACTCAGCTGCCGTGTTTATCGTCCACACACTTCACAGTCTGACGCTTTCAAGAAGTGCTCAAAGAACAAGGCATAGCCTGCCTGTGGAGGGCACAACACAAGTTGGCATTATTTTTCTTTTAAAATACTGAAAACTAAAAGTAGTGGGTGGACTGTGACAGACCTGCAGCAGGTTGAGGAGACACACACACTAACACACAGTCAGAGGGAGAAGGATGAGGGTTGACGCGGTGAGGGGACAGTGCTAACCAGCTTTTCTGCAGCTCACTAATTCACATGTTGTACTTTGATTAATATGTACAGAAGCAGCAATGTAACGTGGTTTTACAGGGAATCACAACGTGCAAGGTTTTGCAACATGTTGTTTATCTCAGCAGTTTCCCCATCTGCCTTTACAGCTGTGCATCTCTGCTGGTTGCCTGGCAACATACACAAAATACTTTCTTTCTACTTCTCCTGTTTTCATCTAAGTCTTGGAAAGAAAATGAACAAGCACTTGTTAAATACTACAAAATGATGAATCTTTCCTTTCACATTCACAACAGTGGACTTGTTAGATTATTGAAAGAACTGTTTATTATTATTATTATTATTATTTATTGATGTATAAGATTATTTAATTACAGATTACTCATTTGATCATGGCGTGACTAGAAAATTAAATGGGACCTTTTATAATTGACTTTATTACCTTCTTTATTATCTTTATAAGGGTAACTGTACCATTATCTTCTCCTTCTTCTTCTTCTTCTTCTTCTTCTTCTTCTCATTATTATTATTATGACTTAACATTAATAGTGACAGCCTTAAAGAGCTAATGTGTCAGGGAGCAGTATCTATAAGATGAATTCTCAACAGCCTTTCCTGTCAGCTTTACTGAGGATGATGAGGACTGTGGAGCATCTTTATTTGCAGAGGAAGAGAACATACTGAACACCCTCATGTAAAATATTGATGCCGGATCTTTCTGAACTGTGTTTCTTGATGTTTTTCTCCAGTGATCCAACACAGCATGTTGTCCCATGGTGCACGTATACACACAAACAAACAAACCAGTGTATTTCTTGGATTTTTTTCCACTTGATGTTTTATGAGCTTTTGTAATGATATCGTATTGTTTCAGCTGACATTCACGTTCTCGTTTGAATCCACATATTGTTTTGTTCTTGATAAGAACTTTGGTACTATAATCTCTATAAAGCTAAACGTAAACTTCCCCTTCTTGTCAACTCTGCGCCAATAAATCAGAGAGAAAGTTTCAGAAATCCTAGACCATAACTGAAAATCTCAACATACATCATTTTTTGGATGTGTTGGTTTCCCTTCAGTTTCCTGTGACTCAGGTGATCAAGATCAGTCGTTGATGTTTAGCAGGTATAATGTTGACAATGTTAGTGTGTTAGCATGCTCACATCTGCTAATCAGCACTAAACACAAAGGCTGAGGGAATGTCATTGGTTTTACTGCCGTCCGGTCATAAAGCAAAGTATTTAACAAATGAAACTCATGACCTGATGATCAGGCTAGAAGAAAGGTTACGAATGCTACAATTCACCCTGAGAGGGACATGAATGTTTGTGCCACATTACATGGCAAATCATCGGATAATTGACAAGACATTTCCCAAAGGACAAGTGAAAAAATGTGTCCTGCTGGTGGCCTGAGAGGAAATGTGAGGGGATTACATTAAATGAGTGTATATCTACACCAATGTTCATGGCAACCCATCCAACAGTTGCTGATATATTTCAGTGTGTGCTAAAGTGATGGACTGACCGGCATCGCACCGCTAAAAAGTTAAAATTATAAAAGAAAAGGTGACTGGGAACTCTTCTTTTTCACAGGAAAATGCATTTTATCTCCTAAATGCAGATGAAGTAGCTCTTAAAATGTCACGTGAAGCCGCAGATTCAGAAGACGGGCCCAATATGAAATTAATGGGAGAAAATAGTCCAAATGAGGTTGATTTATTGGAACAGCACATACAGCCAATCACAGAGAACAGTACTGAGGAAATAAGGGAGGAGGATTTGAGTTTTGTCTGTCTGCCACAAAACTGTGGAGCAGATCCTCAGATTCAGTTTATGATCATTGTGATGAGACATGCAGAAATGAAATCCATAATTATCTGGAAATTAGAATTATGAAGGTGTGAACTGTGATACACTGCCACTAACTGCACATTCGAGCTGTAAAAAATCATTTTCTGCTCACGTAATCCCATTGATGCAGTGAATGGAAGTTGCAAAACCGTGAAATAAAGGATCATTATTAATCTGATCAATACTGCTTCAGCTGTCATATTCAGTTGAATATGTGATCTGCATCTTTAATTTGTGTCATAGAAAGTCTTTCACTTACTTATTTATCCTGCTTTCTGAAACTATGAATATATATATATATATATATATATATGGAATGACTTTAAATGGATGAAGAACCTTGTGTCAGATGAAAGAAAAAAACACATCGCAGGAATGTCTCTTAGAAACGGGTTATTGTTAGGTAGTTTACAGCAATGTAACATAATCTTAACATGTGCTAAAAATCTCTCTGTCATGCCCGACTTCTTATTTTTTAAAAAACGAATTATAAAAGCAATAAAATGGAGATCCTGGCAGGCCACCTGGGCGAGCAGGCCCATGTACTCAGGCTCAGTGATTACTGGTTCAAAGGTTCAAACCACCCGCAGACCTTTGCTGCAAAGAAAAAAGCAATTCAAAGTCACTTCAAAAAACAATACCATGAAAGTCATTCAATGTTGAAAGTCTGGTTTTAATATTCATAAAACATTCCTGGCACAAAGCAGGTTATTACCAGGATGCTATTGTCGCCGTCTGTTTCAGGAATGAGGGAGTTGTTGCTGGAAGTGTCATGTGTATTTACAAATAACTCTGCAGGGAAGGCAATGAAAGTCTCCAGCGCGCCTTCAACTGCACCGGTTCGGGTGAGCGGGCAAAACCGTCGTGATTAAAGATCAGCGGTAGCAGAAGACACGAGCGCTTATTGTTATTTGTGGACGTGTGTGTTTGTGTGTGTGCATACTCATCAATAAACTGAGTCAGCATCCTTTGGGGTTTATTACCCTCGTCTTAGCAGCCTGGCTGTGTTGGTGATTAGGAGAGTGTCCCAGAAGCTACTTCCTGGAACACATGCTGCGTGTGTGCGTGCGTGCGCGTGTGTGTGTGTGTGTGTGCATGTGTTTGTATGGGCGCATATCTACTGTAAAGGATTGTTGTGTGTGCGAGGAAAACGCTATTAGAGCACGGCGAAACACCTCGTCCTCGCTCGCTTCTTGTTTTGTACCTAATGACTGCACTCCTGACTTGAAGCTGATGGCTTCAATCTGTAATCTGACACAGATGCCAGAGTGTTGAAAAGGCTCTCTCCCTCGGCACAAACCCTGCATCACGCACAGCAGATTTAAGTGAAGGAAAAAGAAGACGACCCTCAGTTTGTACTGTTTCTCTATGTTTTATCTCTATGTTTTATTACTTTAATGACAGATGTCTCTGTGTGTGTCTCTGAGTTTGATTATCTCCCCGACCCTTGGACCGGGGGGAATTTCTTTGTCTTTATTAGAAAGATGACAGCGTAGAGACAGACCGGAAATGGGGGGTGAAAGAGAGGGGTATGACTCAAAACAAAAAGGTTTGAAAGAATTGAACCCCGGAAGTTGTGGTTATATGGCATGCACTGTAACTATTCAGCTACCAAGGCGCTTTACCAACTCCTGGGGTAAATCTGGCTCTTTAGCTGCTAAATACTAGTCGGTAATTGTGTCAAGCAAGAGTGAGCCAACAAATGTAAAGTCATTGCCCAGAAAACCAAAACAACGAGCTGAAAGATGCTAAAATGATCCATAGAGCTGAGGGGAGCTGCAGAGTCAGGTGATATTTATCGGTGCTCTTTCACACCACGTGTAGTTATTTGATCCATTGTTAATACAAACATATTGATTAGTGCAGTTTTTGATATGTTTTTTTAATGACACCAACTACACTGTATGCATTTAATTTTGTACACGTTGTGATGTTACAGATATGTTTGTCAGTTCTCAACCCCTCACAACTAGTCATGTTCTCTAAGAAGTCGGTGTATTTGAAGTTTTCTTTTTGTTTTGAGAGAATTGAATTCTGCAGCACGTGGTCCCTGGATGCTACTGTGAGCGACACTGAAGTCTTTACCAAACACATCACAACAGCAATAGATACTTACAGTCTCAGCAGTGCAAATGTTCCATCATTATCAACCATCATCAACGTTTTCAAAAACATTAGAAAATGAAATGGAAAAAACAACAAGTGAACATTCAGTTTGGAAACGGGCTGAAAAGAAAGGCTACAACAATAAGCACAGATTTACTCAAATATCTTACGTAACTCTCAACGGTGTTATTGTTATTTGGGCCCAAAGCAAAGTCAACTAATCAAAGCAAGTGTTTTTTTTTAATTTATAAATATACAATGTACTTGTTGGCAGTGTTGTGTTCAGAGAGAATAACTGCACATATCAAGCGCCCGAATGAATCCCATGTTTTGCTGGATTGAACCTCTGTTAATGCTGCGCTTGATGTCATGCTCACACAGTATACAACCCCTGGCAAAAATGATGGAATCACCAGTCTCGGAGGATG
>CALSBV010010813.1:5533025-5562706 GCA_943590825.1 Bovichtus diacanthus
ATTTTTGCCAGGGGTTGTATGTGCAGGAAGTGAAGGAACACGCTGATGAAGAAGAAAGTGGCGAAATCGACATAGCTACCTGGTGGAAATACAACCAAGGGTTGGTTTGTTTTAGAAACAAAAAACAAAAAAACCCACAAAGGTCGCCAAAATTGACCTAATATTAGTTTTTCTTCTTCTTCTGGGAGTTTGGGAGATTGCAGAGTGCTGTTTTCATGGATACACAAATATAAAACTCAGAGGGATGTCGTTAGAGCCGATGACCCATGTTGGTATGTCTCATTATCTGGAGGGTTTTGAGTTCACAGAGCAGCAAACGTTATTATCATGAGACAACCTGGAGGGATGTTAAGCCGCACCATTTAGTGTTGCTTTGGTCCAGGCAATGCAGAAGTGTAATGAACGACATGTTTCTGCAGCCTTATTTACCCTTGTGGATTGTTTTACTTACTCTAATCCTCTGCTATTGATAGCATCATTATTAAATATATTTACATTAAGCGGCTCTAATCAATATTTTATAATAGTAGTAGTAGTGATGAACCTACGGGGAATCATCAGCTGAATCCTCGTCTTTACAGAGCTTATATATTACTATGTTTTCAGCAACAGCAGGCAGCAAAGCTCTGAAAACGCACTGTTCACTCAGCACCAGAGAGACACAGTTGGTAGAGACCAAAACAGAGCTAAAATAGAGTTCATATTTGACTTCATTTGCCAGACAGCAAACTCCGAATGAATGCTAATGTTGATCCGTAACTGCTGCATGCTCAAACAATCGGTATATGTCAATGCAAATGTACTTACTTTTCACCACTGCCCTCTAGTCTGCGACAAATTGCAGAATTAGGAATTATGTACAAAATGTGTCTTTTTAGGCACTTTTATTCTTGGTTCCTGCGCTCCGATGCAGCATTGATTTAGACACTCGTTATCTGAAAGCGGTTCTTGCATTGCCACAGGTAGAAGCACTATGTGAGTTCAATTAGTTTGTAAAAAAAAAAAAAAAGGCAAAATTGGCATAGCTGAATAGTTCATTGCCAGTGTGACATTGTTGCCCTGAGAAAAATACACCATTCTTTTTCAGAGAGGGAAAAAAGTCCAGTCTATATTTACATGCAATGACCATGAGAGGGGGCTGGAATCAGCATTCAAGTGGATGAAGGTTATTTAACGAACACTCTACATCACTGAGCCCAGCCACACTGCAGGAAACAGCAGAGAACAACCTACATTTGGGTTCTTTTCATACTGTATTCCACCCGACAGGTGCGTGAGACTCCATGATGTTGCAAGCTTTGTATCCAAACAGCGTACTTCATGAAGCTTTACTCATGGTAAACACAGAAATATAACCAAAAATATAAGCGAACCTAACATTAGAACACAGCAAAGTCTTAACCCTGAAATGTGAACCCTGTGGAGACTGGCTTTTGGACCTTTTCTTCTTGCCCTTTTTCTACTTTTAAACAATAGTACGTGTACACACAGTGTAAGCACTGTGGTTCGTGAATATTCATCGCAGGCTTTGGTCTGATGTTTAACTGAAGCGTGTCTCTCTGGCGTATTCTGAAAGCTGTCAGGAAGCAGTTCTATTGCTGCCTCCACCGCCTGACATTTGTCTTTGTCTATATAATCAGAATGATTCATATGCCCAAAGTGCACAACAGCTCTGTACAGTTGTGGGTATAGCCAGACTGCACCAATAACAGAAATGCAATTCATGCAGGAGTCATTTTTGTCTGGGTTATTCCAGCATAATTGGAGGCAAATACATGGTTGTGAAGTGAAGGAAAAAGCAGATGCCTCATTACAACCTCTCTATGGGACTATAAATTAAGTTTGAAGCGCACAGGAAACAGTCTGCATTTAACCAAAAGAGAACCATGTCATACCTGATTAAATAAGCTTACGTGGAGCAAGAGAAATGAATGTGTCTGTACCTTAATGCGAAGGTTAAGGAACAGCTTAAAAACAAACGCACTGATCTGTTACTTAAAGTGGACGTCCTGGATCGTTTTCATTGTCTCACTTGTACTTTAAACCAACGCAGCAGCCTGCATTGTTTTAACGAGGGGCTGTTTTTGGTCTGAATCTCTGCTACTGGAAGGTAAAACAACAATTCCACATTCAAACTGCATCCATCCAGACAATGTAGTTTTTAAATTGACACTATGTAGACGCTATATTAAAAAGCAATACATTCAGGTGTTTTATTAGTGTGTCCTTTTCCCAGAATAAAAAAAAAAAAAAGAAGAAAGAATTATGTGGTGGGTGGAGGCAATTAAGATGTCCAGACTCATGCAATCATTTCGCTCCACCCACTGACTCGTCACCAAATGTTTTTTCCATTTTTCTCTTTTGATCCAGTGCTATTCCCATAATCTGCTGGCCACCGCTCTGACTTCAATCAGTGTGAAGAGAGTTGAGCGATGGCGACTTTTGAGTGCGTGAATGGTTTTCTGATTGAAGGAGATCGTTTCATCAGGTATCGATGTTGGGACTTTTAAAACCAACCTTAAAACCTCAGCTCAGCTCAGCACTCACTGACTTTGCCTTCTATCTTATGGGCTATAACAATACTTGTATCCGTGATATGCTTTTGTGTGTGGCTTTGTATTGTGTGTCTTGTGTTTTTACTCTGCACTGTTGTTATTGTAGATGAGAATAGCTTGAAGGTCTAATTCGGTATAGTGCATTAAATGGTGACATTTATGTTTTAAACTCCCACATTGTCCCTTTGAAATAAAATAAAGAAGTTCTCACATTTTGTGTGTGATAGTGACATTGTTTCCTTTCCCCACATTATCGGAGTTGGTTTTGTGTCGCCTGACAATAGCTTTTTTTTTCTCTTGCACTCAGAGACATTCACGGTAAAGGTTGCCTGTTTTCATCTCAACAAAGCGGTGCTTTTGAATGCCTGGAAGGAAAGACAATATGAATAGTTTAACGCAAAGGATCACCAGGTTGGCTTCAGGGGAGACATTTATAAACACATAAAGAAAAGGATGACTCATTATCATTCTTTAACCTTGGCTAAAGAAAGGAGAAACTGCCATGATTCAGAAGGAAATTAAATTCGCAGATGCAGAGGGAAAGAACGTGCTAACAGAAGGACATTTAGTGACCATGAAAATTGAAAGCATGCCAGTGAAAATACATGCTGCAGGTAGAGATGTTTGTTTACAGCATGTTGTTCAATATTCAGGAAATGTTTCTAGGGTTTACTTAGAGTAAATGGCCATTATGAATGGATTATCGATGCACTGCACTGTAATTTATTCAGGACAATAATACACATGGCAGTGCACTCATTTGTCTGTGATGACAAGGAAAGCATACATGACGATACATGTTCATTTTACATTTTTACATTACTCCCATATGTGATTGTTGAACATGTCATTCCAAAAAATCCTGTTCATTAATATGCTGCACAATACTCTTTTGTTTTGTGGTGATTAGACCTCACAGGTCTTTTCCACAGCAGACATTTTGACTTGACACAGCATGAAAATCACAACTGTTTCTACATTGCTCTGTTCTATTTAAGTGTCCCAGTAAGCCCTGATAATGTGACAGTGATCCAGCATGTACAATACCAGGACCCTGAAAGTGGAGCAGCTAAATCTCTCCTTCATCTCTCCTCTTTTACTATTTCCTTTGTGTAGTTTTTATGTATTGTACGTGAAAGTGCTTGTGATGCCGTCTTGGCCAGGACTCTCTGGAAGAACAGATCTGACATCTCAATGTGTCGTTCTTTTTTTAATTAATAACACCTAAAAACCTCATTGTGTACTGCAGGAAATAGTCTCATGTCTAGTATGAAGCTACATTAGTATACAACATCTCTAAAGCTAACTAATTAAAATGATAAATCTTGTTTGGTTCATTTGTACAAAAACCATCAAGTTGTGTTTTTACTGAGGGTTATGAAGCTGGCGCAAGGATAACAAGACTTTATGTTAAGCTCAGCAAACCGGATGCTGACTGTAGCTTCATATTTAGCTGCCAAGTTAGCTTAAACATTTTTTAAAAACTCTCTTAATCACAAAGTTAAACTGTAGTTACGTTGTGCACATGCTAATAATACAAAACTTGGCATTGGCTATTAATAAATAGCGGTAAAAGCATGACATTGGTTGTGCAGTTACACTTGGGGGAGCATGTCTGCCGGCTGTGGCCGCCTTCTGCTTAGGCTTCATTAGCAAAGCTTATTTAAAAATCACCACCAGGCACCTGATTGTTGTTGTTGATAATAATCTGATTACCTTGTGTACGGCTATGGCTGCCAAGCTGCCAGCCTGCTACTCAGTCCCATTATCTTATTGGCACAGATGGATATGCCAGTTACCTAATGACAAATTGCCTCAAACAGACACATCAGAGGCTTTTTTTGTCCGTGGCTTTGTCCTTTAACTGTCATGATTTATATATTTATTTAAAAATCTGCAAGAAAATTTTCTAGACCGGAATATAAATAAAGGAGTCCGACTAGACATTGGCTAAAGGACTCATCTGGGATTCCAGTTCTCTAAAACCATTTTTCAAACGTAAGCCTGTTTGGACTAAACTGAAGTCCCTCTGGAGGCTGTGTGGTGTGTGGTCATTGTCCACCAATGCCTGACGACAACCTCCACATTCAGCTGAATTATATAATTAACACTAATGAAATGTTGAGTCCATAATGAGTTGATATTAATTAACAGCGTCCTTGCTTCTCTGCAGACAGCGAGTGTCACGTCTGGGAGGACAACGCAAATTCTCTCAAAGGTTATTAATTAAAACTCATTAAGTGGCATTAAACTGTAAACACGGATGAGATACAGGGTGCATGCTGAGTCCAGTGTGTGTGTGTGTGTGTGTGTGTGTGTGTGTATAGAGTCAAGGAAAAGTCAGACGGGATACTAAGAACTGTCAAGTTGTAAGTGTGACTAAATGAACAAGGATGCCAAATGTGTCAGTAACTCTGATGCTAAACAGAGATTTTCCATTTTAAAGAATAAAAAAAGCTATCAATCACAGCTTTTAATAACAATGCAGTGACAATAACACGTCTGTGAGGAGACTAATGAAACGCTGGATGAAAGTCTGCGTACGTGCAAAGTGTTTACATGTGATTCTGGTAATCTGAGTCAAGCAGCTGGCCTGCGATGCAAAACGCATATTTCCCAGCTGCTTGTGCAAAGTGATTGGTTGCCGTTGTATTGATTTGGTATATTTGTTGAATAACACGACAATTTCTTAAGTCATTACGTGTGTTATCAGTAGGCAGCGCCGTGTCATTTCACGCTGCTGGATTATTAGACCATAAAAGTGGCGTGCTATTTATACGCCGTCCCATGAGATCACGTGGACTTCGGACACAGTGGTTACAGTACTGGGCTTGGCTGGTGTGGTCACAGTTAATCACGGCTAAGAAACGATGAAAACATTTTTGTTAAATTTCACAATCTGAAAAAGTTGTACTAATATTGGGAGAGCTGTGTATTGTTGATTATTTTAATAATCTTTATCTTGAAGCAGGGACTCCCTTCAAACATTATTATTATTATTATTTTTTAAAGAAGTTTATGATGTTTTCCAATATGATGATGTCCCATTGAAGGAAGCACAATGCAACGTGGTCATCCAGTGAGAGGCTTCATTTTTGACTTTTTACGAAAAAGTGGCGTGGGAGACAACCCTGCCCCAGTAAAAGCTCCAAAGCGTTTGGTGAGGAAATATGACCCAGAATACAATTTGGATTCATAATGGCAGGCAGTGGTGAGGAAGAATATTCATTTTGGTCATTACAGCTGACAGTGGCATAACATATATTCACAGCCCAGTTAATTTTTCCTCCTTTTTTGTCATGTTATGTTGTTTTTTTTCTCCTTTATTTGGGAAAGTAGCCCTCTCAAAATCGGCCTTTTGCCTCGATCTTTTGCCTACAGCATAAATGGAAATATTACTCATCCTTTTCCCTCCTTCTGGCTCCATGGAGTGTCTGGACATAAAACAATGAGAGGCAATAGTACCTCAACGTAGTGGTAGCATGAATACAGAGGAGGATGGACGTAACTTACAGTGCAGTTTGTGACCATGACAGGATGATGTAAAAGAGAGAATACGAGATGATGTTGCTGATATGGAGATCGATGGACGGAGGGATGATGGAGGCACAGATAGATGGTGTAATACTGTGCAAAAGTGTCTCGCTTGTTGCTCTCTAATTGGCAGTTCTTCAACGCTACTGCCCTCTAGCACTCTCTCTCTTTCTTTGTGTTTGATATATTGATTTTTATCTTGATATTATTCAGTCTGGATACAAGTGGAGGACCAATCAACCTGAAATTATTCAGTTTCTAACTTTGAGAACACGCACACCAGTGTGAGCTTCAATGCAAGTCTAGCAAAATTAAAAGACGTCACACAACTCTTGTCTAGTACAAAATGCTTTATACAATTTTTATTTTTTTTTGTTGCCTTGATCAGGGTGGTGATTGAGGCGGTTTCCACTTTCCTTATATATATAGTCCATTGATCAATTGTATCACAATATATACCAAGTAGCCTCTATAAAACAACATTATCATTACTCTTAAAAAAAAAATGCCATATTAACTCTTAGTGGATTCATATATTTTCAGGAAAATATAAATGACCAAAATGCAAAATGTAAAATATTAAAAGTCACCTTTTCAGATTATTCTCCATCAAATACAGTCTTTAATCTTAACCCATCAATCAGTTAAAAAACAACAACACAAAGCAACACATTCTGTATTCTTTCACCCTCATGTTTGAAAACACAGCAACACTCAAATCTTCCCTGTATCTTAATATTCATAACTCATTTCAAAAGTAAATCTGACCTTAAAACTCACAAAATGTCCAATTGTTCTCACAAAATACCGAATCTTCTCTGAGAGCAAAAACAATCCAGAAGACTCTACAAATAAAACCTATTTTAGTTGCAAGGAGTTGATAATGAACTGCACTGACACTGTTTGAAGATATTTAGAACATTGTTGCATTAGCAGAAAAGTGGTGTTACGTTTCCCATAGAGTTGATGTAAATTAGTTGTAAAAGCCCATAATCTCAGGGGACATGGCTGTGTCTTAATTATTTTATATGTCTGCACTCTAAAAAAAACGTCTCTATAAAATATTCAAAAGTACTACTGTCAATCCTCATAGTCTTAACACACAATATGCACACTAAACCAAGGCTTAGCCGGACGTGGTGTGTGCTGGGATGATTCATTTCCCTCTTATCTGTGGACACAGGGGAGCATTTCCTGTTGGAAAAGAGCTGAACCAAGAAGTGATTGCTTGGTAGTTACACAGAGGAGGATAAATTGGACGGCCTGACAGATGTGGGTTACAAGCCAGCAGCAGGGCTGGTGATGCTTGTCCGACACATTAGTCATTAACGGTGTTGACGGGCATATTGATACCTCGAATAATTAAAATTGCTCCAATCCCCTGCAGCCACAGTCGAAACCATCAACTGTTATTGAGAAAGACTCCCTCTGTCTTATGTGGAGCTTTAAAACGAGACTGATAATTCTGAGGAAAAAAATGAAATACAAGGTCACAAGGTTCCTGCACTCACAACGCCAAAGGGACTGACAAGATGAGTCATTCTGATCTCGTCATCGAGTTGTCTGGCTTGAGGCCACTGTACAGTCGACTTGCTGGTGGAAATTATTTGGACAGATTCTCTTGCAACAAAGGACACATTTGTGGAACAAAACAGTGTCTACAAGCATGCTGAGCTAGTTTTTCACACCCCAGCCTCCACCATGTGTCTGAATCTCACACAAAATAATAACACAGAAGTAGGCGTTGGAGTTAATCTTTTGATGGATTTTCTTTATTTGAGTGCAAACGGTATTGTAGTTTCCTGCAGTTGCACTTTATGTGTACGAAGTGTAAACAAACAAACTTGCACAATCGCGAGTTCGCACAAAACGCTTGTTTTGCTGCTTGTGTTTGATCTCCACGACACATGTTGACACAGACTTATGTTATATGTTCTACTTCTCTGGGGAGGAAGCAGCAGTAAGATATGAGCAAACAGACAAATGCTGCCCTTCTTTTACGGCTTTGTTTATCTAATTTTTGTTGCAAATACAAACTAAAAAACGAAAGGCTGAAATTGAATACATTCATCAAGGAAACAGGCTTCATCAAGGGCCCCATTACTTCAAAGAGGGAGAGCTGCAGCACAATGACCTACAGCATGTGCCGTTTAATGAGAAACGGAGCCATACGTCACAACAAGTGACTTCAAGGTGACCACTTGTCCCTGGAGTAATGTTTGTGGTGAGTAATTCAGAGAAGAAGCTCTAAATCCCAGTCTTGTGTCAAAACACATTTTGCATTTCACGATCTCTGCGTTACGTTCATGTGTCTTCATTTGTTTTGACACGGGAAGAATCCAGTGGGATCTGATGCAACATATGCGATGTAAAGCATGAAGAGTGAATAGTATCATTAGGTTACATTACATTCATTTGGGCACTTTTTATCTCCACCATGAGATTATTCAATTTGTGTGTGTGTGTGTGTGTGTGTGTGTGTTAATCTTGCTTACTACTGGACCATCATCCTAATATTTGTTGTGCTCATTTATGATATGTTCAAGGATCCCTCAAGGTTGTGGTGATTCAGTAGTTTTTTGCTGCCTGTTTCTTACCGTCATTGACTGACTGACTCCTCACGACTCTTCATCGGCCGGTCGGGCTCGCTGCTTCTGTTTGGACTGTTTTGACTCAGAGCTAATAGGTAACAGAACTAAACACACAGCTGAGTACATCGCTGTTGGTTTCTTTTGCAGACATTTTGTCTTTTCATTTAGCTACTTAAGACGTCTGCTTTCAAAGAATGCAAGCCTCTCAACTGCACACAACTGAGTACATCGCAAGTTGTTTTTTTGGCCGATTTTTGCCTTTTCATTTAGCTAATTAACCCTAAGTGGTCTGCCTCCGAAGAACACGAGCCGCTCATCCGGTGCCCAGTGGGCAGAGAGAGAGAGGATGCGAGGCATCAGAAAAGAAAAAAAGTACTCATCTACTGGCAATGGGAAAGGAGTCTATCTCCTGTTTTTAGAAGGCTTTCCCATGTTTAAAAAACTTGCATATATATATATATATATATATATATATAATTTTGCTGGAATAGGGTATATGTTCACCGGTTATTCGCTAACTTTGTCCGTCTTAAACTGTGCTGAATTGAACTATAGAGCGCTGAACTGAGGTAAACGGAAAGTACAAATGAGTAGAATTCTATTAAAGTGAATAGAGTCTTATTGAATTGAGGTGATTAAATGAAGAATATGAGGGAGGAGGATTGAAGTGAAGAATACTGTCATGCTTCATTTTACTGGAAGCGCTGCATTGATGGAAAGAGGAGGAAGAGCAACATGTGGCCCCTTCGGCAATCCTCCCTTTGTTTGACAATATTTACACCATATATACATAGACTGCGTAAGTGCTGATGTAGGGCTTCCTGTGGGTAAGAAATAAGTACCTGCGAGTCATTTGTTTACCCTTGCTGGAAGCATTGCAGAAGTACTACTCCCACATGTGACATTAACATAATCCATGACCACAGGAAATGCAGGAGCATCACTTCATGTTTACACGCGGTACAAAAACTGTACCACGAGGTTGCTCTTGAGAGAGGTGGTGTAAATACTGGAGGAATAGAGTTAAATCTAACATATTGCAATTCCTCTCATTGCTTACAATTTGTGTTGGCTTTTTTAGCAATGCTAGCAGCATGGCTTTAGGGACGGCAAAGTCAATCTGTTGGTCCACTTTGGTCTGGCCTGAAATATCTCAACAACTGCTGAGATATTTACAGTTGAGATACAACTGTTGCCATCAAACTTTGTACAGACGTTCATGGTGCCGAGGGGACGAACCCTAAAGACCACAGCGATACCCTGACTGCTCCTCTTGCGCCACTAGCAGGTCAACTACACACATTCAAGTTCCCTCAAGGATCAATTATCATTTTGATGATCTTTAGGTTTTGATTATTTAGCGCTATCATCAGGTCAACATATTTACTTGTCCAACACTATGGTTTAGGACAATACCTGCAAAACTAATCAGCCTTAGCAAATAATGTTAGCATATTAGCATTTAGCACTAAGCACCACTGTGCCTTAGTACAGCCTAATATAGTCTCCTTTTTAAATGAAGTTTTTAATTTATTAACTATTATGTATTAAGTGTTGTTTCTACAATACTAACTGCCAATGTTTGATTTGTTTTTCATTTCAACTTTAAGTAATATACTGTAGATTGCACATTACAAAATACATTTTACAGTCGAAATACTGCATTTCATAGAACTCTTTATTTCCACAAGCCATTTAGATTAAATATAATATCCTTTAATTTATTGCATACTTTTAGAAATCTAAATGACTTCCTATTACCATTCACATTGTTTAATTAAAGCCTTGCTCATAATCTGCTGATGACATATTTTATCATAAGTGGCAATCAACGTCAAAAAGTTTCGTCACTCTCACTGAAGAGTGTAAAATATCCCATCAAAGTGATGATCCATAAATCTGTTGAAGCAGAAGACGCAAGAGACAGACAGACTTTTAAAGGGACTTAATCTTTACGGCCATAAGACTTACTGTAGGACAGGTCAACAATACTATACTACGGTACCAGCTCTTATGACTTTAAACAAGGAAATTAACCAGAATTTTGAGACAATTTGAAGCTCAGGGGATATAAAAAATTCATGAATCCACTAAAATCCTTCATCTCATGCTCTCATCTGACAACGTGGCCAATGCATTAGCAGCTATAGTTCTAAAGAACTTGATCCACATTTATTTTAAGGTTGCTGCCTCAATTATAGTCAGCTACATAACTTATATTTTTAACCTCTCAGTTTTAAATGGCCTCTCACGTAGGCGCAGAACGTACGTGATAGTTGGCCGTTTATAGTCTGTGCGGTGTGTGCGACTTTCTGATTCGCAACAGTCTGATTCGTTACCGCTAGTTCTTTAATGTCCGTTTGGTGTGTGCGGGCCTTTAGGTATGATATACACTGGCTTTTATTTATTTATAAGGCCTTTACTGTTTTTTTTTTTACACACTCACATTGCTTTGTTGTTGTCTTTTGATATGGGCCCTTGATGACCACGCTCAAACGATTGGATTATGTTGCAGGTGCCAGCTGTTTTCGCTTAGCTCGGAAAATCCAGATTTTCTCAATGTGCACCTGCGACATGGAATAACATGCAGAGCTTATGCTTATGTCTCTTTTATCCTTAGAGTGATTTAACATTTTAATTACATGCTATTTCACTTCCAGCTGTTCTTGCTTTAGTTGATACATACATTTTAGGTTCTTTATGTATTATTATTATTATTAAACAGTCGCCGAATGATCGGCAGAGATCTTGTGCTCTCCAAAACAAACAGACGCGGTGATTAAAACCAGTAAAAACACTGAATAAAGCATTTTCACATTAAAAATCAGTGTTTCCCCGGTGGACCCAATTTTGGTAGCCACCAGGTGAGTGAACAACAGAGCCGGGATCAGCAGCCGCCAGGGACTCGTAAGTCATTTTAGCTGGCTTGCTGAAGAGGGAAAATGCACCAAGCTGCTCTCAATTATTAATTATGAGCCGACTCTACACAACAGGTAAATATCTGAATAACCCTCCAATCAACTCAACAATTGTGAAATTCTGCTAAAAGTAGTTGGTGAAATGGAAATGAAAACACATACCAAAAAATGAGGGACTGCCACATATATGCCTGTGAATGGTTTGGAAAAACTGGTAAAAATGTCTTCACGGAATATACCTACTTACTTTTTATGATTCTCTAACTGACTTTATCCAGATGAGAGAAGCAAGAAGCTGATACAAATGCAAATACTCTGCATTCAGTTTTTACTCTGCGCTCGCAGCAATAATGTTCATGTGCACCAGCAAGTGCTTTACGACTTTTATATCCTGGGTTTTGCATACAAGTTGACTCTGGCTGGGGGAGATTGTGCACAGCCTGAGGGGGATGTCTGCAGACACTACTCTGGGCTTAGAAAATGACGTCCATCTCCTCTGCCAGCCCAGTTAACCATATTGCATTTGCCATAAACACGATTTCCCTAACCATGCACAGATATAGGAGAAAGCGAACATTATAAAATAGTTAAGCATTAAACGTAAGCTGGGGTTTTGCAGAAATATCCAATATTCACATTCGTGTCTGGTGATAGTGTTGCCTTTATGGTTAGGGTGAAATACGTTTTCATTATTTATCTATATTTTCATAATAAATAAATATTCTCCTACAGTAGAATTGAACATCAGTGTAAAATAAGGCAGTGAAGACAGTGCTCTTTGTAGTAAAGATATCAGTTGTATCAGATGACATTAATAATACAGCGGTAGAAACAGCATCTCATCATTTAGTTAGAGACTTTAGTTTGACTTTAGAAATGGACCTTCAGGAAATACTGATGAACTCAAATATCAGTTTTTTTCCCTTCTGTTTGGTTGAAAAGCCTCTGATTCATTCATGGTATTTGGGTTGACTTGCGTCCATTGTCCCTCTGTATCAGTGATGGTTGTCTGAGTTTGTCAGAGCAATAATGATTTTTGACTCCGTTCCTCTTGACCTATTACATAAATCAGCCGGTTTATTTTTACTAATACACTCACAGTTTGGCCACATATGAGGACTCTGTGAGCTCTGTGAGCGTTGTGAGCTTCAGATATCAAGTGCTGTGCAGATTTCCAGACTTTTATATAGCTGTCAAAAAGGCATTTAGAGCTGTTGTTAGGTGTTTCTGTATGTGTTGCTTTGTCTTCTGCATCTAAAATGTGTGTCTCCCCTGCTGCATATGCTGTTCCTGACATAAAAGTAAAAAGTACAACCGTCTAAACATCAATTGTGATGCTAATGCTGGCTTAGAACAAACACACTTCAATTTCAGTCTTTGTTTTGAATACAAGATACGAGTCCCTTGAGAAAAGGTTACAATAACCATGCTGTATGCAGATCTACATGTCTATCCATAAACTTCATAGACTGTACAGGTAGTGGACGTAGTCACCATGACGTCCACTACGGTTGGACTACGGTTCTGAAGCCTTGAGTTTAGCCTTTTGGACGTCGCCATTGTGGTTTTTGGGAACCAGAAGTAAAACTGTAACACACAAAATGAACAATGAACTTTAATAAACTGAAAACACACTGTGAATGGGTTAAATTGTAAGACAAAAACATGGAGAGCACCCAGACCAGACAACACCATAGTAGCCGCCTGTCAATCACAAGACAGCGCCTGAAGCAGGGGTCTTCAACGTTTTTCAGGCCAAGGACCCCCAAACTGATGGAGAGATGGAGCAGGGAACCCCTACTATATATATATATATATATATATTGTATAAAATTGTGTTTTATATTAAACTGGGCCTAGTGCCATGTATAAACATAGCTACCCTGTTATTGTGCATTCAATACTAAGCTATTCAATTAATACACAGGTTCATATATTCTTGTAAATTTGTGGGAAAAGAATATTAAAAAACTATTGAAAAATTGTCTAATCAACCAAAAATTTGAGTCGCAGACCCTCTGTTGAAGACCTCCGCCCTAAAGCATACGCTGTTTTATTGTCTATTTTTACTCTAAATGGGACAATCATTTACAAAATGAACATCATGCTGTTTTGAAGAAGACTTTGCGCAGTTGAGACATCAACTCATTAGGAAAATGTTACTGAGGTAATAAATTAAAGTAAATTAAAAGAAGTGTCATTTTTTCATAGTCTTATATACAATCTGACATCCCTGCTGGATATTAGAAAGAATGCAAGTTTAAGGTTTCACTTTACAGACCCTGGGGTTGCTGCTTGTTCTGAACCTGTTCAGACCACTTTAGTTTGCACTGAACGTCTTATGTCTCTGTTTACACACAGTCAGTGCACTGACAGCACAGAGGTGTGATCTAGTAAGCTCCCAACATGCACCAATTTAGTGCATGTGTGTGTAAAGAATGTTTTCCTTGGACGATTTCAAAAGTGAATTTGAGGCGTTTCTTTGGTTCCATCCCACACCTTTTACTTTACAGTGCAGAGATGACAGACGAGAGAGATGTCATGTCATGCTCTAAAAGTCATAATGGCCAGATGTGATTCTCGGTCGTCACCCCGTCTCTGTACCTTCTTGAAGTGAGGCATCTGACACCTTGGGGACCTTTTGTGAATGTTCAATTCAAAAAGGTGTTCAACTTGTGAGTGCCCTGTGAGGGGGAAATTATCCAATAGAGTGCTACAGGAATGAGTCCAAAAACACGGAAATTAATAAGCATTTTAGCACTTCTGATTCCTTCGTCTCAAAGCCAATGGTTTTTTTTCATGGTTTTTTTTGTTAGATACCCGAAATAAGATCGGTGGTTAACACTAAGAGATTTTACCCTTCTGTTCCTCGACATAAAACACAACAGTAAATACTCCACTTGTGAATTTTGAAGCTTTTATGTGTCTTAAAAAATGGTGGTTGCTAACAAGTGGCAAAATGAGATTACAAAATGTCATTCTGGTCGAACACTGTTACGCCTTAAGCTTAGTGGTGGTGACGTGAGTTATGCGACCATGGTATAGTTAGCTCATAGCCTTCTGGCAACTGCATTTACGCTTCAAATTCATAAAACTGGATTATCTTGAACAAAACATGAGAATATAATAAACATGTGTTTGCCACAAAGCTTATTTTTCTGCTTGAGGGAACCAGTGCTATGTTAACTTCCAGGGTTGGCCTACAAATATCATCCATTCAGGACAGATACACACACAAACATACTCACACAGCTCACCTATAGAGCCTGTGAAGGGTTGTTTCTGTGAAATGTCATCCTCACCATGGCAACAGGACCCTATGGAGTGCTTCACCAGAAATACAAGAATGTGGTGGCTGTGCTTCAGAGGGATGAAGATGATATTAGTTAGATTTTTACTTTAAAGCATCTCGCCTCAACAGCTTCTCTCCTCAAATTCAAGTCAAGTATCTCTGTGGGAAAGACGGATTGTGTAAAAACTGCTTATTCATAAGACGTTGCAGCACAGGAGGAGTTCATTTCTGTAATGTATGCCATTTATTTTAGAAAATGCTGAAAAATTATTATCTCATGCATCTTAAAACTGTACTCACGTCCCCATATGAACATTAAAAGAGTTGTTGGTTGCTGTAATTATTCCTCCTCGTTATTGTGCCTCTGAAGCAGCGCTGTAATTATTTGGGATTTTTATATATTAAGCTGTTAAATAACTTTCTCCAAGTTTTACTTTAATGCAACAGTTCCTCTAAAATAACACAGCTAACAAAATGAAAAAAATTCCCCATAACATTTTAATTTTCTTATCTTTCATATTTTTTTTTTCTAAGCTTTATTTTAAGTTACATTTTTACTTTTATTGTCATTGTTATTATAATATCCTCTCTTTTAAAAAATGTGAGCATGTGACCAATACATCTTTGAAAGTGTCCCACTGTGATTTGTGTTTTTCCTTTAATCAGGACTCGATTACACATTTTGTCTCCAAGAAACTTCCTTGGGTATGAGTGAATTGTAAGTGTTCCCATTAATTCACCAACATGATGATGATCATCTAAATCAGTGGTCCCCAAACTAAGGCCCGCGGGCCGGATACGGCCCGCCTCCACATTTGGCCCGGCCCCCTGAACAATACCAGAGACGCATTATGATTTTTTTTTCAGTCTGGCCACGCGAATCCTAGACTAGCCCCTGTCAAATAGAACGGAATAATGGCGAAAAGGTTAGGTAAGAGAAAAATTGATTCAGAATGCAGGGTATTTAACCTGCAGTGGTCAAACGATTATTATTTTGTTCAATGCAAAGAAAAGGCTGTTTGTCTCATCTGTCAAGAGGCGGTGGCGGTATTCAAAGAATACAATCTGCGCCGACACTATGAATCCCGTCACAAAGACAAGTATGATAACTTGCAAGGCCAAATGCGAGCAGACAAACTCTCAAAGCTAAAAAGTGGACCGTTAGCTCAGCAGAATACATTTGTACGCCAAGCTCAGCTGAACCAGTCATCCGTTCGGGCCAGCTTTCGGGTTGCTCAACTGATAGCAAGCAGCGGTAAATCTTTCACTGATGGAGAGAAATGCTTGAATGCTGTCGCGGAAGAGGTGTGTCCCGAGAAGAAAGATGTCTTTAATGCCGTGAGTCTGTCGGCGAGTACAATCACCAGACGCACTGCTCTGACAACTAAGCTAAACTTTTACCTGTTAAGATTGTGCACGGCACAACAGAAAGTTAATGCTCAATGGACTTTTTTTCTGTGAAGAACCCAGAGAGGGTTATTTGGTTATTATTTATTTCATAAATAGTGTTATTATATATTTCCCGACTTTATTTTTTCTGTGAAGAACCCAGAGAGGGTTATTTGGTTATTATTTATTTCACAAATAGTGTTATTTATTTCCTGACTTTTTTCTGTGAAGATCCCAGAGAGGGTTATTTGGTTATTATTTATTTCATAAATAGTGTTATTTATTTCATTAATAGTGTTATTATTTATTTCCTGACTTTTTTTTCTGTGAAGATCCCAGAAAGGGTTATTAATATTTGGTTATGTGTGGCTTTCTGGAAAACAATAAATGTTTACGTTTAGGCACCCCTGCGATCACAGTTACAAACTGACCCCGGCCCCCATCAGAGAAGGGAAAAGTTATGTGGCCCTCACAGGAAAAAGTTTGGGGACCCCTGATCTAAATGATGTTTCGAGGCCCTCTCCACACTGCCAGGGATTACGTTTGAGTGGAGAAATAATGAGTCTTTTTGTAAGTTTAAACTGTAGGATGTAAACCCCCTCAGGTTGCTAAAAACCCAGAAACATTACTGAAGACATGACCTCATGTTTGTGACCTCTGATATGAGCCCTCAGGAGACAGAGTCACACAAGTGAAGTGGGTCTCTTCCAAAGTTACAGTCTACAGTATGAAATTCCCTGTTGTATTAAGATAGACTTGAAAAATCTGAACGTATCCTTGATATTTAACGACCATCTGTGCCCTGATTGTAGCGCCTCTTACACATGACTCATATACCTACAGCACAAAGCACAGCGCAGGAAGTTGACCTCTTTCAAAAGAGTGCTCAGGCATAAGCCACGCAAGTAAATCTACTTGGTAAAATATCAAGCTTAGAACCTTAAAGACGATATTTCTTTATGTGAAAACCGAACAACGACAACGTTGGCAAAGTAATGTCCCATGCAAACTAATACAAACCCTGGTTTTGGGTATTTGAAAACATCTCTCTCCGTGAAACTCTGCTGCTCGTCAGGTTTTATCTGCTAACTCACTAATACAATTAGCAAACAAGGTTGTTCGTTTTTTTGCGTGTGGATTTTGTTGATTAAAGTGACTGTAAAAGCAAATGTATAATAATGACTTTGAGTACTAGTTATGTTGAACAGTTTTACTCCAAACAGGCCTCCAGCACGTTTAGTAAATGATCTTTGCCCATTTCGTGCCTCTCTAAAACTGTAATGAGACAAGCAGGGACATTATCTCGATTAAAATCAATCCCTATTGGATTACACTGCTGTGCTACATTCCCTCGCTTGGCTTCACTGATTAGAATACAGCACAGGAAACAGAAATCGGGAGTGAGGAGACTCATCAAAAGGCGTCACGTACATGCATGGATAAATTGACAGATAATCCCTAGACTCCTTGTCACCGTCTATTACTGTTCTTATTCCGGGAACTTGCTGCTGACGGTGTTTTATTATCCGACGTTTATGTCCTCTGTACTATTACTGTATTGTCGGTATTGTTTCACTGAATAGAACATGTAGTTTAGGTACAGTATGCCTCGAGCACGTCCCTTAATTGAGAAGCTAATGGCACAATTTATCTGATGTTCAAATGCATTTTATCGGCACTTTAAAAGGTTTTGGGTAAAGACGGTGTATCTATGAGTGAGTGTGTGTGTGTGTGTGTGTGTGTGTGTCAAGTGTTGTTAATGTAAAGCACTTTGTAAAACTCCCCAAGCAAAAAACAAAGAAAAAAAAAACAATAATCAAAACCCAAGAATCAAGAGCTCAAGGAAGTAGGGAATGGAATAAGGAAGGGTGGATGAAGGAAAAGAATGAGAAAAGGAAGGAAACAAGGATGGGAATAACAAAGAAAACAAGGGAGACGGGAGGAAAAGAAGGAACAAGAAAGAAATGAATAAGATGGAAGGAAGGAAAAAAGTGAACGAAGATAAGTGAATGGAGGAAACAAGGGAGAAAGGAAGGAAAAGAAGGAAGGGATGAACATAGATGAGAGAAAGGGGTGGAAGGAATGAAGCAAGAAAGGTAGAATTGATGGAAGGTAGGGAGCAAGCAAGGGAAGAGAAAGGGAAGGAGAAAAGAAGAGAGGAATGAAGGAAATGGAATAGAAAAGGAAGGAAAGAATGAAGGGATGAACAAAGATGAGCAAAAGGGAGGGTAGGTCTGTAGGAAAGAAGGGAAGAAGGAATGAAAGGAGAGTAAAAGGGAAGGAAGAAAGGAGTGATGGAAGGGAGGATGGTAGGAAGGATGGAGGCAAGGGGAAGAGAAAGGGAAGGAAAGAAGAGAGGAAGGAACCGAGGGAGGAATGAGGAAAGGGAGCGAACTAACTAATTTTCACGTTGTCGCTTGTGCTCCGTGTGCCTCTGAGGCTGCTGCGCCGCGCGAGGGTGGTTAGTAAACAGAGTGTCGCTCAGGCTGGTGTTCACCCTCATCACGCGCGGCCACATTCTTCAACACGGTGAGATTTAACCGGCAGTCCGTCCCGCGCCTGAAACGCAGCGCTTCCCCCAAGCAAACAACAGACAAAGCACCCAGCGGGGCGTCGCAGAAACCGAGTCCGCCGACGGGGGACGCGAAAGGACGCGTGCAGCACCTACAGTCCATTCCACACGAGGACCATGGAGAGCGCAAGCAACGGCTCGGACGCGATTCACCGGAGCCAGGTCCCCATGCTTTACAACAACAGCAGCTTCTGCGGGAACTTCACTGGCGACAACAACAACAACACCGGGACCTTCGCGGAGGCGCGATGCGACGGGGATCGCAGACTGACCGGCAGCCTGGACGACGACACCAACCCGGTGATCATAGCGATCGTTATCACCGCTCTCTACTCCATAGTGTGCGTGGTGGGGCTGGTTGGAAACGTCCTGGTCATGTATATCATCGTCAGGTAAGAGCAAAGTTCTTACAAAAACACTGATGTGTGTGTGGATGTGTTTTCTCAGCTGTGTTGCGCATGATTAGGCTTCTTTTTTTTTTTTAAAATCTATATATATATACATATACATATGAAAACAGATCGTTCTCTAACATGACTGTAAGTGAGAAAGGACTCTACGGCAACCTGTTGCTGTGTTAAGCATATTATAAATAAAAGTGTGTGTGTGTGTGTGTGTGTGTTTATGAGGCCGAGTGAGACCATGTGAATGCGGTGTCGACAATGCTGCCAGCTCAACTGCCGTTTGTGCGTAAAATATCTCCAACCTCGCAGCAAGTTTCCCCAGCGCAGAAAGCGAGCCGAGCGACGGGATGTATAGGAAAGGCTTTTACACCAACACATAGGAATGATATATGTTGTACTGTATGTACAGACACAGCACACACTTGCTCTTTCTCTCTCTCTCTCTCGCTGACTCTTTCATCCACAACAATAAAAAAGACTAAAACAATCGCACTGATGTGACAAGGTACTGCATATCACGGAGCATTAAACAGAAACATTACCCATGCACCATCAATCCAGTCAGATGCTGCTGCCTTCACGTGCACTGTGGCGGTGTCCTCTGTTTCCTTGCACATGGCTGCGCTTAAACTTGCGTGTAAATGACACGAGAGGCCCTGGTGTGCTGTAAGTTAGCCCGATGTGTGGCTTTAGACCCAGCTCCAGCATTATTGGTTTTATACAAAAAGTATATTGGTGAGTATAATTTGGTCTCTTATACTTATCATTACAACTTAAAAGACTTAAACTGCTTCCCCTTCTTAAATCTAGGCCACTTTAAGGCTGAATCTCTTTGCTCAGCCTACATGTCGACATCTCATTAATTTAAAACTTCTTTCAAACAAATGTCATGCTATCGAGAGCTCGAGCTTTTATTCTCTTTAATAACCTGTCACAAGGAGTAAGTGATAACATTACATGGTGAGTGGTGCAAACTTGGTCTTTTCTTTCTTCTGATCTCGCTTTCATTTCCCCACACTACATTAACTTCTTTTTATTACTTAGAGAAACCAGTTGGCTACGGACTCTCGCAGGGAGAAAGAACTCCGTATTAGTACGGTCTATAAATTCAAATGTCAATTAACAATTAAAGAACTAATTCAGAATATTAATACACTTTTGTGTTAACTTAAGACATAGTTACATCGGAAACTGTGGATTTCACTGGTAGTGCCTTTAATTACACATGCATGTTTGACATTTATGTTGGTTAAATGCTCCCTAGCTGATGCTACGTCATTCCACACGAGCCTCTTTCTGGTAATAAAAGTCACTGGCTCGAAGCAGTTGGAGGAGGAGAATTGGAATCAAACAGGTGAGAGATAAACTTGGAAAAATGCCGGACACGAGTGGAAGCTTGCGCGGAGAAAGATAGATGGTGAGCAATCATAAAGCTGAGGAGGATGAGGGATAAAGGTGAGAGTGATCCACCTTTGTTTCTCCACCCTGTGATTACCCACTTCGTAGGTCTGATAGAATCAGTGACGAGTGGCCGAGTGACATGTTGCTGAGCTGAACTGTCAGACAGCTGCTTAAATGGCTTTTACGATTCAAAACAACACCAGTTAATTAGAAACATTAGACTGTAAAAGAAGAGGAGACTTCTTTCATTTTGATTTAATTATCTGTTACTGCTATAATATGTTACCTTTACCTTGTTACACATATATTTCTCCTCACTTCTCCACTGTTTCTAGGGCAGATGCAGCATCAAGTTAATGCTCATTTGCCAGAGTGCACACCATCCATTTCAGTCTGAGAGCTTCCCCAAATAGTTCTGTTTTGCTAAAAAATGCACACACACACACACACACACACACACACACACACATCTACGCAGGATGTTTTCTGCATCTATGCCGGATGTTCTCTACCCCAAATGACTTGCGCCACAGCTGCTTAATGGGCCACGGATGGAAAGAGTACTGGAAGATTTTACTCAAGTAAAAGCCTTGTTATTTTAAAGAAATTCCGCTCAAGTAAAATGTATATTGCTTCTGTAAAATGTATTCAGATAAAAGTAAAAAGTAGGTCTGTTGAAATGTACGCAGAGCAAACATTACTGCCTTACATTTTTAAAAGAGAGGGTATATGATGACGTTATATGATAGAACATGAATTAAAGAGTGATTTTAGGCTACAAAATAAAGTGCGTTAACATGTCAAAGTATACAGACTACTGGGACAACATCGAGTATGCAGCACCACAGAGCCCGAATGTCCAAATCCACAATACATTCTTTCTCTGTAGACGGACATTTGCAGCCTGTACATATAACTGAATATCAATGATAAATATACAACCACCTTCCTCTGTGTGGCCTCACCAGAATGAATCAGAAGTGAGGACGAGCATTATTAAATGAAATACTGCCACATGACAGCAGAATAAAGCATCACCAAAGCAACCGACACAGAGATGTATGGACAATATAAACTCCACAGCCCACAAACACTAAAGCAAAAAGAGAGCCCGCAAAACATTACATTGCTAGTAGTGCTAATTTAGAACTAGTTTTTCTGACCGATAGCCGACCCTCTTTAGCCGTTTATTAACCGTTAACTTTCATAAACTAAAAACACACAGTGAAGAGTAAGTAAGTTCTACGACAAAAACATGGACCACACCCAAACCTGACAACACCGTGTGGTAGCGACCTGTCAATCACAAGGCCGCAACGCCCTTAAGCATACCCTGATTTATTGTCTATTTTACTCTAAATGGGACCATCATTTAAAAAAATGAACATCATGCTGTATTGAAGAAGAATTGAAACTAGAGATTGAGATCATGAACTCATTAGGAACATGTTTACTGACGTAGGAAATCAAGTGAGAAGTAGCGTCATTTTCTCATTGACTTCGAAAAACAAATCGGACTTCATTGTGCAACCAGTGGCGTCGCCCCCTGCTGGTCATTACAAATAATGCAGGTGTAAGGCACTTCTGCATTGGCTTCCCTTTTCAGAGGGTTGGTGCTTACTTATGCACCAGCATCATATTAAGGACAGGATCTATTTCTGCAGCTGTCTGGAAGGGTATGAGAGTGTTTATGATGTATGAGTTGGTAAACAAGCTTGCATTATGTATTCCAAAGTAGTTTATCTACAAAGCTGGTGATAGACGTGAAGGGCATTACTTGAGCTTTAGCTCCCTCATCCTTGACTGTTTTGTGAAAACAGATTTAAGACAATATGCCCTGCCTTCGCTCAGCGGTAATGAAATGGCACTGACTCAACCGGCAGTGCATCTATGTGTGCAGGCATTCACGACCGCGAGCGCGTTTGTGACCGAGAAAAGTTTAGTGCATTTCAACTGAATGAGAGTTTAATGGAATTAGGACGAAAATAAACGATGTCCCTCATTCCTCTGAAAACCACAACCATCAACCTTTGTCTGCTCTCGTTTTTTGGTCTGTCTTTAGGTTCTTTTTTATCTCTCTGTCAGCAGATCAAGAGTGAACAGCCATTTAGCAATGACACACAATGGATATTTACTGTTGAATAGAAATATAGTCTTGAACTCTCCTTCTCCACTCTACAGTCATGGCCTTCAATGCGTTTTTGCTAGATTACATAGAGACAACGGTGGATGAGAGCCGTGTTCCCTCTCACTGTCTGAGTACTGATGACCTTAAAGCCATAAAACATTTCTCCCTGACTCTTTATCTCACTGTCCTTTCGCTGTCTCTCGGCCACACGTCTGTTCGCTCCACACCTACATCCGCAAACTTCTTGTGAGCAAACAAACACAACCAGAGATCTGCACGCTCAATCGGAAAAATCAATTGGGTTTGAACAGCAAAGCGCTGGGTTCCTCAAGGAATATGCTGCCAGCGCAGAGTGCTTCCTGTTACCATGGAAACACTGGGAGGTGTTTTGAGCATGATGAGTGCAAAACGACTCCACCACCTTCCCAAACCCCTGCCTCCGTCCAACACCGAGCTTCATGAGCAGCTGTACCTGGTTGGTGACGGACGTTTCTGTAACGTTGGATGTGTAAGAGTGTTTTGAACGTCTGCCCCTCTGACCAGGGTGCAGTAACCTTCGGTTCGTACCGAATGTATAATTCTGTTACCTCTTCAAAAAATTTCCTACGACTCTCCTCAGAGTAATTTCTAAACATCTGTGTCCCTGCTCTTGATGGGAGTTTGAACCCAGCCACATGAAAGATGATGTTATGATGAAAGTAAACACAATCTGCTTCCCAAGACAAATGTAATAGATCCTCGCTAATGTTTCTCTCTAATGGGTTTCTCATGGCTCCCACTGCCTGACATGACAAATAGTGCTGAGCTGAGTTTCAAACAACTAACCTGCAGTCTTTTGATGTGCTGTCGGCAGCCGGGTTAACGCTCGGCAAACATCCAGAAAGCTTAAAACCTTTTATATGCATTGAAAGGGTATTGGTTGCTGTAATTGTTTCAGTTCATACCAGATATATCATTCCTAAAGCAATTTCAATGTAAATGAAGGGGAGACAAAATAATTTTGTGCATAAATGACTTCTAAAGCGCAAGTTAACAGTTTGAGTTAGAAAATCCGTCTTTCTTTGCAGTACCAATTTCCTTTCAGCCACCTCTCAGTAAGAAAACAGTGTCCAGGGAAGTACAAAGGGTGAAATGCTACTAAAAAGACTGTAACTTTGGAAGATAACCACCTGATTTCTCTAGCTCAGTCCGTAGAAGCCTTATATTAACTTCAGCTGAACTTCACAATGCATTACTACACAGAACAAGGACAGCAGATTTAGTCCCCAATCGCCTGCATTGACACGCTTTAGGCCTGTCCTGTATGGACAGGAGCAATGATTACAGCAAACAAAAGGCCAATGCTTTCAATGTACATGCGGTGTCAACATGGTTTTCAGATAGACTTGCGAACCTATACTTTAGAAGAGCCACACTGTTCTTTTTTTTTTTTTTTTTTTTTTTTTTTTTTTTTTTTAGAGGTACTTCATTTGAATTCCTAGAATTGCTTTCCACACTCTAATTATCAACTGCATTAACACTAGGAGTGTGGGATTAAAGAGAATGTCTTCCGCCTCATTAACACATATTAGTCACTGGGTATGCATAGTATTTTTTTTACAAAGAAAAAAAAGGGGGGGGGGGATCAACCCTTTGGGATTGCTGACTTCCTTCTAAAGCCACTCTTTGATGACACAGGCTTTTCAATAGATCCTGGTTGCTTGAAAAATGTAGATACCTTTCATGTGTATTCATGAACATCATAATGCATGATAATGAGTTCCTCTCATGTGACTGCGCATCCAGCTTATGGGTTTCTTTCAGGTGCACACAGAAGAACTGTGATCCTCCTTCCAACGTCCGTCTTTTCTAGTGTGTGTTTGTGCGTAGTGCGCAGGACTTGGCACCTCCTTCTATAACCTCTTCACAAGCTGTAAACATTTGAGGCTGGGCGCTCTGACCATAGTTTTCTAACAGCTGTACAGCGATGAACATCTGCTGTCCAATGGTAAGTGGACGGCATGATAATTGCCGCTCGTCTGTGGATCCATGCGGCAATTACTTTGTTTGCTTTAGAGTCCTGACAAACTCACCTGGCAAAGCGAGGCAAGAAAAAAATGTATTCAGGGCTTAACCTCTGCCACCGGCAACAATAAAACTATTAGCTGCTACTGAAGATGTAAGTGCGTTTACCTAAAAGCTGCGTGAATTTCAATGATCATTATTATTATTTAGTGCGAAAGAGTTTGACAGCACATAGTGAGACTCAGAGAGAAGGGAACTCTGCACGCTGCTCTTTCTAAATATCCCTATCTGCACACAGCAGGGCGGTGCAGAGTCTAAGTTCTTGTTAGGGAGACAATTATGAGTAGACAGTGCAGAGAGGTAATTAGGTTGTCCTTCCTGTGTGTGTGTGTGTGTGTGTGTTTGTGTGTGTGTGTGTGTGTGTGTGTGTGTGCATGTGCGTGTGAGTGTGAGTAATGAGCTTTTTAACACCGCTGGACACTGCTGGAGAATTAGAGCGCTGTCGGTCGGGACTCAACAGGAGGTGTTCTGTTGAACTCGGGAAAAGGACAATAAGACCGAAAGACTAAGAAAGAGAAAATCGTTACACAATGTCGTAAAACCTTCACAATTAGATCGACCTATACTGTGACTGAAGACTGAAGAGATCACAGGAAACATTTAAAAAAAAACGTTATTTATTTTAGGATTGAAGCGATAGTCACTGTTCTGCAGTGAGGAAGTTAGAGACAGAATAAAGGAACAATGAGGAACTAAAGAGGAGGGAACAAAAGACAGATTCTTTTATGGGTGCTCTCGGCTCTTTTGTCCATTTTTCAATTACAAAGTGACTCACTCATTTACCCCAATTCTGCTCTTTATACTCTATGACGTGTGCGATTAAACATGTCCTTCTTCATCAAGGCTGGCATTTCAAAGCACCAGAGGGTATCGCAGATCTGTTCTAAAAAATCAATTTGACAACGTTGTCACACCCACCCTACTTGTAACTGCCTGAAGAATGGCTTACTATTGCAAAGTGCCATGGATGAGCAAACTAAACAAACCCAAGAGGTCAGCTGATGACCTCACGTGATGTAAAAGTTATTGCATATGCGATTTAAGACCGGGGACAAGGGCACAGAGAGACCCTCTGCAGACGATCTTCAGTACATTAACAATAGTGTTCCTAAGCAACAAGCTGATAAACTCTTCTTGAGGTCTCCGTTTCCATTACTAGCCTCACAGAAGGGTTGGTCTAAATTGTTTCCCTAGTTTTTTTTCTTCTTTTTTCTTTTTTAAATCATATTTCCAGTGATGGAAAACCATTATAGGAGTGAAACAGCATGCATAGAAGTGGGTAGCGATTGTAAAAACCCATGAGCAGAACACGATGCCACCGTTGTTGAATACATGTGCTTTGTTTCTTTTCACGTCATGTTTGTGAAGGAAATTCTTAACGAAAACCAAAGAAGCTGATGGAGGCCGAAGTGACGTCTTACACTGAAGGTTTCCTAGAATGTTGTATACAAAGAGAACAGACCGTGAAATACAAGCGAACGCAGAGACGCACTCTCTCGACATTTATCCTAAACAAGGCATTCCACCAATTATTTACCTAAAGATGGATCCCCTCGGTGGCTCCTCGAGTCCTAGTCAACATATTCTTAGTAAGGCGGTCATAGATGGCATAGACAGTCGAATTTAGGGCAAGGGCCTCTATTTTCACCCCCTGCCAACCCTCAGGACCAGCCCTATCTCCGTAACCATGTCTCCTTTGCAACACTTGACCAGCCTCCTTATTCTGCAGCTGTGCCTTGTCAGGTCGGGGGAGATAACTAGTGTGAGCTATAGATCGTTGTGAGAACAACCTTGACCTGAGAAAGGCCTAGTAGAGGTTTGCCTATTTGGATGTCCTCTGCCATAAGAAATAATGTATGAAACAACCTTTAATATATCCTTCTTTGACATGAATAGGATTCTATTTATTTTTTTCTTCAAACAACTGCTTCGAAAGCCTTCTTATACAGCTACCAATACCTATAAGCTACAAATTGCAAATTGCACACAAATCGCTGGAAAACGGAGGTGATTATTTCTCCAATATCACATTTCAGTGATGTGCGGTCACACTTCTGGAAGGAAAGATGTCTTACAAACTGCAACAAGCTTGAGATAACGTCGGACATTTTACAGGAAAATATATTTTGCACTTAGACGCTTAACGTTGGACGGCTATGGGTCGAGCTTTCACTCTTGTCATGTTCTCCGGTGCTTTATGTCGGCAAAGTCTGCTTAAATACTTAAGAACCAGACACTGGTGCAACCCACAACCCCCTTCTACTCTCGTCCCGTGGGATTGTGTCTTCAGCTGAGGAGAGACGCTCTGCGGTTTACAACTGAGCTGTGACCAGGATGCACACTTTTTATTTCTCTGACTGTGACGATGCTTTCACGTGAGGCACTGCATGTACTGGCAAGTGTGGTCAATGTATCCCAGCAAGAAACACCATATATAATCATTGGTACCACACTTACTGCTTGCTGAAAGATGTACTTTTTGGTAAATAAATGTACTTCTGCACTGGTTAAAAGTACAACTGCTCAGTGGAATAATAATTCTGAAATGTAGAAAATAAATCTGTTAGTTCTTGTTTTGTGCATCTGTGACTGTGTGTGTGCATGCATTTGTCTATCGATTACATGCATGATTCTGTGTGTAATTCTTTACAACGATGTGCATTGATGTTTGTTTATGAATGCATCACTTTGAGCCTCTGAGTCCGTTCATCTCCGCGTGACAGCCCGAAACACGCTCAGCCAAGCTGTTTGTCGCTCTGATCTTTTAGACGTATAGCTACATTTTCTATTTATTTGGAATGCTGTTTGTTTGTGTGCGTTTACACGTCTGCTGTGTATGCGAGTCACAGTTGAGGAAATGTTGAGCAGGCGGCTTCAGTTCATTGCAGAGAGTGGCAGATAGTACTGATCCACACACACGCACACACACAATTGTCACACACACGGATGCATAAAGTTCCTACTCAAAACACACTCCTCTGTTCTTTTCATCGCTTTATCTTTTTCTGTTCAGTCTGAAGTACAGTGGGTTTTTGATGTCACTGTTTGCCCGCCTGCACTCTCAGTTACGATTAACGTTGAAGTAAATTAGAGCAGTGGAGATTGGAAAGTTTAAACTGAGAATAGTGCCTAGAGAAACCTGAAAAGAGAAAGACCGTACGTAATACAAAGCTCACTTTGCTTACTAATGAAAAACTGGTGCTTTAGTACTTTTGGCTGAGAGGAAAATAATCAGCACACTATGTATTTGTTGTTCCACGGCAGCCAACCCTTTTGCACATATCAATGGTACTTACAGTATAGGAATGAAAACAGCAGGTGCGCTTGGTTACGCTGAGCTTACACACACCAGAGCCAGAAGTGATAAAGTTATCAATCATTAAATAGTGTCTTTTTCTCTTTCTGACACACTAAAAAAACCTTTTCAAACCAAGGATTGAGGGTAATAATGTTTTTATCACCCATTGAGAGTTTCTATGACAACCCACAGTTTGTGTAATGAAGAAAATAGGACAGTGTTTAATGAGGAGGACGGCTCAGACGTGGAAGTGCTGTTTGATGACTGAAAAGCCGTTAATCTCTTTATGTTTGTGTTGAATCATTTCCCTAAAACGGGATTTCAGACTAATGAGAACCCATTACCACTCACTCAACATGCCGCCTCAGATATCCTAATTCTATTCTACCCAAATATTTCATTGTGTGCTTTTATTCCTTCCTTTCTTTATTTCTCTTTTCATTCCAGGAGCCACTAATGTCATTCAATTTTACCAGCATAGCTTTTAATGAGAAAAATCCATGTCTAAGAGCCTTGATATCAGTGTCAGAATAAAAGTGCTATACTGTGTCCCAATAGGACTGCCATGACCACAAACAAGGTGTGTGTAGGGCCATTTACCAACATTAAATACACATCGGGACATTGGCTACATTGGGATCTGTATCCGCTTCCTCATTTTCCCAGCAGCACCTGTCTAATGACTTCAATTTACTGAGATGATTTTCAAGAGAGTTGAAAAAACAAACAAATCAAAAACAATAATTCAGCTTTAACCATAAGGGAAATATGGTTTGCGAACATATTAACACTAATAAAGCAGTGTATCCAGTTTCATGTAGACAGAAGATAGAAGTCATTGATGTATTGTCTCTAATGGCTAATGCCTGGTAATCCTGCTTTTTTTTTAAGTGGTCTTTGGTGGCCCAAGGCTGTGACATACAGTCCTGTATATAAATATATGCTTGGATTTTCAAAGCTACCTCAATCTCAGGATCTTTTATACACCTCAGGCTGCATTCACGACACATCAGGCGATGCAGCAAAACCTCCAGTCCTCCCAATCATTTGAATGTGCGAGTGCATTTAGCCCGCGGCGGTAGGGACCGCATGGGAACCCTGTCATAAATACAAAGACGTTAAACACTGTGTGTTGTGACACTCACTGCCTCACAACCCTGCGCTCATCGCCGCAACACCTGATTTATTGTGAATGCAGCCGAATGCATAAAAAAAAGGAAAGAACAAATCTAATGTCTGACCTTAACACTCGGAAGTAATTTTTTAACATCTTCACCTTCTGTATGGCTATTTTATTACATCAAGTGCTAAATAAAACATAAACTACTTTAGTTTAAATGATGTACCCTATACGTCATGTGCCTTTTTATAATCACATTAAATTAAGATTCTCTAGAGAGACGCATTTAAAGGAATACTCTGAAAACTAAGGGTGCAAGTTTCAAACCCCTGTAGGCTTGAAAGGTAGCTCTGAAAAGTGTGGTCAACATCTATCTATCTATCTATCTATCTATCTATCTATCTATCTATCTATC